>CM041779.1:146625093-146836405 GCA_023374045.1 Limonium bicolor | reverse complement strand
AGAAATGAGAAAGAAAAAAATGTTAAATCGTGGAGGTTTTAATTATTGCAGCAGTCCTGAAAATAGAAACCTGCAGAACATGAGCCACTTCCAGGAGTAATATTGAATTTCTTTTAGGATACTGCCATAAACTTTTTGTCGGTAAGTTTCCTAGGTAAAACATGTTTTTCTATCAGTGCTTAAACCTGCACCAGAACGAGCGTCCCTTGTACAGACTTGCAAAACTCCATATTCGACCAGTCGAACAATTCTTTCAACATACAAAAAGCATGTAACCTCACGCTGGTTGTTTACGACCACACAGAAAAACAAGTCCACCCATAGCACCACCACGTCAAGTGTAATTGTTCTCCCCCAAAGTGAAATACCCCAAACCTAAGTATGATAAGTAAACATCAATTTATGATGTAATAAGGTTAAAACATGCCTTAGAAACATTGGTAGACAATTTAAACCATAGAAAACACAAGGAAGCACCATAAAGTCAATTTAAGCAAAATATGCCCTAGACTTGGTGTAAGCTTTATTAGGACCCAAAGGTCATTCTTAGACCTTATTAACATGCTTATGGATATGTTAAATCAATTACCAAAGAAAACCAAGCTCAAAAAACAAGTTAAAACACAAATTGTGCTTTAAGGAGTCTTAAAGCACATTTTTGAAAAATTGTCTTAGAAATGGGTTTTGAGTGGCTAAATGCCCATGATTACTCCTTAATAAACATGTGTACTAATTATTATCACATTAGGAAGCCTAAATCAATGAGAAATCAAAATTTTCACAAATTTGTGCACTAATTATGAATAGTACCCAAATAGTGCCCAAAATAAGTCAAATGACTTCTTAATTGGTCAATGGTCAAACTAGTCCCTAAATATCTCATGGGGGCCGGTTTTCTTAAGGTGTGAGTCATCACCAAAGTCTACCAACTCACTAGAAAAGAGGAAAGAAGGAGGAAGTTCACTATTCACTCACTTTTGACAAAAAGTAACAAATATCTCTTTATGCTTTCCTCCCTCCTCTCTCCTCTCATTACTTCCTTCTCCCCAGCATTTTCTTCATCCTTTACTGCTCCCAAACCGTGGAAGCTCCAGCCATGGCTCCCTCACCTTGCTTTGCTTGCCAAATCCAACACAAAACTCCAAATCTAAAACAAAACACATATTTCTCTTAGTTAAGTCAAGGGCTTCAAAGTGCTCTTTTCAAAATCCCAAAACCAGAAGTTGGACTCCGTTTAAGGAGCTCCATTTGAAGAGGAAAATTCATATTCAAGAGCTAGTTAACACTCTCTTTGGTTTAAGGTAAGAAAAACATTCAAAAATCATCTTTTCTCCCATTTTTCATATATGGCCGAAATTGCCTTACCAAGATGGCTTTTTATTTCTTGTATTAGCCTTGATTAAATCTTAAAGAGCTTATTTGAAGCCATGCTTTGATTCCTTACCAAACTCATTCCAAGATTCCAAAGGTAATCATCCATTTTTAAGGCTTAAAGCACTCTTTTTAACCCAGAGAAAATTCCATGAGTCTAGGTATATTCCTTAGCACTCATTATCTTATTTGAATTTGATTAGAAGATTTGCAAGGGAACTAAAGGTCCTTGCCAAAATTCAATCAAGAAAACCAAAGGAGGAAAGTGAAAGAAGCTTGAAAAAACAAGGTAAATTGCTTACCTAATGGTGGTTTAAGGTTTTAAGGGATGAGGGTTTAGATAGATACCTAATGTAGCTTAGAGCTTACATTAGGTAATGGGTTATATAACCTAGGAAAAAGAATTTAAACAAGCTTGTGAACTTGTGACTAAGGAGCCAATGGAATGAGTTAGTAAGATAAGCTTA
Source organism: Limonium bicolor (assembly GCA_023374045.1). Lineage (NCBI taxonomy): Eukaryota > Viridiplantae > Streptophyta > Magnoliopsida > Caryophyllales > Plumbaginaceae > Limonium > Limonium bicolor. The sequence goes on along the minus strand of CM041779.1, from coordinate 146,834,567 downwards.
AGATGGATTTTAAGAGCATTATAACTACTATGAGATTGGTGGGGTGTAATTGCAGGTTGAAGGCGATTATATGTGGGAAATTCAGTGTTTAAATTCATGTCATTTAAGGTCCTAAGAGCCATGTCATTTAAGAGCATTAGTGCTATGAAATTTATGGTTTATGCATTGTACAATGAATTACTGTATATGAGTGTAATTGGTGTTTTGAGAACATCCATTGGGGATTGGATTGTCTTAAGTTGTTAAGGGATGAAAAATTATGTGTTTAGGCATGATAATATACTAGAGAGGCTATGATGAAATTTGAGTAGAAAACAAAGTGTTTTAGTGGGTGTTGTGGATTAAAATGATCAAGGACTTACTAGGAATCATTAAAGGAAATTGGAGTGGGAATGAGTGAACAAAGGTGTTCTTGAGGATTAGAATGACCTAGAGTTGTCTTGGAGGAGTTAAAAGTCTAATGGGAGTGATAATCACCTTTAAACTACAAGAGAAGGATTTCTAAGGTTAATGTGAAGTTTGAGGAAAAAGGTTAAGAGATCATCTAGTAGTGAAATAATAAAGATAACTTGGATGGTAATGAGTGAACTTGGGTGATGGAGGTGAAAACTGTAGGTGGATGTTGTAAGTTGCCAAGGGAATGACTAAGGATGTGTAAGAGTGTATAACCATGAAAATGGCAAGGAAAGTGGGTAAAGGAGATAGGAATGTCTAAGGAGGATTTAGCATGGTCAAGGTGAATGGGAAAGGTGTTAGGTGTTAAGAGTATGAGTAGGGATGCAAATATATGTACAAACTTGGGAATGATGAGAAGAAAGTGTAAAGGAAAGGAAATTATGCACGGAGATGCAATATGACTTTGAGAACTTTGAGGAGTTTGAGTAAAGGAATGGGGGATGCATAATGATGCTTTAGGAGTAGTTATAATGGTTGAAAGGAAACACTTTGGTTAGTTAAAGTCTGAGGCAAAAATTTACAAGTTGGAAGTGTAAGGAATTAAGTTCTAAGTGTTAAGGATTTAGTAAGAATTTGAGTAAATGGTTAAGAAGTTTGATTTTAGGTGGATTAGGAGGTTTGGTGGATGGTTTAAGAGTGTGTTTAAAGTGACAAAATGATGTTAGAACATACTAGGTCACTTAGGGCAAGGTTTAGAGTGAAATAAACACTTAAAAACAAGGTTCTAACTTCGACCTACCTTAGGACCGACCTTAGCAAGGTAGGTCGGGCCTAAAATACCCATCCAGGAAGCTTTCTGACTTTGACCTACCTTAGGACCGACCTTGGCTAGGTCGGTCGGGCTATAATTTTTGAACGGGGGAGCACACTGACTCCGACCGACCTTGGGACCTACCCTGCAAGGTCGGTCGGCCTTCAATTTATTTTTTAAGTTTTAAGAATTATAAGAGGCATTAGTGGTAAGCCATTAAGGGGGTAATGATGATTAGAAAGATAAGCATATAAGGACTTAAGGGATTAAGTTAAGTAAGATGATTTAAGTGTTTAAGGTTAAAAGTTACAAGATCTTAGTGGTTATAAGTTGGGGATCATTAGTAGCTAAGTGAGTTAGGTTAATTGAAAGTAATTAACAATCCAAATTGGATGAATGTTTTAGGACTTGAGAATTGGGACTCGAAGGAGAATAAGCAACCAAACGACCGACGGTGTACGGTATGGTTTTCTTGTAGCCTGCTTGCTAACGAGGTGTCCCTCGGCTTGTGTGCTATTTGTTTATGTGTGCCGACTAAACAAGATAAAGCATGCAACCGGAATATTATGTTTGTTGTGTGATTGTGATTCACTAACACAACTTACCTTGAGAACTTACTAGCAATGTTTAGCAAAGAATTGTGTGAGAATAAGGAACACTCCCAATATTGTTTTCTTAGTAACCGAAAGAGGTTAACTAACAAACATTGACTTGAGACTTCTACTAAATAGAGCTTGCGGGAGTGAGGAATCCGGAATGGTACCGGCACATGTGTATTGGGGGAGGTCAGTATCCTTATTAGATCCCGACTTCCAAATATGACTTGTCTTCGGACTCGTCGCCTAAATTCGACATATAGACTCGGTCACCTCGATTTCTGTTCGAGGTGGGAGGCATTACTGAGATGGTGTGGTGGGATCTACCTAAATCCTAACTAATTCTAACAAATATTGTTTATGTAAACCAATGGAGCTGATAACTCATTGGTTAGGGTTACTTTTGACCCGACAAGATAAACAATGAATTAAGGAGCAACCATTCTAATTAAAGAACGGTTGTCTTGTTTGAGATAAGATTTGAGATAAGATATGAGATAAGACTTGGACTGAGAATAAGAAAATCATAACCTAAGGATTAAAGGATTAACTCACTTATTAAGGGAACACTTTAAAGTCATTCATTGTGTGGGAACTATGTTTGTTCATATGTAGCTTGTTGTTTATTGCACTTCCTATTCATGTTGTGTATCTAATCAACTTCATGCTATCAACAATTAGTCGTCGTAGCCTCGTTAGCTTGGGGGCTATAAGAGGATCATGCCAGCAAAGCTGCGGACCCCCTCGGGGGCAACTGTTTAAATTTTACAGGTGAATGACAGAAGACGACCGTCCTGAGAGTAGGATCGGGTAGAATTACTTCGGGTTGTTTTCTTTTAGTTATACGAGTTGTGCATGTACACTCGTTTAGTAAATGGTATGAAATGTTAGTAAGATGTAATAGGATATGAAATATTGTACTGAGGATACGTATTGGTTAAGGTTAAGTATACAATGATGTTCGGTATATTCGGGTCCATCATACCGTAGCTAGATCTTGGAGTATTTAGTATGCCTAGTTAGTCACGTGGGTGACTAGCGGCGGTAACACCAACTGTTGTAAGATTCCGCTATAATGTTGATATATGTAAATGGAGCTATACGAGTTATTGTCAGTTTATGAGTTGGGGTGTTACACAAAGACAATACCTTACACTATCACCCTCACAATATGAAATTCCAACCCAACGTCCCTATTCCAATAGCGCTTCCTTGACAATTTCACTTGTGATGCTGAGAATCAACCTCTTGTAACTTGTTTTGCGTGTGGGGTCAGGAACTAAGAAGCCAACCTTTTAGCTAGCTAGGTTTGCACATGTTTTGTTCCATTCTGATCCTTATGCTTTCATCCTGTTGTGTAGCACAATTGGTAGTTATAATAAAAAACCAGACTTTCTATCTTGTAATCACTGTAATAACGGACGTGTATATGACTATAACCGTAAATCTTTCAGACTCATTGTTCTCATAAAGTTTGCAAGGGGTAGATACTTTATAAGACTTTAATCACGCCTTTCTGACAGAGGGCCAAGCATTTTATGAATTGAGATGTTGAGTTAAAGCCAAGTTACTTCCCTCGTTCCTTTCATGCATGTGGTGATTTGGATTAGCCTAATAAAAGCCATATCTCCAATGAAAGTTCATTGTTAGTTGTTTCAACCACAAGTTTCATGTCGCGCGAGTTGTGACTCTTTTGATTTTGTCTCTTCACTCTCCTCAACATTGTTACAATCCGCTGCATAATCCCATGACTGTTTATGGTTTCCAATAATCTTCATAACATCATTACCTCTAGAAAAATTACTTGGATCTGGCTTAAGCTTCACTGATCATAGATCAAGTGTGCTCATCACCATCCAATTTAACAGTGTATGCTTATGCTTGAGTTAGAAAGCATCCTAATTGCCTTAACCACATTGATCAATGGATTGATGTTAATGTGTCACTTTTTTTGTGTTCACTCTTTTTTGGGTTCGGTAATAGAATAATGATATAGTTATTCTTTTTTGTCATAATCAATAAGAAAGGGTTGGATGGAGCAAGGAAACTAGTAAGACAGATAATGAACGTGTGAGATAAGCCCAGATTGTTGCACAACACTTTTACCGTGATTGTTTAATTTTTAGGGAAATTTCACGATATATATATACATATATTTATATGAGCCATTTATTGTTTCATCTAAAGCAAGACAAGTGTTTTATTTTCGTGATCAGTCCAATCCCATATGGTATGTAGTTTTCGCAAAGCAATTAAAGGATGAATAGTTGGCGTTGATGGTGTTATCGATGAGGATGATTATGATTGTGAATTGGATGACGTTCCACTTAAGTTGCCAATGGAGGTCGATTATGTTACTGATTTTGAGAACACAATGTCGGATCATGATTAAGGATTATGGATTGAAAAATGAATATGTCGTAAGTCGGATTATAAATTTATTGTCATTATTTTTATATAAACTTAACACAATTGGTTGTTGTAACTTTGTACAACGTTAATTGCATTTTAAAATTAAATGTGTATTTTTTTTTATCAAGACTTTTTGTAGATTATGGATCTTAACGATGAGGCAGCTCTACGATGTGAGGATGAGTTTGAGGCTTTATTTGAGGAGGACATGTGGACCACCCCTCACATGACCACCTACGATGATCATAAGACCACCCCAATGATCAAACCACTAAGAAGTCGATCCCCCACAAGGGACGGGGATCTTTACGTGGTCTAAAAACGAAGAAGGATTATGAGATTGAGTTAGTGTAGGACAAATATCTTAGACACACGGGTCGGTCGAAGCAATGGTTTGCTACTGCTATGGGTAGGCTTGTTAAGAGTCATTGCAACATTAACAAAACATTGAAGGGACCAAGATCCAGAAGAGAAGAACGCGATGTGGATCAAGCTACATAAGGAGTAAAAAATCCCAAATTAAGCCAAAAAGAGGGTGATGTCACATCTAGCCGCCCGTCTTTGATTGTTCAAGCATCAGTTGGTAGACGGTTGGATCACCAAGCCAGAGCCACAAGGAGCCTCCTTACGTATTGTACGCCGACATGATTTCAGAGTAGGACTGGAAAGAATTCTATGAGAGCCTTATCACACCTGAGTTTATGGTAAAAATTTATTTCCATTGTATATAATTTTCAACCATTTAAATTAACCTTGTTTAGAGATCAAAGGGTTAACATAGATGGTTAAAACAGAGCATTCAAGAAAAAGCTATGAGCATCCGAGAGAGAAAGATTAGCACCCCCACTACATGGGCCAAACCGGGTATACGGGCCGCATGTCGTAGGGAGAGGAAGGAGTAGGGATTGCTGACCCATGTTCGTGAAGATGAAACACATGCTCCTATTGACGATGAAGAGGAGGCAAACCGGACTCAAATGTATTTGTTAGGTCAGATGAGGAAAAACGAGCAAGGAGAGATGGTTTTTCCATGCAAGGAGAGCTAGCTGCAATTTTGAGTATTAATGTTTTAAAAATAATTGTTTTTAACTAGTAGTATGTTTACTGCATGTACAAGACTGGTGAGGGGGACAAATCTTTTCTTAGTGTCCCTCCAAATCAGGATGATCCACTGAACAAAGCCTTCGGGAAAAATGATTATCTCGGGAGAGTTTGAGGACTAGGAGGCCAAGTTCGTCAAAGAGATGTCTTTCCTCCATCCTGACAAAAAGGAAATGAGGAATTGATACAAGAAGCGGAAGAAAGATTGCGGTTAAAGATGAGAGAAGAGTTGGATTAGCGGATGCAGGAAATTGAGGCAATGTTATTGCTTTAGCATGGACTTTACGTGCATCAGACTCCACCCTCTCCCGCACCTCATGTGCACTCTTCCGCACCTGCAAACTCTTATGCACATGCACCCTCTGTCGCTCCATGTACCTCTTGTCCCTGCACCCAACATGATCCATACCTTTGTAAACTTTCAGGTTTGTGATTTAGGCAAATTTGAGGGTTCAGTGTTATCGACTCGCTTTCTCTCCTCCCTTTCTTTTTCCAATGAAATTTCTTTAGGAAGTTTTGCAACAATGATATATTTCACATTGACATAAAAACCTGTACCTAATTCTATCAAATAAGTATTATTTTGGAAACTGGTCTGTCTTCCAAAGAAAGATGCAGCCATATTGAAGAGACAATTATTTCACTTGCAAACATATCTGGGTGGGATGAATATCTGGCAGGGTTACCAGATACTGTAAGCATCCTGGATCAACAAAGAATATAGAGCCCTTCGAGAATGTATTACTTTGAGAATAATATCCTTTGTTGACGTCTTATAGGAAACAAAAAATTGTCTTCTCCAGATATTACCAGTCGGGACTGTGGATGATTCGTTAGGTCAAGAGTTGCAGGCCACTCGACCTCCCAATGCCACATGCAGCGTGGGACACACGATTGCCCCTAGAAGGGAAGTCGGTATTTGGTGATACCGTATCATCAGATGTAAGTGTACTTAAACTCAGCTTATATATGTTTTTCTTTTTTTATTGAACTCAATTTTTAAAGCTCAAGTTGATGTCAATTGATTACACTTGCAGCAATCATTGGTTGTTATTTGTGGTGTGTGTCAACACATCATCCTATATAAGGATTGATCTGTTGGGGGAGCTTTAGAAAATTTTTTGAAATCAATACACTTACATAAGTAAGTTATTATATATAAATTGATGCTTTCATATGGATTCTGTTTATGTTTTATTTCAGTGGTTTTTAGAGCAGGTCTATTGGAAGCTGGTAGAATGTATTTCTCATTGAATATTAAGTTTGTGAACGTTAAATTTTTTTATATATGCTCCTTCATACTTATATGTACAATTTTGTCTTCATAATTTTGTTTCTGCTCAATGTACAATGTCCTAAGCAGAAAGATTCCTAAATTTGTGGATATTTTGTTATAAGGTTCATGTACGACCATATACATCACATTGACACTTTGGAGAACATTTCGAAGGTATATTTGTTGTGTTTGTATTGTTAATAGTTTTTACCACGTGTGCATTTTATTGTATATCACAATCTAATTAATGGAGTTTTTGATCAATGTTATTCAGGTGATTGATTTCTTCGCAATGAAAGCAGAGCGAGGGACTTATGCAAAAGTCAAACTCGATTTGGTGAAAGAACATATGACATTTTATTGGTCAAAGTACTTATGATCAGAGCTATGTAAATCGAAGTACTTGATTATTGGCTTTGTTATTGTTGGATTAGCAATTTGACACTTTGTTTTTGAGTGTGTGGAATGCAATTTGGTCTATACAAGTTTTTATGCATTATTTGTACTCAAGTTTTGTGCATTATGTTGTATGCAAGTTTCTGCAATTGTATGTGTGTGTACAAAAATAAGAAAAAAACAAAAACAAAATAAAAATGAAATAAAGAACACTTATACAGTATAAGTGTTCTTTATAGCCTAACAAATGCCGTCAAATTATTGGCGTCGGTGACTATGAAGAATGCTTATTAAAGAACACTTACCTGTAATAATCATTCTCCAAATTATATAAAGACACTTATTACAGGTAAGCGTTCTTTATAGTTACAAAGACCGCCGATAATTTGACAATAGAGACTTTAAAGAACGCTTATTACGTAGAAAGCGTTCTTTATAGTCACTGGATTGCATCTAAAAATGGACTATAATAATGCTTCTTAGGAAAGCGTTCTTTATATGTGTTAAATAAAGAACGCTTCTATATGCTGTTTATCTTTTAGTGACAGAGGTATAGAACGCTTATAAAGCGTTCTTAAAAGCTTAAATACACGTTTTTCTTTTTTTTTCCACCAGTATAAAAAAGGAGGAAGATGACATGTAAAAACTTGATTCTTTTAACTTAAATGGGGAAGGTCAAGAGACAATGTTTTATTTCCTTTTGTTCATTGTGAGAGGAGTGAAGAGGGAAATAATTATCATATGCTACACTCACCTACACGAGATGGTGCGGCACTCCCGCGCCCATCATTACACGGTCCAGTGAGGTGGCACCCAGTCAATAGTCCGTTCAGATGTTGACTGGACTACTTTTTATTATACTAATTTTAATTGGTTGTAATTTTTAAAATATAAATCCAAAATGCAAAAAAATTATACCATTGTTCATCCAAATTCAAGTTCCTTAAAACACACCAGTCATGGATATGTTTTGAGAAATTTAAACTTTTATATAATTACATGTATATATACATCAATGATGCTTATGATTCATAACATCATTTTAGTGTATCATAATATCACTTTTAATGAATCATAATATCAAAATTAATGAATCCTATCTTCATTTTAGTGTATCATTGCAAACATGTAAGAATACAATTTTTAACACAGTAATACGACATAAAATAATATTTGGTATGTATGAAAATACGCGATTCACCATATAAGGTTTAAAATATACCATACAACAATAATAAACACTACAAAAACAATAATGATTTTTATCGGTTCCGAAGTTTGTTATCTAATTCACCACTTATTTGTTAATGAAATCATAATATCAATTTTAATGAATCACATCTTCATTTTAGTGTATCACTGTAACACCCCAACTTAATCCAATTGTGGTCTCGCAACTTAACAGCATATATATACATGTCACAGCGGAATTCTTTACAATCCAGGACCTTGCCACGGTCTGACTACAGAATATACCGAACATTAGTACAACAATCTTAACCATTTACATATCCTTCTTACAACCCCCCCTCACATCCTATACATCTTACTAATTCAAATTGCCATACGAGTGTACATGCACAACTCGTAGGCCACACTTAACCCGTAACACTTGTACCCCTTCTTACTCTCGCGACAGCCGCTTCCTGATGTACCTGTGTAGTAAAAACAGCCCCCAAAGGGGTCAGCACGAATGCTGGTACGATCCCCTCATGGCCCCCAAGCTAACGTGGCTACGACGACTAATTGTCGATAGCATGGAGGTTGATTAAATGCATAACATAATAGTAAATGCTGTAAACAACAATCCATATATGAACAATCAAGTTCACACACAATGAACGACTTAAATGCGTTCCCTTAGTTAGAGAGTTAATTATTTAACTCCTTAAGTAATGTTCCCTCTTAATCTTATCCATCCTTATCTCACCTCAATCTTAGTCTTATCTTAATCTTAGAAACAACCATCCTTTAATAAGGAGTGGATGTAACTTATCTTAATCTTAATATTACAAACCATCCTTTAAAAGGAATGGTTGCAACTTATCTTAACCTACCTTAATCTTAATCTTAACTTATTCTCAGTATACAAACCGTTCCTGGAGGGGAATGGTTGTATCCTAAGTCCAAACCTGGGATTTAGGTGATCCCACCCGCACCATCTTAATGCCACCTACCCTGGACGGGAGTCCAGCGTAGCTGAGCCGGCAACCGGCCCTAGGCTACAAGTCCGAAGACAAGTCCTTAAGGAGGGCGGATCTGATTCAGATACCGTCCCCCTTTTTCCTTAGCATGCATGACCGAGATCGGTCCCGGTTTCCTCACTCAAGTTCCAGTTAGTAGTAGTCTCAAGACCATATTTGTTGGTTAACCTCTTTCGGTTCATATCGTCCCTTATTAGGGAGCGTTCCTTAGTCTCACTCAATTCCTTACTAAACATTGGTTAGTAAGTTCTCACGGTATGTTGTGTTAGTTTTCAAACATCACACAACAACAATAAATATAATATATTCCGGTTGCATGCTTTATCTTGTTTAGTGAGCACACAAAACAAATAGCACACAAGCCGAGGGACACCTCGTTAGCAAGCAGGTCACAAGAGAACTGTACCGTTCACCGTTGGTTGTTCGGTTCTTACTCTCTTCCGGAGTCAAATTCCCAAGTCCTAAAACATTCATTCAGTTTTAGGTTGTTAATCACTTAACTTAATTCAACTTACTTAAATTACTTACCTTACTTACTTACTTACCTTACTTAACTCTTAATGATCCCTACCTAACACTTCTTAAGTCTTACAACTTAATCTTACAAACTTAATCTTAAGTGAATCGCTTCTCCTCATCACTTATACTTATCATCCACTTAATTATCATTGTTACCCACCAAACATGTCTTAAACAACCTTATAACATCAATACCTAATTATCCTCATCATTTCCCATCCTTAAACAAGTTTTTGGCCAAAACAGTGGCATGTCCGAACTTGTGTCCGGACTTCCCAAGTTCGGACGCAAGTCGAGACTCAAAACTGAAAACAGACGCATTTCGAACATGTGTCCGGACTTCGGAAGTTCGGATATGGGTCGAGGAAAATCCTAAGTAGAAGCAGGCACGTCCGAACTTGTGTCCGGACTTCCCAAGGTTGGACACAAGTCGAGACTCTGAAATTTTCACGCAACAGGGCCTGTCCGAACGTCCATGTCCGGACGGATGTTCGGACAAGGCAAAACACTCATTTTCTAAGCCTTCAAACACTTAACCAATATTCACCAAATTTCTCCTAAACCCTCATAATGTCTTCTAACATCATTTAGGCACTTAAACTCACCTTATAACTTCCACCAAGCTCTCCAAAACAACTTCCAAAGATCTTCTCAAACATTTACTAAATTCTTACAAATTTCCTAACACTTGTCATATGCTTCCTTACATTTCCAACTTGTACATTTTATCTAAAACTTCGACTAACCAAAGTGTTTCTTTCCTACCCATATAGCTCCTCCTTAACATCACTACATTACATCTTTGCTTTGCTCAATCCCTCCAAGGTCATCTTGCATGTCCATGCATAATTTCTCTTCTTTTCATTTGTTACTCAACACTCCTAAACTCTTGAGCTTACTTATACATTGTTTCCATCACCTTAACACCTTAACATGGTTCTTCATTTACCCTGACCATGTAACACCCTCCTTAGACATTTCCACCTCTTTTATGCATCTTATTCACCATTCTCATGATCATACTCCTTTTACATTCCCAGTCATTTTCCTTGACATTTGACAACATTCTCCCACACCTTTCTCTTCCATCACCTAAGTCCACTCATTAACATCTAACTAAACCTCATTAGTCCACTACTAGCATCTTCACCCTTACACAAGGTTCTCAAAACTCTCATTGTTTTACTCTCTAGTTCATACCTAAATCACCTTAAAGCATTATACACCTTTCCATCCAGATTCTGGCACAAGTCTTACCATCCTCATACCATGACTTTGGTGTGTTCAATACACCCATCTAAACTCTAACTTCCTCATAGACCATTCTAGGTCATTCTCATCCTCAAGAACTCCTTAGTTAACTCATTTCCACTCAATTCTTCATAATGACTCCTAGTAAATCCTAGGTCATATTAATTCACCACCATCACCTAAACACTTATTTTCTACTCAAATTTCGCCATAGCTCCTCTAGTATATTCTCATGCCCAAATGCATTGTTTTTCTCACACAATAATCTCACACACACCAAGTCCTTTCTCATCTTATTTTCTCACCCAATCAACTTTTTCACATCATACTCAATATATTGCAATAATCTTAACTTGCATAGCACTAAGGCTCTTAAATGACATGGCTCTTAGGCCCTTAAATGACTTAAACTTAAACACTGAATTTCCCACATATAAAAGCTTTCAACCTGCAAATACACCCATCAATCTCATAGTAGTTATAATGTTCTTAAAACTCATCTTAAACTTATATTACTAACTCATCTCCTTTGGCTCCTTAGTCACAAGTTCTCAAGCTTATTTAGGTTCTTTTTCTTAGTTTATACAACCCATTACCTATGTAAGCTTTAAGCTACATTAGTACTCATCTAAAACTCATTCCTTAAACTTAAACCACCATTAGGTAAGCATTTTACCTTGTTTTCTCAAGCTTATCTTAATCTCCTCCTTAGACCTTCTTCTTGCGTAGATCTCGGCCACCACTTAAATTCCCCTTGCCAATGTTCTAATCAATATTCAATGACTCATATGAGTACTAAGCAATATACTAACCTCAAGGAATGAAAACCTAGGTTAGAAATGTGTTCTAAAGCATAAAAGTGGATGATTACCTTTGAAGTCTCAGGTAGACTTTGGCATTGAATGAAATAGGACCTCCACTAGTCCTTGGTGAATAAATCAAGCTAGAACAAGGCATAAAACATAGCCCCATGAGAAGGAATTTTCGGCCATGTACAAGAAATGATGGAAACATGGTTTTTCTTACATTTTCTTTACCTTAAGAGAATGGAGAAGCTAATGAGCTCTTCAAACTTATTTTTCCCCTACAGTGGCGTTTTCCCATGGCTCCAAAATGAGGCTTTTCAAATTTTGGAAAGATAGGAAGCAAGGCCTTGGTCTAACTAAGAGAAATCTATGCTTAGTTTTTGATTTGGAGCTAAAATGAGCAAGTTATGGACAAAGCAAGGTGGTGTTGCCATGGGTGCTGCTCCTACGTGAATGAAGGGAGGAGAAGATGGTGGAACCGTGTGAAGAAGAGAAATGAAGAGAGAAGAAGAAAGGTGGCTAATATAAGATATTTGCTTTAATAAAGCAAATAGTACTCTTTTACTTATCTCTTCTTTTCCTCCTTATTTGACTACTTATGGTGACTCACCCTCCCTTAGAAAACCGGCCCCCTATCTTAAATAAGGCTAGTCATGGTCTTTGTTGACCCCTTAATTAGCTTATATTGATTAAAACTTAAACTAGTCACTATTTGGCACTATTCACTGATTAGTGCAATATTTCTGAAATTTTTGATTTCCCATTGATTTAGACCTCCTAATGTGATACTAATTAGTACACATGTTGATTAAAGAGTAATGATGGACATTTAGCCACTCAAACTCAATTCTAAGACAATTTCTCAAAATGTGCTTTAAGACTTCTTAAAGCACATTTTGTGTTTTAGCTTGTTTTCAAGCTTGGTTTTCTTTGGTAATTGGTTTAAAATGACCATTAGAATATTACTAAGGTCTTATCATGATATTTGGGTACTCACCCAAGTCTCTCCAAGCTTAGAGCACATTTTTGCCCTAATTGCCCTTAAGGCATTTTTCTTGTGTTTTCCTTGGTTTAAATTGTCTACCAATCTTTCTAAGGCATATTTTAGCCTTTCTACATCATGATTTGATGTTTACTTAGCATACTTAGTTTGGGGTATTTCAATCTCCCCCCCCCTTAAAAGAACTTTGTCCCCCAAAGTTCCCATGCATTTTTTCTTATTAGAATACAGTCTTACCTCATTCCTTAGATCATATAGATCATACTTATGTATACTTAATCTCATTGGATCATTAGATCCGCCATATTCTTATACTTAAATCACACAACATGCTTAAGCATGTGTAGCACTCCAAATTCTTTTTGTTTCTTTTGATGATTGAAACATTCACATAATTTCCAACGTATTCTCCCATGTCACTGGTCCGTAGACAGTGGCTCATTCGTCCTCGTCACCATGGGCCAGGATACAAAACACTCTGCTCTCCCCATGTCACCGGTCCGAAGACAAAGGCTCTTGCGTCCTCGACTTCATGGGCGAGACTCAGTAAAAAGGTAATCCTTTTTACGAGGTCATGTGAGGAATAATTCCTCTAATTAAAATACAATCAACTCCAATTCCATTTTATCCTAAGGCCTCTATCCTTAGTGTGATTTAATTTAATGTGACCACTGGTAGGGAGTTTCAGGAATAATCCTACCCTGATGTGATCAGCATCAGTGTAGAACCATCCTTCCACTCCAATTTGTGTTCGGTTTCCCTTGATCCCTAGAAAATCAAGTTCCACCTCCCACGTCATTTTCAAACATCAGATAATTCACTCATGTCCAATTTTCTATCTTTTTAGTTCTTCTAATCATAATCAATACATCTCCAAAGTGTGGACTTATTCCATCAAACATTCCCAATTCATCTCTTAGTAATTACCTCAAGACTTAAATTCCTACTAAGTTCTATAACTTTCCCATACCAACTTCCACTGTCTCATACCACATAGCATTACTATTTCCTAACTCATAATCATATCAAATTGTATCTCATAATGTTATCTTATTCTTATCTCACACATAGTCTCATATCGACTCATACCTCATATATTCCTTATTTCTTAAGTCTCCTTAAACCTCCTCCTTAATTCTCTTAACTTGTACTCACACCGGAGTTAACAAGATAGGTACTTAATATGTATGGTATTCACATCTTAGTGTGCAATAACCATGATTTATCTTAAAATGTTTATGTAAAACATATTCTCAAATTATTTTGTGCTATGCACACCGTAGTTTATGTACTCAGTACACAAACATACGCTAAGCGTTTTTCGCTCTACCCCCCTTAAATGGATTACGCCCACGTAATCAGCGTCACATCATCTTTGAACATAAGTTCAAGATGTCTAATTCTCACCAAGCATTCTAGCTTCCACGTCATCTATCTTACTTATAATTCGATCAGAAATGACTTAGTCCTCTGTATCGAGGATTCTTACGGTACTTATACCGTATTCTTAACTTAGTTTGGTCTAATCTCAAAGTAGTGGTCTGCTAGCTTCCACTGCGCGACTCTGATAATCTTAGGCTTAATTGTCTCAATGGACACGTGTTATCTTTATATATACACGGCCTTAATGAGTTGTAACTCGTCTATCCATTCTCCTTGAAGATCTTGCGCTCATACTCTTAGTATTTTCTCGAATGTCTAAATTGTTCTCCCCAACTGACCTTTGGTCTGAGGATGATTCTTAGTCTGAACTACTGTTTAGTGCATAATGCGCTTTACAGTCTTAATCTCTTACATCTTAAGGCATGTTCAATGTCTGTACTTAACAATCCGTGCTCTTCGCACTTCATAGTCCTTAATTATTTGTTCTCTGGTTCCTCTGTGTTGCTGTTCGACTGAATTCTTCTCTTCGACTGTTTGTGGTAGTAGCTGCTCTTGTCTGATCTTGCGTCGTTGTCGGTGGTACGGAGTCGACTACTTCCCGTGTTCCTTACACCACTCGTTCACATGCATGGGGTACCTTACTGGTACATTACTACTTACCCAACTAACTCATAAATGAGCGTGTCAGGCCTGCAAGCCCCTGTGGGGTGCAGTCGTCCCACGTCTCGTTTTAGTAAACTCATAGTGTCCGTCACACGTTAGCTATTGCTAATATATGAAGTATTCTGTTGTCGATCTCTCTTCTTCATCGTTCCATAATAACATTTATTGTTCTTCTTGAAGTTAATCAAGGGAAGTCCATTTACTGTGTTCTTGGGTATTGTATGCTCTAGCTCTTTCTGTATCCCGTACTGATTCGGTCTCTTAATAATTGAGGTCTCTTTCCGTAGAGCCTCTTATCTTGTTTTCTCATATTTATGCTACTAGAAATGCACTTCCAGTTCCTTAAGGAATGGGTAGTGTGCTTCCTACGAATCTTACCTAACCAGGTCCAGACTACTGGCATCAATGCTCAGTTCGTCTTCATCTTATTTTCTTACTTATGCTGGTCTTAACTCATAAATCTAATTGCCTCAGTGTCAATATTTGACGGCTCATTCACAATGGTCGCCTTCCGCGCACCATGACTTAATCCACCTTTCTAACTATTGTACTTACGACCACTACTACCGTGGTAGTTGCCCTTACCATGTTGCCCATTGATGTTGCAACCTCTTATTCACTTATTCTAATGTCTTACCTTATACTCATCCCTTCTTGTGTAACACACGGGAGTTCTTTCATTCCGGTATAGGCGGTTGTCGTACCGGTTGTAAAATAGTTGGCTCTTGATATGAAGATGTTTCTGTTCCAATCTCAGATTCGTAAGTAGGCTAATTTCTTTCGCTTTCTTTCATCCTTAGTGATGTTATCTGATAAGCCGTAGACTTATCATATTTTATAAGCTAGATCTGTAATAATATTAGTTAAATTACGGTTAAAATAGGTAGTATTTATGTGTTTTATATGTAAATTGATTTTATATGTTCAGTCTTATGTTTTGTGTTGTTTTCTGTGCAAGGAGAGAAATTCTACATCAGAACCTAAGTATTGCCGGATCTGCAGCCGGATCCCTCATGCACGGCACAGAAGCAAGGTTAAAAGAGTAAGGCCGGGCATGGTGCCGGGTAGTTTGTGTCCGGCATTATCAAAGAGTTACGCCTGTTCACCAAAAGATAGCGGTTATTTACCGTTATCTAAATACTCGATGCCGGGTACGGTGCCGGGCATACTTGTCCGGCATAAGTGACTTTTCGCGCCCTGCGGTTACGACCGTTACAGCCCCGCGCACGTTTTCAAATATACATGCCGGATAAAACAGACCCGGCAAGACGTCCGGCACAATACTTTCTGGTGTCTATAAAAGGAGGCCGAATGTTACATTTTGGCCATCATCTCACATATACTTCTGCACTCTGAAAATCCTCAAAAACGTCTCGAAGTACCGCTGGAGGAAGATCGTGCATCATTTATCAAGAGAAGAAGAAGTTGTCATCGGGTGAAGGCTAAGATCATTTTCCTTTCCCCTTGATTGTTCTTCTTTTATTCTGAAATAGAGGATGCATTAGAATCCTTAGTGGTACTGATTTGAAGTAGTTCTCTTTGTAAACACACAATGTTCATTCAATAAAGATATAAGTCAACTTGGAATTTTGTGGTTATTGCAATTAGGAATGAAGTTTCTCCTTCTTCCAAGTACTTCAATTCTGACCTTTGTAAGGCAGATAGGTTGAGGAATTCCAAGTGGTTTTGTTATTTGTCTTTTATGGCTTAAGGGATGAATTCAAGATTTAGAATTAACCACTCCATTCTCCCCTTTTCGGTTCGTTGATTACCTAGATATTGTTAGTTTTCGATAATGATTTGGGAGTACTTAGTTCGGCTTCGAACTGGAAGAGTAATTTGACATTCTGAACATGCCGGATTGCATGCCGGGTACAGATCGTCCGGCACATTCAAGGTATTTGTCTTTGCCGTGTGAAACCTGTCCGGCATGACATCCGGCGCTTTCAGAAGTTGGCTAAATTCTTGGTTTATTCTTTTCTTTGATGATCATTAGTGTTTTTATGACGTTGACCATTCGAATATGGGGCGGATCATTGTAAATATCATTTAGATTAGGTTGTAGGAAGTTGCTTAATTTACACTTATACACTTTTTCCCCTCTTTTACTTATTATTTATAAAGGCTAGGACTAATTTTCTATACAAGTCCCTAGGGTTCGACTTACTTGGTCTAAAATGCTTCCCTGCTACTTTTGACCGGGTTTTTGTTTGCTACCCGTATAGATTGAGTAGGTTTCTTTCTATTTTTATTTATGCCGTGTGTGATGCCGGGTAAGCGTTACCCACACTTTCTTGATTCTTTTCCTATGTTTCTGTTTAAATTCTTGTAAATAAATGTGTATATATAACCTACTAAAATCTTAGTTAGCAAAATGGCGCCGTTGCCGGGGACTTGGAATTAGTCCAAGTCCTAAAATTGGTAATAGCCTTTTTTTTTCTTCGTTGGTTTTTGTTTTCCTAAATGTTGAATATGCCGGACTTAGTGCCGGACGTCTTATACCCGGTTTCATCAGAGGAAGTCTGCCGGATATCATACTCCCGGCATTAAGCCCGGCATGTTTTACAATTTTGAAAGTTTTTTTTCCCGACGAATGTTATTTAAATTCTAATTTTGTTGCGCTAATTTTTCTTTTTACCTGCCGTGTCGGATGCCGGGTGTTTATGATCCGGCGATTTCGGAGGAAGTCCGATGCCGGACACATTCTATCCGGCACTCTACCCGGCCGTGTTTTTTTTTTTAGCATTTATTTTTTTTTTCTTCTTCTTTCCTCCTTCCATATTTATGATATTCCTTCCTCTTATAATGTTCTCATCCTTTGTCTAACTTTGTACTCAGGATGTCTAATAACATATGGGTGGCAAAGTTTCAAAGCGAGGAGTCCGATCTCTTCCATTTTCTGCATATATATGTGGTTAATAAACTCTACCCCCGTACAGGGGTAGAAATATTCATCAAGAGGAGGAAGTTGAGACCCGCCCTTGCCTATCACCGCCTTAGGACTACTGCCCGCATGAGTGTTATGCCCGTGGATGAACTGAGGCGAAGATACCCTCATATGGGTATCTTCACCAATAGGATTCACCAAAGGCCTCCCTCATATGCGATATTCACTAGTAGAATTAGGCGTACTAGGTTTAGGGTTATCTACTAGTTGTAAACTTTAGTATTTTCTATATGTTTCGTTATAGTTTATTGTATCTTCTATGCTTTATGTAATGACAATGACATGTCTACTTAATAGAAGCATATATTAGTGATTATTTGTTCTTTTCATATTACCTAAAAAAATTTATTTTTATTTTCTTTTCATCTTTTAGGTACTTGTTCTCCTAAGTGCACCTACAAAGACAGAAAAGAAAGCACCATACCATGGCTGACATACCGGCGACCGTCAGGAACATTAACCCGACCTTCCAACCAAGGTCAACAACCTGCCATAAACCTTCCCGCTCTTTCCCAAGCAGATTATGAGGAATGGCAGAAATTAAAGCCTTACCATCAAATCCGTTGTGTGAAAGAGTTAGGAATGTTCGATGGAACTAATCCTGATGAAGCCTTACTCCACATTACAAAGTTCCTCCAGCACGTAAATAGCCTTACTTCCAAAGATACAGTTCTCGAATACGCTAGACTTTCCCTATTTCCTCATAGCCTCACAGGGAAGGCAAGTAAGTGGTACCATAGCATAACCCCACAAACTATTCACACATGGGATGACATGGCCACTAAATTCCATGACAAATTCTTACCCCCAAGCCGAACCTTAGAGATGATTGCTGAAATTTATAACTTCAGGCAACCAGGCTCAGAGAACATCGGCGAAACGTGGGATAGATTCAAAGGGTTGCTTCTGACTTGCCCCCACCATGGTCTCACCAAGGAACAACTCTCCCAATTATTCTATAAAGGATTGGTGAACCAATGTAAGACCATGGTACTTTCTTCCCTTGGTGCTGATATCCTGAAGAAACCCGGAGAGCAGTTCCTTAATGGAATTGAATCCTTTGTGAAGAAATAAGGGATTGGGCTACCGGTGGTTCCAGAGGCAGCACCCCAGGTCTATATCAAGTAGGAGGAAGCGACAGCAAGATCGAGCAATTGTTGAAGAGTCATGAACAATTAATGGAAAGTAACGCACAGCAATCCACTAAAGTTAGTGCCTTGCAGAAAGTGGTGGAGCAATTGGCTATAAGCTCTCTTCCCCCCAGCATGCAAAGGTGGTAAATACACGACAACCTCAGGTATCGCATTCCTCTGTGTTTCCTCTACCTTCTGATGTGTTTTGTACACAGTGTGGAGGACCACACGATTTCGAACAGTGCCCTGAGTTGCAGGAATTAAAGGCATCTGAGGAAGTGAATTATGTCAACAACAACCAAGTTTTAGGCAACCTTGGCAGAGTAATACTCAAACTTCTCCAAACTCCCAGAATCACCCAGATTTCAAGGAAATCAAAGGAAATTCCAGCAGCCAGCATATGGTGGTAGACCACCCCAACATTCAACCAATCATAAAGCCGAGATGGCCGAGATGCGTGACTTAATGAAGGCCCTGGTGAATAAATCACAAGATACACATGAAGATATTGCGGCCCTTCGTAAGGATCAGAAGTCACTGCACTCTCAGATTCAGCAAATACTTACCCTACAGAGGCCATCCGGCCAATTACCTTCACAAACCCAGACGAACCCAAGAGAGCATGCAAAAACAGTTACCCATGGAAGTAACGATTTAAGTGCAGTCACTCTCAGAAGCGGAAGAGAGATAGGTAAGGACCAAAGAAAAGAAAAAGAAAAGCAATGCGATCCTACTAACGTGGAAGAAATCTCTCCAGAGGAACAACCTCAGGAGACACAGGCTCCTATCCCTTCCTCTCCCTCTTCTACTTCTTTTCCCCCAAATAAAGATCAAATTTCTACTGAAAAACTGCCATTTCCAAATAGGCTTAAGAAAAAGCATTTAGACGAGCAGTTTAAGAAATTTTTAAGTATCTTTAAGCGTTTAAGTATTGATATCCCTCTGATTGACGCATTGAAGCAAATGCCCACCTATGCCAAGTTCCTGAAGGAATTAATCAACAATAAAAGACAAATGGAGGACGTAGAGATGATCAGTTTGACCGAGGAGTGCTCCGCAGCATTGACACGAGCATTACCACCCAAGCAGAAAGACCCCGGACTACCAATTGTACCATGTTATATTGGAGATATTGATTGCGGTCATGGTCTGTGTGACCTCGGTGCTAGCATCAATATCATGCCATACTCAATTTTCACCAGGATTCATGGCAGTCAATTGAAGCCGGTATCCTTTTCCCTACAGTTGGCTGATAGATCTTCAATCAAACCAATGGGACTGGTGGAAAATTTGGTAGTTGGAGTTGACAATTTCATCTTTCCGGCCGACTTCGTAGTTCTCGACATTGACGAAGATACCGAAGTCCCTTTAATCCTGGGAAGACCTTTCCTAAGTACCGCACGCGCAATCATCGATGTGAATGATGGCAAGGTCACCTTCCGATTCGAAGATGAAAAGATTGAGTTCAATATGGCTCAAATGGTAAGGAAGAGTGTCGCTGCCCATACTATCTGTTGTGTGGGACTTTCAGATGGTGGAGAGGACGATTGCACAGTTGATGAAGAATATTTCTCTTTACCTTCCATTGAACCGCATGATTTGGAGGCTCTTGACCAAGTCTTGATTTCATCTATTGAAGAGTCCCCAATCAAGGAGATCAATAATGCCATTGTTCAACTGAACAAAGGCATCAAGCTGGATCCTAACCGCAGACCATCACTAATCAGTCTAGACCGCGCGCCTCAAAAAGCTGTTCCCTCCCTCCGTCGAGCAGCCACCAGAGGTAAAATTAAAGGAACTTCCTTCTAATCTAAAGTACGCCTTCCTTTCAGGTACGAATTCTCTTCCTGTAATTATTTCCTCGCTTCTTTCTTCTGAGCAAGAAGCCAAACTGTTAGAAGTCTTAGGAAAGCATAAGAGAGCAATAGGTTGGTGTCTGGCAGATTTAAAGGGTATTGATCCTAGTTTTTGCACCCACCGTATATGTATGGAGGATAATCATAAACCATTGAGGCAAGCCCAAAGGAGGTTGAATCCCAACCTAAAAGAAGTTGTCAAAAATGAGGTCTTAAAATTATTGGACGCTGGTATTATATACCCCATTTCTGACAGCCCTTGGGTTAGCCCAGTGCAGGTGGTACCTAAGAAGGGTGGGATAGAAGCAGTCCCTAATGAAAAAGGGGAGTTGATCCCCAAAGAAAAACTACGGGATGGCGCATGTGCATTGATTATAGAAAGTTAAATTCCGCCACCCGAAAGGATCACTTCCCTTTGCCCTTTATAGATCAAATGTTGGAAAGGCTTGCAGGTCAAGAATTTTATTGTTTTCTAGACGGGTATTCGGGCTATTTTCAAATCCCGATTGCACCTGAGGACCAGGAGAAGACCACCTTCACTTGTCCTTACGGTACCTTTGCATATACTCGAATGCCTTTTGGACTTTGTAATGCACCTGCTACTTTTCAACGTTGCATGCAGGCAATTTTCTGATTTTATCGAGAAAAGTATCGAAGTCTTCATGGACGATTTCAGTGTATATGGCCCTAACTTTGATGAATGTTTGCAGCAACTAGATCTAATCTTAAGCCAGTGTGAAGAAACCAACCTGGTGCTGAGTTGGGAAAAATGCCACTTTATGGTACGGGAGGGCATTGTGTTGGGCCATCGAGTTTCCAAAGCAGGTATTGAAGTAGACCAGGCCAAGGTCGAGGTCATCAAAAAGCTCCCTCCTCCTACCACAGTTAAAGAAGTAAGAGCATTCTTGGGTCATGCTGGTTTCTATCGAAGGTTTATCGCTGATTTCTCGAAGATTGCGAAACCGTTAAGTGATCTGTTGGCCAAGGATACAAGATTCAACTTTACAGAGGAATGTCTTGAGGCTTTTGAGATCATAAAAGAGAAGCTTGTCTCAGCCCCTGTGGTCGTTGCACCTGATTGGTCTCTCCCCTTTGAGATCATGTGTGATGCAAGTGATTACGCTGTAGGGCCGCGCTATGCCAAAAGAAGGATAAGGTATTACGTATTATAACTTACGCAAGTAAGACTCTAGTGGATGCCCAAAAAAATTACACAACTACAGAGAAAGAGCTTCTTGCTGTTGTCTTCGCCCTCGATAAGTTCCGTTCTTATCTATGGGGAAGTGAAGTTATAGTACACACGGATCATTCTGCCCTAAAGTACCTATTCACTAAAGCAGAGACCAAGCCAAGATTGCTGCGTTGGATCTTACTCTTACAAGAATTTGATGTGTTAGTCGTGGACAAGAAGGGAAGCCACAACGGGGTAGCTGATCATCTTTCTCGCATAGACAAGCCATATGATGGGGTTCCCATTAGGGAATATTTTCCAGACGAGACAGTGCTCAGTATCGGGCAGATCGAGGACTTATCAGAGAAGAACGTATCCGTCAACTGGGTTGAATTGTTCGATGCATTGAGTGCCAGCGCTGACGAACCATGGTATGCCGACATTGCCAATTACTTAGCCTCCGGGATAATGCCTCATGATCTTTCCCCCCAACAGAAGAAGAGATTTCTCTCTCAGATCAAGCACTTCTTCTGGGATGACCCTTACCTTTTTAAGGTATGTGCTGATGGGGTCATCCGTAGGTGTATTCCTGAGAGTGAGGTCACTCCAGTTCTACGTTTTGTCACACAAGGGAGGCAGGAGGACATCATGGTTCTACTCGGACTGCAGCAAAAGTTCTCGAATCAGGTTTATTCTGGCCCACACTGCATAAGGATGCATATCAGTTTGTTTCACGGTGTGATAGTTGTCAAAGGATGGGCAATATCTCTCGACGTCATGAGATGCCTTTGAACAACATTTTGGAAGTCGAGCTATTTGATGTATGGGGAATTGACTTTATGGGTCCCTTTCCCCCATCTCAAGGACATCAATACATTTTAGTCGCTGTGGACTATGTATCCAAATGGGTCGAAGCAATCTCATGCCCCTCTGCAGACGCCAAGACAGTTCTTAAATTTCTTAAGAAAAACATTTTCACAAGATTTGGCGTGCCTAGGGCAATCATATCGGATGGCGGTTCCCACTTCTGTAACCGTCCGTTTGATGCCCTTTTGCATAAATATGGAGTACATCACAAGGTCGCGCTCCCTTATCATCCACAATGTAATGGACAAGCTGAAGTCTCCAACCGTGAGCTTAAGTGGATCCTTCAGAAAACAGTCAGCTCTTCCCGGCGAGATTGGTCTATGAAGCTTGATGATGCCTTGTGGGCCTATAGAACGGCTTTCAAGACTCCTATAGGGACCACTCCCTTCCGCTTGGTGTTTGGTAAGGCCTGTCATCTACCCGTAGAGCTTGAGCACAAGGCCTACTGGTCTCTTAAAGCTTTGAATTTCGATATGACGGCCTCTGGCTTAAAAAGGAACTTCCAGCTGTCCGAACTTGAAGAGTTGCGCACAACGCTTATGAGAATGCTCAACTTTATAAAGAGCGTACCAAGAAGATCCATGATCAAGCTATCCTGCCGCGCACCTTCCAAGTGGGCGATCAGTCCTCCTCTATAACTCCAGGCTCAGACTTTTCCCTGGGAAATTACGATCTCATTGGACTGGTCCTTTCACCATCACTTCTGCAAATGGCTATGGTTCCTTTGAGCTTCAGAACGCAAGCGGCACCCGCTGTAAAGTCAATGGATCACGGTTAAAGAAATATCTTAGTAGTGATCCTCATGAAGCTGTTTCCGTGTTCATGTGTTTCCGCGATAATATCCAGCTTAACTTTACCTCCTCCCACAATAGTGAAAGAGAAACTTACCTGGCGTAGCCGTTCCAACTCCCACGTCTACCTTCCAGGGGAGTTATTTTCTTTCTTTATTGTTAATTTTTATCTTTACTTGTTCTTTCTTTGTTTTCTTCTCTATTGAACACTGGGGACAGTGTTCCTGCCTAGTGTAGGGCAGGGGGTCCCCCCTCAAAAAAAACTTTATTATATATTTGCGGTTAAAAATAATAATAATAATAAAAAAGCATGTCTAGTTTATCCAATATAATAAGTTTTTACGTTTATTAACCTCCTACTCAGCTTTTTGCATGTCTTTGGTTGAGATAACTTTAGGAAAGGATATATTTGTTCCCTCAAGAGGTAAGCTTTCTGATGACTTCAAGATGTCGATTTTGTACTTCATGATTCTTTTTGTTAACATGAGTATATGACCTTACTTCTAATTTTGTCCTTGATCTACTTTTGGGTAATAGATTTTCTTTCTTTCCAAAATAGTTCAACTCTTGTGGGTGAATATCTTAGATAGGGGTGATGTATGGAAAAGGGAAAGAAACAAAAGCTTCAAGAAAAAGAAGAAAGCTTCAAAAAAAAAGGGAGAAACATGAAGCATTGTGAGGTTGCAAGATTACCTCAAAATAAAAGTAATAACCGAGAGTTTTTCCTTTTGTTTTTCTCCTAAATTCCCCGTTCTTTAATGAAAAAAATCATGGTTAGATTCAGAAACCCTTGAAAAATAGGGCTGAACCAAAAAGAAACCATTGATGAGAGTCTTGGCCACATTCAGAAACTCTTGAAAAATAGAGCTGAATGTTGGAAACCGGAAAAGGAGAGATGCAATACCCCTTATACTAAATAACCCATGAGTTCTGGATCCGTTTTGAGATTGATTGTTTTTTTTTCTTATACCCACTAGTATATTTCTGATGAGATGAGAATGAGTAGGGGATGCTTATGAATAAGAGTCAAGTAGTAGAGAAAGAACTCTAAGTGTCATTATTCTGAGTACCTGTTTTGTGCACAAGTAGCGATTCTTTCCTGATTTAATTTTGCTCGAGGACTAGCAAAAGGTAAGTGTAGGGCCTTGATAAGCCGTAGACTTATCATATTTTATAAGCTAGATCTGTAATAATATTAGTTAAATTACGGTTAAAATAGGTAGTATTTATGTGTTTTATATGTAAATTGATTTTATATGTTCAGTCTTATGTTTTGTGTGTTTTCTGTGCAAGGAGAGAAATTCTACATCAGAACCTAAGTATTGCCGGATCTGCAGCCGGATCCCTCATGCACGGCACAGAAGCAAGGTTAAAGGAGTAAGGCCGGGCATGGTGCCGGGTAGTTTGTGTCCGGCATTATCAAAGAGTTACGCCTGTTCACCAAAAGATAGCGGTTATTTACCGTTATCTAAATACTCGATGCCGGGTACGGTGCCGGGCATACTTGTCCGGCATAAGTGACTTTTCGCGCCCTGCGGTTACGACCGTTACAGCCCGCGCACGTTTTCAAATATACATGCCGGAAAACAGACCCGGCAAGACGTCCGGCACAATACTTTCTGGTGTCTATAAAAGGAGGCCGAATGTTACATTTTTGGCCATCATCTCACATATACTTCTGCACTCTGAAAATCCTCAAAAACGTCTCGAAGTACCGCTGGAGGAAGATCGTGCATCATTTATCAAGAGAAGAAGAAGTTGTCATCGGGTGAAGGCTAAGATCATTTTCCTTTCCCCTTGATTGTTCTTCTTTTATTCTGAAATAGAGGGTGCATTAGAATCCTTAGTGGTACTGATTTGAAGTGGTTCTCTTTGTAAACACACAATGTTCATTCAATAAAGATATAAGTCAACTTGGAATTTTGTGGTTATTGCAATTAGGAATGAAGTTTCTCCTTCTTCCAAGTACTTCAATTCTGACCTTTGTAAGGCAGATAGGTTGAGGAATTCCAAGTGGTTTTGTTATTTGTCTTTTATGGCTTAAGGGATGAAATTCAAGATTTAGAATTAACCACTCCATTCTCCCCTTTTCGGTTCGTTGATTACCTAGATATTGTTAGTTTTCGATAATGATTTGGGAGTACTTAGTTCGGCTTCGAACTGGAAGAGTAATTTGACATTCTGAATTCAATGCCGGATTGCATGCCGGGTAGATCGTCCGGCACATTCAAGGTATTTGTCTTTGCCGTGTGAAACCTGTCCGGCATGACATCCGGCGCTTTCAGAAGTTGGCTAAATTCTTGGTTATTCTTTTCTTTGATGATCATTAGTGTTTTTATGACGTTGACCATTCGAATATGGGGCGGATCATTGTAAATATCATTTAGATTAGGTTGTAGGAGTTGCTTAATTTACACTTATACACTTTTTCCCCTCTTTTACTTATTAATTATAAAGGCTAGGACTAATTTTCTATACAAGTCCCTAGGGTTCGACTTACTTGGTCTTAAAATGCTTCCCTGCTACTTTTGACCGGGTTTTTGTTTGCTACCCGTATAGATTGAGTAGGTTTTCTTTCTATTTTTATTTATGCCGTGTGTGATGCCGGGTAAGCGTTACCCGGCACTTTCTTGATTCTTTTCCTATGTTTCTGTTTAAATTCTTGTAAATAAATGTGTATATATAACCTACTAAAATCTTAGTTAGCATTATCTACCATGTAGTTTTATAACTGGTTACTAAGAATCTTCCACTGAATCACAAGCTCTTCTGAGCATGATTATTGAACTGCCATAAGGTGCAGTCACCAATTTATCCTGACCAATTAACTAATTCTTACATCCTGGTGTTGGATAATGGGGGGTCTATCTGTGCAAACCTTCCTTATTACTCAGTGTATCTGGTTGGTTCTAAGGTAATCTCAAGGTTCAAGTTTTCATTTTTTAATAAAGTGTATTTTAATCTCTAATAGGTGAAAGCCCTTTTTGATGGGTTCAATTCCCACTCATGGCCTCACAACAGGAGAGGTATCCCCACCCTAAAAGCAGGTCGTTCTCCGCTCCTGTTTCCTTAGCATTTCTCCAACATTCTCATTGTGTACCCTTTCTTGGTAATGTTCTTTCCATCTAAGTTTAGGTTTGGTAACCGTTCATATCTACAAATTGTAGTCTTCGTGGCTTAAACAGCTCTCTTATAACTTAATTGCGCCTCGGGCTCTGATGTGGTAACATCCTTGCCTCGTAGCTCTTGTGCTTAATGTCTCAGTTCATTATTTGTGCTCTTACTCATCTGCAGGTCATTCTCTTAAGATTCTGGTTCTTGAGCACTATCCACCGTTAGGTTACATACCTAATGTAGTATCGGGTTTCATGGTAAGTTGCTGCAATCCTGCTTCCTGCTATGGAAGTTGTTCAGGTGATCTGAGGTTACTTAATGTCTTTTGACACTACTGTCATTTTACTAGACTTATGTCTTTTAATAGTCAAGGTTAGGTTCGTATTAGGCGTTTGCCTTACGGTGTCCAAGTTGGATATCATCCTGTCGTCTTATTCTTCCATCTCAACGCTTCGTTCAACTTCTGTTGATTACGCCACCCTTGATGTGATCAATCATACTTGGGTGTTAATGAGTTAAACAAACAGTGTTAACTGTCATTCATCAGTTGTTCGGCTCGACTATGCCCGCTCTGTGGGGGTAGTCCTCTGAGCTTCTCTTTTTCAGGGTTAACGACTTTAATCCTTAGTATGTTATAGCTTACGTTTATTTCTTTTATTCTTGTTTTTCTGGGTTTTCCAACATCTTTCATTGAAGAATGTTGTTATCTGCAAGTTTTTTAACGGTCATCTCGGGAGCTTATCCCGCTCTTTTTAGAAAACGTTATGTCAACGGTCTCATTGTATCTTATAATACATCCCTTGTATATCATTGCTGATATAGTGTTTTTTGCTCGCATTTCCGAGCGATCTCTTAAGTTTTCCCCTTGGAGTTCGGGATTGTGTCTTACCGTACTGTCGGTTGTGTTGTAGTGGGTTATACCGTTGCTAATATTTATATACGGTTTAATACTTGGTCCAGTTCCGCTCCCGGCTGGCTGGTGTGTCTCTTATCTCATCATGGTCAGGCCGTCGGCCTTTCCAAGGTCTTATTTTTCTGTTCTCATGGATTTACAATCCGGTATTAATATGTGTTACAACTGTAGCGTTCTCCTATCTCGCCATGATGGCTTTCCGTGTAGCTCAACCGTGGTAGCACTTGCTACGGCAAGTGCGCCATGCAGGATGGGCTATTGGTGCAAGGTACATTGGAAGTGATGCTTGTCCTTCTAATTCCCATGTACTTGGTAGTCCTCGGGACTCCTTCGATGATCTCTTATTTGGATAACTGGCCATCCGGCAGTTTCCTTGTTGTTTGACAGTGCTGTCATTTATTAGGGCGTTCCTCTTTCTGAGGGAACCCCTTAATATTTCCTTATGTCTTAATCCTCGCCCTTGTCTCCACACATCTTGTTGTGGTTACTAAGTATGATTCTTCTTTAGCACTATAATCGTAGTCCTATTCCGGTATACAATTTGTATAGTTTCTACCGTCGTCCGCGTTATGTTGGCTAGGTTGTAACCTTCCTCATTGTATGGGGTTTGGAGTTCCCGTTTCTAACTGGACTTTCCAGTAGTCCCAGTCCTCATGGCTTGTATTACCATACTGTTATGCTCCTTCGGGCCACTGTCTGGTACTCATGTCTCTTATCATTCCTTATCCATTGCACTCGTAGTGCTTTCCTTACCCATGGTATTGCGGGTTATTTCGACTGCGTAGCATGTCGACCCATGTTGCCCGGTAATTACCGTTCTTTTACTGGTAAGGTTCCATTGGTAACGCCTATTTCGCCGATGCGCTCCATTTACAAATCTCCCAATCTCCCTTACCTGTTATGACAAGATCTTTCTCTATTGCTTACTGTTAGCTAACTGCCAGATCGGGTTCCCCCAGTAAGAGAAGGCTTTCTTCTCTCTGGCATTTGTTCCACATATTTAGGGTTAGGGATGTGGAGGGCGGGTCTAGGTTACTATGGATATCCGGTAAACACCGGGAAGTCCTGACTAACGCACCTCTCACTCTATCTCTCAACCCTTAACCCATATTCAATCTCAACCTCAATATTCTCCTAAGTTCGGTATTTCTTGTCTTCAGAGCGTAACTACGCTCTGATACCCACTTTTTGTAAACACCCCAACTCAATCCATTGTGGTCCTCGCAACTTAACAACATATATATATAATCCAGTCCATCACAGCGAAATTCTTTACAATCCAGGACTTGCCACGGTCTGACTACAGAAATACCGGAACATTGAGTACAACCATCTTAACCATTTACATATCCTTCTTACAACCCCCCCTCCATCCTATACATCTTACTAATTCAAATTGCCATACAGTGTACATGCACAACTCGTAGGCCACACACTTAACCCGTACACTTGTACCCCTTCTTACTCTCGCGACAGCCGCTTCCTGATGTACCTGTGTAGTCAAAACAGCCCCCAAAGGGGGTCAGCACGAATGCTGGTACGATCCCCTCATGGCCCCCAGCTAACGTGGCTACGACGACTATTGTCGATAGCATGGAGGTTGATTAAATGCCACAACTAATAGTAATGCTGTAACAACCATCCATATGAACAATCAAGTTCACACACAATGAACGACTTAATGCGTTCCCTTAATTTAGAGAGTTAATTTATTAACTCCTTTAAGTATGTTCCCTCTTAATCTTAGTCCATCCTTATCTCACCTCAATCTTAGTCCTTATCTTAATCTTAGAACCAACCATCCTTTAATAAGGAGTGGATGTAACTTATCTTAATCTTAATATTACAAACCATCCTTTAAAAAGGAATGTTGCAACTTATCTTAACCTTACCTTAATCTTAATCTTAACTTATTCTCAGTATACAACCGTTCCTGGAGGGGAATGGTTGTATCCTAAGTCCAAACCTGGATTTAGGTGTTCCCACCGCACCATCTTAATGCCACCTACCCTGGACGGGAGTCCAGCATAGCTGAGCCGGCAACCGGCCCTAGGCTACAAGTCCGAAGACAAGTCCTTAAGCGGAGGGCGGATCTGATTCAGATACCGTCCCCCTTTTTCCTTAGCATGCATGACCGGAGATCGGTCCCGGGTTTCCTCACTCAAGTTCCAGTTAGTAGTAGTCTCAAGACCATATTTGTTGGTTAACCTCTTTCGGTTCATATCGTCCCTTATTAGGAGCGTTCCTTAGTCTCACTCAATTCCTTACTAAACATTGGTTAGTAAGTTCTCACGGTATGTTGTGTTAGTTTTCAAACATCACACAACAAAACAATAAATATAATATATTCCGGTTGCATGCTTTATCTTGTTTAGTGAGCACACAAAACAAATAGCACACAAGCCGAGGGACACCTCGTTAGCAAGCAGGTCACAAGAGAACTGTACCGTTCACCGTTGGTTGTTCGGTTGCTTACTCTCTTCCGGAGTCCCAAATTCCCAAGTCCTAAAACATTCATTCAGTTTTAGGTTGTTAATCACTTAACTTAATTCAACTTACTTAAATTACTTACCTTACTTAACTTACTTACCTTACTTAACTCTTAATGATCCCGACCTAACACTTCTTAAGTCTTACAACTTAATCTTACAAACTTAATCTTAAGTGAATCGCTTCTCCTCATCACTTATACTTATTCATCCACTTAATTATCATTGTTACCCACCAAACATGTCTAAAACAACCTTATAACATCAATACCTAATTATCCTCATCATTTCCCATCCTTAAACAAGGTTTTTGGCCAAAACAGTGGCATGTCCGAACTTGTGTCCGGACTTCCCAAGTTCGGACGCAAGTCGAGACTCAAAACTGAAAACAGACGCATGTCCGAACATGTGTCCGGACTTCGGAAGTTCGGATATGGGTCGAGGAAAATCCTAAGTAGAAGCAGGAACGTCCGAACTTGTGTCCGGACTTCCCAAGGTCAGACACAAGTCGAGACTCTGAAAATTTTCACGCAACAGGGCCTGTCCGAACGTCCATGTCCGGACGGATGTTCGGACAAGGCAAAACACTCATTTTCTAAGCCTTCAAACACTTAACCAATATTCACCAAATTTCTCCTAAACCCTCATAATGTCTTCTAACATCATTTAGGCACTTAAACTCACCTTATAACTTCCACCAAGCTCTCCAAAACAACTTCCAAAGATCTTCTCAAACATTTACTAAATTCTTACAAATATTCCTAACACTTGTCATATGCTTCCTTACATTTCCAACTTGTACATTTTATCTAAAACTTCGACTAACCAAAGAGTTTCTTTCCTACCCATATAGCTCCTCCTTAACATCACTACATTACATCTTTGCTTTGCTCAATCCCTCCAAGGTCATCTTGCATGTCCATGCATAATTTCTCTTCTTTTCATTTGTTACTCAACACTCCTAAACTCCTGAGCTTACTTATACATTGTTTTCCATCACCTTAACACCTTAACATGGTTCTTCATTTACCCTGACCATGTAACACCCTCCTTAGACATTTCCACCTCTTTTATGCATCTTATTCACCATTCTCATGATCATACTCCCTTTTACATTCCCAGTCATTTTCCTTGACATTTGACAACATTCTCCCACACCTTTCTCTTCCATCACCTAAGTCCACTCATTAACATCTAAACTAAACCTCATTAGTCCACTACTAGCATCTTCACCCTTACACAAGGTTCTCAAAACTCTCATTGTTTTACTCTCTAGTTCATACCTAAATCACCTTAAAGCATATACACCTTCCATCCAGATTCTGGCACAAGTCTTACCACTCCTCATACCATGACTTTGTGTGTTCAATACACCCATCTAAACTCTAACTTCCTCATAGACCATTCTAGGTCATTCTCATCCTCAAGAACTCCTTAGTTAACTCATTTCCACTCAAATTCTTCATAATGACTCCTAGTAAATCCTAGGTCATATTAATTCACACCATCACCTAAACACTTATTTTCTACTCAAATTTTGCCATAGCTCCTCTAGTATATTCTCATGCCCAAATGCATTGTTTTTCTCACACAATAATCTCACACACACCAAGTCCTTTTCTCATCTTATTTTCTCACCCAAATCACTTTTTCACATCATACTCAATATATTGCAATAATCTTAACTTGCATAGCACTAAGGCTCTTAAATGACATGGCTCTTAGGCCCTTAAATGACTTAAACTTAAACACTGAATTTCCCACATATAAAAGCTTTCAACCTGCAAATACACCCATCAATCTCATAGTAGTTATAATGTTCTTAAAACTCATCTTAAACTTATATTACTAACTCATCTCCTTTGGCTCCTTAGTCACAAGTCTCAAGCTTATTTAGGTTCTTTTTCTTAGGTTATACAACCCATTACCTAATGTAAGCTTTAAGCTACATTAGTACTCATCTAAAACTCATTCCTTAAACTAAACCACCATTAGGTAAGCATTTTACCTTGTTTCTCAAGCTTATCTTATCTCCTCTTAATCTCCTTGACCTTCTTCTTGCATAGATCTCGGCCACCACTTAAATCCCCTTGCCAATGTCTAATCAATATTCAATGACTCATATGACTACTAAGCAATACTAACCTCAAGGAATGAAAACCTAGGTTAGAAATGTGTTTTCTAAAGCATAAAAGTGGATGATTACCTTTGAAGTCTCAAGGTAGACTTTGGCATTGAATGAAATAGGACCTCCACTAGTCCTTGGTGAATAAATCAAGCTAGAACAAGGCATAACAACATGCCCCATGAGAAGGAATTTTCGGCCATGTACAAGAAATGATGGAAACAGGTTTTTCTTACATTTTCTTTACCTTAAGAGAATGGAGAAGCTAATGAGCTCTTCAACTTATTTTTCCCCCTTCAGTGGCGTTTTCCCATGGCTCAAATGAGGCTTTTCAAATTTTGGAAAGATAGGAAGCAAGGCCTTGGTCTAACTAAGAGAATCTATGCTTAGTTTTTGTTTGGAGCTAAAATGAGAAGTATGGACAAAGCAAGGTGGTGTTACCATGGGTGCTGCTCCTACGTGAATGAAGGGAGGAAGAGATGGTGGACCGTGTGAAGGAAAGAAATGAGAAGAGAAGAAGAAAGGTGGCTAATATAGATTTTGCTTTAATAAAGCAAATAGTACTCTTTTACTTATCTCTTCTTTTCCTCCTTATTTGACTCTTATGGTGACTCACCTCCCTTAGAAAATCGGCCCCCTATCTTAAATAAGGCTATTCATGGTCTTTGTTGACCCATTAATTAGCTTATATTGATTAAAACTTAAACTAGTCACTATTTGGCACTATTCACTGATTAGTGCACATATTTCTGAAATTTTTGATTTCCCATTGATTTAGACCTCCTAATGTGATACTAATTAGTACACATGTTGATTAAAGAGTAATGATGGACATTTAGCCACTCAAAACTCAATTCTAAGACAATTTCTCAAAAATGTGCTTTAAGACTTCTTAAAGCACATTTTGTGTTTTAGCTTGTTTTCAAGCTTGGTTTTCTTTGGTAATTGGTTTAAAATGACCATTAGAATATTACTAAGGTCTTATCATGATATTTGGGTACTCACCCAAGTCTCTCCAAGCTTAGAGCACATTTTTGCCCTAATTGCCCTTAAGGCATTTTCTTGTGTTTTCCTTGGTTTAAATTGTCTACCAATCTTTCTAAGGCATATTTTAGCCTTTCTACATCATGATTTGATGTTTACTTAGCATACTTAGGTTTGGGGTATTTAAATCATCTAAACATATAAAAATAAAAATTTCAAACAAAATACAACACAAAATAATATTTGGTATGTATAAAAAATACATGATTCATCATATAAGGTTTGAAATACACCATACAACAATAATAATAGACTACAAAACAATAGTGATTTTGTATCGGTTCCGAAGTTTGTAATCTAATTCACACTTATTACTTAATGAATAATAATATCAATTTTAATGAATCATAATACAAAATTAATGAATCATATTATCATTTTAGTGTATCATCGTATACATGTAAAAATAATTTTTTAAAAAGTTGTCAAAAAACATATTCATGATTGGTCTTGTTTTGAAGAGCATAAATTTAGATGAACAATGGTATATTTTTTTTTTTCATTTTGGACTTATATATTAAAAGTTACAACCATTTAAAGTCAATATAGTAAAAAGACAACTCAGTCAACAAAATAGTCCAGTCATCAGCTGATGGGGACTGCCAAATCACTGTTCCACACAGTGTTTGGTGCGGGCCGCCCGTAGCATAGAATTTGTATGTTGACAATTCGGGTTGATGGTTGGGTTGAGGTTGACCCAAAC
Source organism: Limonium bicolor (assembly GCA_023374045.1). Classification (NCBI taxonomy): domain Eukaryota; kingdom Viridiplantae; phylum Streptophyta; class Magnoliopsida; order Caryophyllales; family Plumbaginaceae; genus Limonium; species Limonium bicolor. Next base: position 146,800,600 of record CM041779.1, on the reverse strand, counting down.
CCAACTAAAAAATAACGGGGTTATAAATCTTTTAACCCTAATCCGACTCATACAAAACTATTCAACCCAAATCCAACCTGTTTAACCCAAAATTTTCTAATTGCATCTTTTTTTACAGTTTTTTATTTTTTTTAGTCCAAACAATTACTATCAACTTTTATCAGATGTTCATTTAATTTCTTAAGAGTTACAAATGACTCATGATCTTCATTCACCCTAACCCAATCCATTTATAAATGGAATGTTGACGGTCTTGACATAATATACTCTCTCCTATCCAAAATATAAGTCGTTCTAGAGATGTATCTAGACTTAAATGGGCCGAGAAAAATGTTGATAGTGTTGTTTTATATTTATTCACTGAAATACCCCAAACCTTAGTATATTGTTTAAACACCTAAATATGGTATATTAAGACTAAAAAAGAGTCTTAGAAACAATATTAAACAAATTTAAACGAAAGAAAACACAAAATGTGCTTTAAGGTCAATAAAGGCCAAAATGTGCTCTAAGCTTGGGATAAGCTTGGTTAAGACCTAAAACTTACCAAGACCTTATTTATATACTAATGAACATATTAAACCAATTACCAAAGAAAACCAAGCTTGAAAACAAGTTAAAACACAAAATGTGCTTTAAGGAGTCTTAAAGCACATTTCGAAAAATTGTCTTGTAAATGAGTTTTGAATGGCTAGATGTCCATCATTACTCTTTAATTAACATGTGTACTATATAGTATCACATTTGGAAGTCTATATCAATGGGAAATCAAAAATTTCACTTCTAGGTGCCTTGTTTTGTGAATAGTGATTTTAATAAGCTATTTTGTAACATATGTTTGTATAAGTAATTAAATTGACAAATAAAGACTATAATACCCCTAAGTACTATTGGGGGCCGGTTTTCTTAAGGGTGGGGACTCACCACTCTCTTGTTAACATATTAAGTAAATAAATATGACTAACTAAAGTACTTTTTACTTTAATGCTTAAATATCTTCTAAAAAGCAAAAAAACTCACTTATCTCATTCTCTCATTTCTTTCCTTCATTTCCCATGGTTCCAAGTCTTCTTCAACCTCTCTTCTTCTCTTCATTCACGATTTGCAATAGTAAACACACAAACTCCATCTTTGACCACTTGTAATTCCTATCTCATTAACCAAATCAAAAACAAACACCACCATTCTCTTCCTCTCATCAAGCTCTTCATTCCTATCTTCTCAAAATTTCAAGAGCCCCATTTCGGTGCCATGGAGTTCCACCATTGAAGGAGCTTGAGCTTATATTTCTACATATTATTACTCTCCTTTGCTTCTAGGTAAGGAATCTCAAAGAAAAATCATGTTTCCTCCATGTTTTTACCTTGACCGAAAATGCCCATTAATGGTGCTCTTTGTGTGACTTTGTTCTAGCTTCATTCCAACCTTTCATGGACTAGGTGGAGTCCTCTCTTGATATATATTCAAACTCTCTTCAAAGACCAAGGTAAAACAACTACATTAATGTTTTTGAAATAATGTAAACCTAGGGTTTACAATGAGATGAAGCTTAAAGCTTGAATACTCATTATGTTATTTGTATAATGTTTAGTAGTTGACAAGGAATCAAATACCTAGCCGGTTTTAAACAAGGAAACAAGAAAGAAGTTTGTGAGGAAAAGAGGTAAATATGCTAACCTAATGTGGTTTAAAGTCCTAGGAAAAATGAGCTTGCATTGCTTATGAAAATGATCTAAGGAGCCAATGGGAAGTGACTTAGAAGAATGCTCTTAAGAGCTTAGTAAAAGGCATATGTGTTGTTGAGTGTATTTGCAGGTCAAAGGCAATTATATTGTGGAAATTCAGTGTTTATGATTATGCACTTTAAGGGCCTAAGAGCCATGTCATTTAAGGGCCTAAGTGTCATGCAATTTAAATTATGCACTATATTGTGATGTAGTGCTATATGTGTGAAGTTGTGTATAAGAAAGTGTTTGATGAATTTTTAGTGTTCTTGGTTGTTTGTTGGTGAAAACAATGTGTTTTGGTTTAGTAATGTTCTAGGAGAACCTATGTCGAAATTTAGGTAATAAACAAGAAGTTCTAAGGGTTAGAATGAGTTTGGCAAGTTAAGAGGTGTTTAGAATGGTTAAGTGTTTAACTAGTGGGAGGAACATGCATTAAGGTGTTTTAAGATGTGAGAAGGGCTTAGGCAATGTTCTAGAGGATTTTATAATGCAAAGGAATGTTTTGGGATACACTAGAGTCTTTGGACTTGTGTTAGGATTTAGGCAAATTTTGGTGGACAAGGAGAAAGTGTAAACTTGAAAAAGGATTTCAAGAATGACATAAGGAGTTAATTGTGAGAATAAATGCTTGAGAGATGATGTTGTTGTGATGAGGGAGTATTTTGTCATAAGTGATCATCTTAGGTATGAAACACACTTGGAGACTAGGAGAAAACATTGTAAGTGTTAAGAATTTTGGGAAGAAATAAGTAAAGGTTTAAGGAATTAGAAAATGAGTTTTATGAGTGTTTAAGGTGTCTTAAGGTGTGTTTGAAGTGCCCAAATGAGGTTAGGGGGTACTAGGATATATGGGGTGAAGTTTGGAGTTAAATGAGAAATGGAAAACAAGGGTCTGGGCCAGACCGAACTTGCGACCGAACTTGCAAGGTCGGTCGAGCCCAGTTTACCCTGCGAGAATTGGCTTCTGGAATGGACCGACCTTGGGGACCGGACTTGCAAGGTCGGTCGGGCTTGTATTTTGTGTACGGATTAAGTTTCTGGAATCGACGACCGAACATGGGACCGGACTTGGCAAGTTCGGTCGGGCTGAATTTTCAAAGGGAAGAAACTCTCGGGAATGGACCGAACATGCGACCGAACTTACAAGGTCGGTCGGAGTAGAAAATTTTGACGGAAATATGTTCTGGAATGGACCGACCTTGTGCAAGGTCGGTCGGTAAGGTCGGTCGGACCAAAACTTGTTAAAAAAAACAGAAAAGAATGTGACTTATGTAGTTAACCCTAGGGGGTATAATGAAGGTAACCTAGGGTAAGGGACACTTAAACATGTCAAATAATCATGTTAAACACTTAGTAAACTTGAAGTTAAGTAAGTTAATTAACCGACATTCTTGAATCATGTATAGGAGTGACCTACGGAGGAAATCAATCGAGGCAAGGACCAAGGTATGGTTTTCTTGCAGTCTGTTGCCTACTGGTTTACACCGGCTTGTGTGTTGTATGATTTTCTGTGTGTTTATGACGTTATAAGATTTAAACATGTAATGAGTTTACAGTTGTTCATATTATTGTGATGTTATGATGTGACTCATTTCCCTTGTGTGTGTCTAACATGACTTACCACTGTTGTGTATTGGTTGTTAAGTTCCACCATGAACTTCTAACAAGTGTTAACTGGGAAGTGTGGAATCCGGTTGTCCGGTCATGCATGTAAGTTAAGAGTAGATATCTGAATCAGATTCGACTCTTATGTTGTTAAGATTGTTCTCCTTAATTTGGCGTTTGATCTCCCGCTAGGTTCCTCCAAAGCTTACCTATTCTGACTTATGATCGGTTTAGTGGGAACATGTGTTTGTGTGGTGTGTTCGGGTCACTATATCCGAACCATCTGTGACTTAAGTTACTCGTTCGAATAACAGAACGGTAATGAGTGTGTGTAACGAGCTTAACATGAGGGTGAATCATTCTCTAGGCTCTTATGTTGTAAACCTTCTTGGTTTGTTATTGTGGAAAGAAGATCCACTGTGTGTGATGTTGTGCTATGCACTATTGATGCTATGCCACATATTATGTTATGTTATGTTATGTTATGTTATGTTATGTGTAAATGAATGCCATGTTATCATGACAATTAGTTGCGCGTATCCCGGTAGCCGATGGGCTGCGCGTTAACCATACCAGCCAAGGGTTGCTGACCCCCTCGGGGGCTCCATATTTTTACTGTAGGATGAGGATCGAGGAAGCAGAGTGGCTGTAGGATCTAGGCTGCAGTGGTATTTTGGTTTATTTTGGATGTTGAGCCCGGGATGCGCCTGTGCTCCCGTGGCATTATATTTTGATTCCATTAAAATTACTATGGCGGTATATTGACAGTTTACAGTGAAGGAATGTAAGTAAATACTCGATATTGTATATGATGTATTTATGGTTTAGTTTTATGCTCGGGAGTCTGATCATCAGACCGGTACACTTGTATTTATTTTGCCTTGTCAACCACGGGTGGTTGACGGCGTTGTAGCACCGAAGCGTTTAGTTATTGTTTAGTTATTTATTTCCGCTGCGATTTCTGTAGTTGTGAAGTTCGATGTAGGGGTGTTACATTCACAAATAATCATAAAGTTATAGAAGATAAGTGATATGATAGTATATATGTAATTTTTATTGTATTTTGTTATTTAATAAATAGAGACAATTTAAACTTTTAACCCATACATAATACAAAAAATAATAAATTATCTAAGCTCAACACAATAATTAAATTAGTAAAAATACTCAACCTCATACGCGTAATTTATGGCTTAATTTTAGGTTGAGTGAAAGTTACCGGCCCTCATCATAGGGAAACAAAAATGTCGGCTAACTTATACAACTTATAATTTGAATAACTGGGTTGCTATTTGCAGTACAAAATTAATAATAACTGCAGTATAAATTTTTTTAAATCATATTAATGTTGTAACCATGTAATGACATCGTGTTGTAACTTTTGTTTTTTGAAATAATCATTTCGTCAACGTAAACTGTAAAAAATGCTCTCATTGTAATGAAAGACGTTAAACCTGTTTTTATTGCGTTTGAACGTTATGATTGTGACTCCACATTAGTAACCGACATTTGTTTAAATCATATTAACGTTGTAAACATGTAATGACATGATATTGTAACTTTTGTTTTTTGAAATAATCATTTCCTCGGTGTAGTTCTTAAAAAACGCTCTTATTGTTATAAGAGACATTAAACTCGTTTTTATCGTGTTTGAATGTTATAATTGTGACTCCACATTAGTAAACGACAGTTTATGTTACGTTTGATTAAATTACAAACATTGGTACACTTTCAAAAACATCGTACTGAAATCGTAGTTGAAAACGCCAATTTCAGGTAAAAAACGCTCTCACTATATATAGCCAAAACAAGTTAGTTTAATTCATTTCTCACATTCCCTCTATCTCTTTTCCTTTCTCTCTCCCTCATATTCTTCCCTTTGCCTCCTCTACCAGCTAGCACCACCACCGGATCCGCCGCCAGAGCCACCACAGACCACCAGCTGGACCACCACTGCACCACTGGACCACCGCTGGACCACCGCTGCACCACCATCGGAAAATTTTTCCGGTGAGTTTTTTCAAAAAAAATTCCAACTTATAGATTTGGGTGTCTTGAGTATGAATCTGCTGTTAGTTTTTGAAATTAAATTCCAATTGAGCTAGATCTAGGATGTAAAATTTGGAACAAAATTGAAAATTTTGAAAAAAAACACCCGAGCCCAGATCTGACTCGACTTCATCAATGGAGAGCCGCTGGGGGGCTAGAATTCATCACTGTAGAGCCCCTGGGGGGCTCGACCCTGGCTATGTAGAGCCCTTGTGCGGCTCACGTTTTTTATAAGATGTTACTGATTCAAGCTTGTGGGGAGCTCGAGTACATCACCGCAGAGTCCCTGGGGTGCTCTCCATAAGCGTTGCCGAGCCCTGGTAAGGCTCGCCTCGTTGGTGCCATTTTTTTACTGAGTGAGCCTGTGGGTGGCTCGAGTTCATCACGGTAGAGCCCTTGGAGTGCTCTCCTTAAGCGATGTCAAGCCTTGGTAAGGCTCGCCTCGTTGGTGCCGATTTTTTTTCCTGAGTCGAGCCCGTGGGTGGCTCGACTGTTTGTAGGTCGAGCCTGGTGGTCCTCTGGTGTTGTATACTCGAGCCCGGTTGTGGCTCGAGTGTTGTTTTTTTATCGTTTTGTTTGAGCCCAGCACTGGCTCGCCTAGGCTCAAATCGAGCCCGTAGGTGGCTCTCTTTATTCAGGGTCGAGCCCAGGTGGGACATGAACCTATATTTTTTAAAATTTTTAATGTTAAATTTTAATATGATGAATGAATTATACCTATTTGATAGTCATATGCAGCAATGGACAAACTTAAAAAAGCAGCGTGACATGAAAAATCGAAGAAGAAGAAGAAGAAGAAGAAGAAAGACCGACAAAACGAGCAACCTATGACGGCCTCGTACCGTCGTGCACGTGCTCCTAGTGAAGGGCCGAGTATTCCTACCCCTTCATGGAAGTAGCACATCACTTATCATTCCATCCAGGTCAATCTTTCAACGACCCGGCGTTTCAGATACCTGCACCACCATTCGAAGCGGTGGATGACTCGGCGATGTACGACCATATACCGCTGAGACGCATGCCAGTGGTGTCATCATCTAGTACAAGTTGGTCTGTAGAACCGATGCACAACACTAGCCTCAACATCTCGGGTGAGGGAAGCCACCACATTTCTCCTTTTCTAGCTCAGACATCAGGCGGGGGTAGTTCATCAAGCCTACCACGCCCATCACACGCACGTGCTGACGAGGACTTTGTGATGATCGAGTGTTTGCCATATGTTGATGACAATGGTGGTGCTGCTGATGACGATGAATCACCCAGCGCGGAGGAGGAAGAGGACGCTGAAGATGATGCTGTCCTTGATCCGGAGGATGACACTAACGAGGAAGCAGCGCTAAGGATGGTTGCACTGATTCCTACCTCTTGGAAGTTGACAGAGGTGCCAGTTCCTGGTGGTCCACTACTCACTAGTGTTATCACTAGCTTTGGGGGTCATGTAACGCTTAACTTATGTTGCTCGACTCAGGTATGTTCTCTATCTTCTCTTGTATTTGATCACATAAATCACATTACATTTTGTAATTGTTAAATTATTGATCATTATTTAGGATCATGGTGTTTTGAGTTTCAAATCCCGTAAGGTGATGCTTACTAGCTAGCCAAAAGATAAATTTTCTTGCAAAAGAGCAAGGAACATGATTAAGTATTCTGGTCTAGAGCACCTACAGGATATTACAATGCCACACAACAATATATCCCTCATCAGTGCTTTTGTGAAGAGGTGGCAGCCTGATACAAACTCATTCTATATGTCATATGTTGTGATGATGATTACCCTGCATGATGTGTGGATGATACTGTAAATCCCCATCGTTGGTCGTGCAGTGCAAGGGCAGCCGTCCACCCATGAGCTGAAGGAAGTAATGGCTGAGTGTCTTGATTTTGGCGAAGATGTTCAAACTATGACAGAGACACTATGGAATACCGATGTTGTATCCATTACGGGCTTGGTGCAGCACTGTAGATATGGAAATGAAGATCCAATGAAGCAGACGTGTGGTTGGTTGTATCATCTGATCGTTACCACCATATTAGCTGGAAAATCGCATGGTCATCTGAGTCCACAGTTGTTTTGGTTAGTAGCTCCCATGAGGCATGCTACGAAGCTTAATAAATATGCATGGGCAGCTGGTACTCTTGCATAGTTATATCGCCAGGTCGGGATAGCCTCTCGTGCCAACTCTAGTGGAATATATAGTTGTATGACATTGCTTGAGGTATGTGTGCTAATGTGCATCCAGTATCTGACTACTTATTACGTATTAATAATTATTTATGGACAATCATTTTATTGTTTTTTATATGCACAGTGCTGGATTTATGCATATTTCCCCACTTTAAGACCAGTGATTAGCCCAGACTAGCGTGCTTAGGATGACAGACCTTGGGCTATGAGATGGATGAGGTCTAACTCCCAAATTCATGATCCTCGTTCACTACAAGGCTATCATGAGCATCTAGATGCTTTGACTACTATTAATGTAAGTGTTTGTAGTTGTTAACACATTGAACCATTATTATTTTTGTCTTTTGTTGTTGTTTACATTTTAATATCAAACATTGTAGATTGATTGGTTGCCATACGGTCGGGAAAATGTAAATGTTCATGGAGGACATACATGGTACAGGGGTACCATACAAATTATGGGTGTGAATGAGCCATACATGCCAGGGCATTGTCTACGCCAGCTTGGGTACATTCAACGTATCCCATCATATCCTATTAGACCAATCTCAAGGTTTGAAAAAAGAGGGAAAGACAACCATACACCTGTGTATACCCCCTACCATGTATAGTGTGTGGGATAGCACACCTAAAGTGTTGGTTCCAGGGTATGAGCGTACAAGTGCTCGGTTGCATGCTTGTGTCCTATAGTACCTGGATTGGTACACCAAGCACACACATCCGAAGATTCTAAACCCTGAGAGTTATGAAGCCACATTGGTTCATCATCCGGATCCCACGCTAGTAACTCATCTTTTTATAGTACATCATGAAATTTCCCTTTTATTTTGTATGTGCACTTACCTGACCAAGTTTATTGCAGCTACTATCTAAGGCAAGTGAGCCTGCACGTCCATACTATCAAGAGAATCGTGCCTAGGACTGGCCATACTATCGTCAGGGAATGCCAGAAGATGAACAAAGGGCTACAACTCATGGTCTTGAGGATGTGTTTAGCTCTTTGTCCATACGGGATAGTTACCAACGATAGCATGGTGCACCTTAGTCCTTCTCAGCTAGGATTTAGATGTAATATACTTTAGTGTGTGGGATAGGTAACTATTTGTGGTGTTTTAGTTTTCCTTCACGTAATAGAATTTTGTACAATTTATGTGGATTTCTTTGTTTCTACTTATTAAGGGTTTGAAAAACGGGTTAGAACCTTAAATTGTTTTATGCTAGAAGTTCATTAATCATCCAGAATGACCACACTTGGAACAAAAAAAGTATCAGAAACTGTTCCTCCTCATCAGTGTATAACATACCAACATTAATCACACCTTGTGTTCAATACAAGTTGTTTATGAAGTTACTACCACAAGAACTAAAGAAGATATCAATTAAGTGTGTGTGTATTGTAATTGACTTAAAATCTATTGTTGTTATTTTGCACAGATTAATATGAAACCCTAAAATACAGTTTCCTCAATAGTGTGTGTGTGTGTGTGTGTGTGTGTGTGTGTGTGTGTGTGTGTGTGTGTGTGTGTGTGTGTGTGTGTGTGTGTGTGTGTGTGGGTTGTGTGTGTGTGTGGGTGTGTTGTGTGTGTGTGTGTGTGTGTGTTGTGTGTGGTCTGTGTGTGGTGTGTGTGTGTGCGTGCGTGCGTGCGTGCGTGCGTGCGTGCGTGCGTGCGTGTGTGCGTGCGTGCGTGCGTGCGTGCGTGCGTGCGTGCGTGCGTGCGTGAGCGTGCGTGCGTGCGTGCGTGAGTGCGTGCGTGCGTGCGGCGTGCGTGCGTGCGTGCGTGCGTGCGTGCGTGCGTGAGTGCGTGCGTGTGTGTGTGTGTGTGTGTGTGTGTGTGTGTGTGTGTGTGTGTGTGTGGTGTGTGTGTGTGTGTGTGTGTGTGTGTGTGTGTGTGTGTGTGTGTGTGTGTGTGGTGTGTGTGTGTGTGTGTGTGTGTGTGTGTGTGTGTGTGTGTGTGTGTGTGTGTGTGTGTGTGTGTGTGTGTGTGTGTGTGTGTGTGTGTGGTGTGTGTAAATTACTTATTTTTAGAGGGGATGACATGCATGTACATTTTACACAGCTACTGCATTCTAGTTTTGCCATGCCAACCCATAAGATTCCTTATGGACTACAGAAGGTACGAAATGACATTTCAACTCTATAGGGAATACAAGTATGTAGCTTTTACATGGCTATTACTTCAGCATCACATGTAAGGACACATTCACTATTACACATGCTCACACACAACCACAACATGTTTTAAGCATTCTTACACAGTAACCCATAAGAGATTCCTTATAGGACTATAGAAGGTACAAAATGACATTTCACAATTTTATGGGGAATACAAGCATGTACCTTCTTACATTGTTATTCAGCTTCGGCATCACTTGTAAGGACACAGTCACTATCAGACACAACCACCATATTTTAAGCAAAAAATCAAAAAATTGGAGCTTGTGCTTTCTTTATAAAAGGAGTAGAGTTGCTACTAATTCTTTACAATTCATATTTCCACACCAGCTCCTCCAAATTCACAACCTATTCACATTATCATGAGTCACTCATCAAATGACGAAAACAGTTCTAATATCATATGAGAGCATGAATCCCTTTCTGATACAAAAGAGAGTGATGTTTCAATGTTGAAGCACGAATCACTCCACAACCAGGAACCCATAACTAGGAAGAAACTGTTGGAAGTAATGAGTGGGTGGGGGTGTATGATAGTTCCATACTATGGGAACTAGAATCACTCCGAGATTCATGTGAAGGCGACAATGATTTTTCAATGGAGTCAGTTGCAAGCAATGAAGTGTATGAAAATTCCATACTATGGGAACTCGAATCACTCTTCGATTCATATGAAGGCAAGAGTGATGAGTCGGTAGGTAGTAATGATGTTTGATAAAGTCAATAATGTTTTTTTCCCTAAAGATGTCTTTACATCAAATGTCATCTTGTAATATGTTATGTAACTTAGTTATGATTCAAGATGTTCAATAAAAGTTGTTTCAAATGTCCATTTTCATTATTCAATGAAAAAAATCACCATAACATATTCCATTAGAAAGTTTGGATAGGAAAAAAATTTTACTACAGAACCTTAAAAAAGATATCAATTGTTTATAACAACATCAATTACCCAATAACCAGTAACCTAATTATTTCTTGACCTTTGTCTCTCTATTTGTTGTCCTATATTATATTACGTCGTATCTCGTAAGTTGGTTCTTGCTGTTGGAAATCATCATCACCGGGCTCAATAGGATCATAAATAACAAGTAATGGAATATATTCCGTCAAATCATTATACTTCTATAATTCCATCATGGCGAACTGATGTATCAGTTCGTACATGCATAAAAGTCCACTCGTAGTCGCCCTTCAGCCCTAAATACACCATTGTTGCTATGTTTATTCAATCAGGAGGGACTGTAGAGTACGAACTACTCGTCGTTGTAGATCACGGAGATTACTAGGATATGGCATACTTAATTCTACATGATTGTGCCCCATACTTCTATGGAATTGTGCACCATGACGACTGAAAGTAGCTACATAATTAACGTGCAAACTGAAAGGAAAATCCATTTAATTTTGAGAGCAAAGTGTGGCGTAAGATATGAAGAATTCACGTAAGAAGTAATTAGAAAGATTTTGAAAGCAGAATGTAAGGAATGAGTATGGGGAGACCCAAACCCCCTTTTATAATACAAGAGTAACGGTCACTAACATGCCCAACGGCTAATGCGAAAAGTTAGGTTAAAACGGTAACATGGAGCAGGCTATGCCAGTATCTGGTACAAAATTAGATACTAATTATTATTATTTTCGGTGCTTGCTTAAGGCACGACCTGAAAATACAGGAGCTACATAATATAGTGATGTCCAAATGTAAAGATACAGTAAAAAGAGACAAAGAACACTTAGCCTTAATTAATCAAAGTACATCCTATAATAGTTTGTTGTGTCTTGAAGCCAATTTTAATGTGTGCGTTCTATCAACGCATTGGTGTCTCCACTATCATTTATGCCCTCCAACCGGTTCAAAGATGATGAGTCACTACTTATAATTATAATCTCTGGGATCTTCTTCCTTGTCGTGGATTCTGCATCAGAAGTTAATGCATTGATCTGGTTTTGAATGATGTTGGGATATTGTCTAGAAGTTGGTGTTGAGTAACCATTGAATAGGGCTTCGTCGTTGTAAGTGAAATTGTCGGACCCTATTTCTCTGAAGAAATCAGAGTCTACATCAAGTTGGTGAGAACATGTGTGCCCTCTGAGCAGCCAGAGGATAAAGAATCACTGCTTAGAATATAATCTCTGGGATCTTCTTCCTTGTCATAGATTTTGCATCATAAGTTAATGTTAACCTGGTTTTGAATGGTGTTGGAATATTGTCTAGGATTTGGCGTTGAGTAACCATTGAATAGGGCTTTATCATTGTAGGTGAAATTGTAGGACCCTATTTCTCTAAAGAAATCAGAGTCTACATCAAAGTCGGTGAGAACATCTGTGCCTTCTGACCGGTCAGATGATGAGGAATCACTGCTTATAATTATAATCTCCTGGATCTTCCTGCTCGTTGATATTTTACTTTTGGAGGATGAACCTTTAGATATGGAGGCTTGGTGTGGTCCACACTTGCTTTCTTTCGATGGATTTTTATGCTTTAAGTGAGAGTTCCTTCTTGGGTGTCATTCTTAGTGAAGATTGGACAATAGTTTATGACTGAAATCAAGTTGTGGCATAAGGTATAAAGATTTTTCTCTGTGAGTAAGTGGACAGATATTAAGAGCAAGAAGTGATGGACGAATTGGTTGGAACACCTATACTTCCTTTTATACTATAAGGGTAACGGTCATTAACATGCCCAACGGCTAGCACACAACTTAAACATTGAATACCCCTCTGTTGTTGTCTTTGAGTAAGACATGACTGATAAATCCGTTGAAGTGACTACATATTGCAGAAAAAGTAAAAATGATAACTAAAAGACACAGTTCCCGTACAATAGGACTGCATCCAGTACAAAGTGAATTAAAAGTTACCGTTGGTAATTACCTTTTCTAGCAAGAGGTACACGTACCAGGTCACAGTTCCCGTACAATAGGACTACATCCAGTACAAAGTGAATTAAAAGTTACTGTTGGTAATTACTTTTGCCAGCAAGAGGTACACGTACCAGGTCACAGTTCCCGTACAATAGGACTACATCCAATACAAAGTGAACTAAAAGTTACCGTTGGTAATTACTTTTGCCAGCAAGAAGTACAAGTACCAGGTCACTGTTCCCGTACAATAGGACTGCATCCGATACAAAGTGAATTAAAAGTTACCATTGGTAATTACTTTTGCCAGCAAGAGGTACACGTACCAGGTCACAGTTCCCGTACAATAGGACTGCATCCAGTACAAAGTGAATTAAAAGTTACCGTTGGTAATTACTTTTGCTAGCAAGAGGTACACGTACCAGGTCACTGTTCTCATACAATAGGACTACATCCAGTACATGAGGTACATGTACCAGGTTATCGTTTTTGAACTTGTAACCTTGTGATTAGCTCATGACTAGCCTCTATATAAGGGATGCTTCCTCCATTTCATCTTCACACACTGACTCTCCATATTCTCAAATCTCTTACACCATCTCCAGACTCTCTCCCAAAAAATATTTCGTAAAAGTGTCCAAGTAGCTAGACATGAGTCAATCTTCCGATCATGATTATGTTCCAGTATCAAGCGAAGTAAGTATTTTTTATTTTTGTTTTTGTAAATCATATTCACAATAATATTGCATATTTAAACATTCATCTAACATTCTCTCAACCCTTATTTCAGGAAAGTGACTCAACTACTGATGAAGGTTGGAATAACTTTGATGAAGGAGTTCAAGATCACCATGAGATGGATGCCTACATTCAACATATGTATAATCGACTCTGGTGGTGGATACAAGTTTCTTATTTGAAACAGATAAGACATTTAGGAGTAAAGTAGAAGCGAAAGCTTGGGTAGATAGTGTTGGCCATCCCAACCATGTCTACACCACAATTCAAAGTCCTTGGGTGGGCCAAGATTCCACATAACATGCGAGAGGTATTGGAAATGACGAAGGACACCACGACCTGGTGTCATCATCCACACAGATCATCTGGTTTAAAGAAATGTTTATGTCCTTTTAAAATTAAAGGGTGTTTCACAAGCTACAAGTGTGTGTTGAATGTGATTAACGGATGGCATAATCATGATCTTGTTGTGTGGACAGAGGGTCATTTTGTGGGAAAGTGCCGAACTGAAGATGAGATGATCATGATCGAGCAGAGGACCCGAGTCGGTGTGCCACAATCTGTAATTTATTCAGAGCTCACCACGATTAACCCCGGCACGTCGACAAAGGAAAGATATATACAACCGGATTCAAAAGATAAAACTCGAAAAGGGAAATGATCGTTCCATGGTGCAGACTTTGTTGGGTGATCTAACAAAAAAACTACTACTGCATTTACACGACATAACCAAGTAAGTTAACTTATGTTGTTTCAAATAACTATAATCCTTTACATTTCATATTAAGTTGATAGATAACATGATACTTTCAAAATTTAGAGGATCGAACACAACTTGGGTCCATCTGCTTCGCATACCCTACCTCAAGAGAACTACTACATGCTTTTCCATACGTCATAGGTATTGATGCAACTTACAAAAAAAAAAAAACATCGCGAAAATGCCTTTGGTTCAGTTCATCATAGTGACAAGTATAAGCAAGAACTTCAGTATTGCATTCGTCTTTTTGTATCAGAATCAACGGACACGTAAGTGTGGGCACTTAAAGAATTAAAGGAGCTCATTGGTCGCACTACATCCTCAACATTTATCACTGATAAATGTCTGGCACTGTGAATTTCTTACAATAGGTATTTCCTCAATCTCATCATCTTCTCTGTCGGTGGCACATAAGTAGGAACATCCAGGGGAAGGCGGAGACATACATGGGTAATGGAGGAAGGGCGGAAGCTACAGCCCGAATGTGGAATTCGGTTGTCTACTTAAGCATAGAGCAGAAGTACAACGACAGCCTCCGAGTATTCAAGAATACATACAAAAGCTATCCACGCTTTATTACGTATGTTGCAGCAGTCTGGGAGAAACACAAGGAAAGGTTTGTGGATGCTTGGGTCAAGAATGTGTTGCACTTCAGCAACACAACGACAAATAGGTACGATTGTTAGTCTTATAATTTGTAAGATAATACAACCATTTTTATAGATCTAAAAAACCTACTTAAACATTTGATAGGGTCAAGAGCGCACATTCTACTCTTAAGGCAAGATTAAGGAGTGCTAGACACACTTTGGATGTAATCTTTCCAAAAATTGACGATCACGTGAATACTAGCATCAGGGAGTTGAAAAAGGACTTTGAGTCGGCAAGGACTAAACATAGAAGACTTCACATGAGGGTTCCGATTGCTGACCTAATAAGGAAGGTTAGTATCCTATGCTTGGATGAGCTGGTAAAGGAACTTGGTAGAGGGACTATGTTCAGATGGATAGCTTAATTTGTGGGAGTGACAAGGTAACCTCTCATGGATTACCATGTACATGTAAATTAAACTACATGTTGGATAGTGGTATCCTGTGCTCAAAGAGGGATGTACATCATTTTTGGTACCCTGAGCTGGAAGAATCATGAATCAACAGTTGATATGCTAGAATACAAGGAGGCAGAACAAAACAGATGGTGTAATATTGTTGTTGAGGTAGCACAAACAGACGATCCGACTCTAATGGCCAGATGTTACAGTCAAATCCAGAACTTCCTTCATCCAGATCTGGCATGCCAATTAGGAGAACCTTTAGAACAGCTTGGATTGGCAGACCTACCGAGACCTCAAGACCAAACCGATGGGAACCTTCATCTTGGGAGCGTAACCAACCAAGGGCGAGCTGGTCTGAATGAGCACCATCAACTAGAAGATCAGTGAACCGAGGATCATCATATCTGATTCATGTCCATGAACACTTCCCATACTCCAACATTTCCCACACAACCTATATCAATATATCACTAAGGTATATTGATGTTCGTGGAGATGGTAATTGTGGATGCAGGGTGATTGTTGATTACCTGTATTCAGACGAGATAGGTGGAAACAGTTTGTAGAGGATTGTACCAAGACATGAAGAATACAAAATGGTGAGGCATGCATACAAGGACATGTTCTGTAACGCCCCTAAAACCGGCCTAAGAGTTAGAGGCATTACACGCCGCGTATTACTGCCTAATAACGCAAGGATCTAAATCTAACATTCACAATCAAGGCCCGAAAAACACTTCCATTAATAGTTGTAAAGCAATTGTATTAAATACACCAAAATAAATAATCCTCAAAACCGAATTAGGAGTCAGAAAGAGTGAGGCCCGAAGGCTACAAATCAAATAGTCACTTGTCTAACAAACAGAATAACTAAGTAAGCAAAGCTCCATAAATAGGATGATCCTCGCTGATCAATCTGCAAAGACAGTAAGAGTAGGGGAATGATCACACAACTATGCCCAGTAAGCAGCGTCATCAGTGAGGTCGCTCAAAACAATTGAAAACAGAAGAGAACAGAGGTTAGTACGAAACTACAGTTCCCAAAACAGTCAGAGCATTACTGAAATAATTACAGAATGGAACACCAGAGTTCCCAAAATAGAAATAACCAGAGTTTGCAAACAGATAGGGGACACAGTACAATGCACACACTCAGAAGGATCGAAGACCATAGATCTAATAGATCTTCGGAAGACCCCCATTCAGAATGACTAAAGACAATGACTCAAAGAGTCAAAGGGTTCGTCAACCCACAGAATAGAAAGGGAATGACCCCCATTCAGAATGACGTCTACATGGTATACCATGGAATAGCTCGACCCAGCATTCACGGCTCGAAACAGAGTAAGGTGTCCCAAAACAGAAGGTTTGCAAGACAGAAGCAGCATTGCATTTAAACACGCCAAAACACTTACAATACAGTAGTAGGGACTTAGAGGAGTCCAACACCGCAAACGGAATTCAAAACGGATTTCAGACGAAGAAGTTATACTGAAACAGTGCGGTGTCGGAACTGTGTCCGAACGTCTAAGTTCGGACGAAAGTCGAGACTTCAGAAACTAAGAATTGCCAAATGTCTGAGCTTGTGTCCGAACATTGATGTTCGGACACAAGTCGATTTGAAATCAGACAGAGGAATTTCAGAATGTCCGAACATCAATGTTCGGACCGATGTTCGAACGGGTTTAACAAGAAAGTTACGCGGTGATGTCGACCTTGTGTCCGAACGTCAATGTTCGGACGCAATGTTGAACTTAAATCAGAGAAAGACAATCAGGGTGTCCAAACATGTGTCCGGACATACAAGTTCGGACACTGTCGAGACTTGTAGTCCAGAGCCGTCTCGCACTATGTCTGAACATCAAAGTTCGGACATATGTTCTGACACCGTTCGAAACTCAAAATCAGAAGCGCCCAAATGCACTGTCCGAACATCAAACGTTCGGACAGATGTTCGGACAAGGCAAAACAGCAATTCCAGAATGTCGAACAGAGCAGAAAAGATGTAAAAGCAATGCCAAAACATCACCACGCAACCCAAACACCTTCTCACCCCAAATCAGATTTAAACACAGAATACCATAGGGGCTTATCCAGTTAGAAAACGCCAAACACACTTGGAATAACACCACAATTCGGAACATAAACCGTTGAAACTCCCTATGGCTGAACTTCCAAACCGAATCAAGCAACCACCTACCTCGAGTAGCAGAAGAAATCAACGGTCTGAATCAACAAGCGCAGTCCGAACAACCCAGCAGCCAGGCACGAATTAAGACCGCTGAATTCCCACAATTTAACAATCCAAAATCAGCAATCAACAAGGAAACCTAGAACGTCGACGTTCCAAAAATTTTGTAATCCGAACCTGAATACGAGAGTGCAGAATTCCCTACACTTCGTAGAGTAGCAGTCTCACACGATTCACGGACCCAAATGCAGAAACACAATCGCTGGATTCATCAGAGCAACAACCAGAAATCAGAAACCGTAGAGGAGGAGAACTAGCTCTAAATTACAAATCTGAAAACCGAAAGCCAAACCTGAAGGCGGACAAGAGAATCACGCAGCAACGGGGATCTCCAATCGGATTGCAGTAGAAGGAGGCACAATCTCAGCAGGATGGAAATTGAGAGAAAGAGAGGGAGAGCGCTCGTTCAAACCTCGGCTCAACTGATGACGCTCTCACGATTAGAAACTGGCAATGTGATAACTGAACGTGACTTAGGAAGTAGTTTAAATAAGGAAACCTTTTCCTTATAAATCAGATGGCTTAAATACCTTAAATAAATCAGTAGAATGAATTCCTTGTCCTTGGCTATTAAAAGAATACCGTCGGTGTCCCACTGTTATAAAGGAATGCAACCCAACTTAGGATAACGCTATAACAGACATAATATAATGTTACAAATTATGTGTTATAACATCACCTCCCCCTTAAAAGAATTTCATCCTCGAAATTGACTTACCTCACTACTCGAAGAGGGAGGGAAACTTGGCACGTAGCTCATCCTCTAGCTCCCAAGTCGTTTCAATCTCTGTCTGGTCAGACCACTGGACCTTAGCCATGGGTAGGTCTTGCTACGAAGCCGACGCACGTCTCTGGCTAGAATGCGGGTAGGCACCACCTCATTACCGAAGTCCTCTCTCAACTGAAGCTGACTGTGGTCAATCGTGTGGGACGGATCATGTAGGTACTTCCTCAGCATCGAAACGTGGAAGACATTATGCACAGCCGACAAAGATGGAGGCAGAGCTAAACGGTACGCCACTGGGTCAATCCTCTCTAGGATCTCAAATGGGCCCACAAACCTTGGAATGAGCTTCCCTCGCTTTCTAAACCGGACAACACCTCTGACTGGGGAAACTCTCAGGTAGACATGGTCCCCCAACCTCAAACTCGAGCGGTTTGTGCCTCTGATCTGCATAGCACTTCTGCCTACTCTGGACAACAAGTAAACACTCTCAAATCATTCTGATGTTCTCTATTGCCCCCTGCACCAGCTCGGGTCCAACCAAAACCCTCTCCTTCAGATCATCCCAGCCGATGGGAGACCTGCACCTCCTACCATACAACTCTTCAAACGGAGCCATACCAATGCTCGCCTAAAAGCTATTGTTATAGGAAAATTCGATTAGGGTCACATGCTGATCCCAGCTACCTCCAAAATCTAGAACACATGCGCGAAGCATGTCCTCTAGGACCCGATTAGCCCTCTCCGACTGGCCATCCGACTGAGGATGGTTGGCTGAGCTGAAAGCTAGATTCGTACCCAAGGCCTTATGTAAACTGCGCCAGAATCTAGACACGAAACGCGGATCACGATCAGACACAATGGAAGCCGGCACTCCATGAAGCCTCACTATCTCATCAAGATACAGACAAGCCAAACGCTCCAAACTAAAAGTCTTCTTCACAGGCAGAAAGTGGGCAGACTTCGTTAGTCGATTAACTATCACCCACACAGCGTCACAGCCCGAAGGAGTCTTAGGCAAACCCATGACAAAGTCCATCCCCACACTCTCCCACTTCCACTCAGGAATGGGAAGGGGCTGAAGCAAACCCGCTGGCCTCTGGTGCTCAGCCTTCACCTGCTGACAGGTATGGCACTTCAAAATGAACTCGGAGATGTCACACTTCATCCCAAACCACCAGAATGACTCCCTGAGATCCCGGTACATCTTCACCCCTCCTGGGTGAACTGAGTATGGAGCTCCATGAGCCTCCTGGAGGATCTCTCTGCGTAGAACTGCATCATCCGGCACACACACTCGACCTCTAAAACGCAGACAACCATCACTAGAGATACTGAAGTGAGAACTCTGCTCTACAGACAGCCCCTCTCTGATCCGACATAATGCTGAATCAGACTCCTGGCCAACCCTGATCCTGTCAACCAACGAGGACTAAACCTGAAGCGCTACTATCATACTGGCACTGTCTGGTCTGACAACCCAAACGCCCATACGTTGTAGCTCTACAGGTGACCTCTGAACTCCTGTCAAGGCACAAGCTACACCCAGAGCACCTCTCCGACTCAATGCATCTGCCACCACGTTCGCTCTACCAGGGTGATAGAGGATTGAAGTAGCTTTAACCACCTCCTCTATCTCAAGTTCAGCTCCTTCTGCGTGAACAAATACTTGAGACTCTTGTGGTCCGTGTAAACCTTACACGACACTCCATACAGATAATGTCTCCAAATCTTCAGCGTAAAAACTACAGGTGTCAACTCCAGATCGTGGGTAGGGTAGTTCTTCTCATAAGGCTTAAGTTACCGAGAGCCATAAGCCACTACCTTACCCTGCTGTATCAAGACACATCCAAGTCCCTTATGGGACGCATCACAGAAGACCTCGAAGCCCTCGGTCCCAGATGGCAAAGTCAGAATCAGTGCGGTAGTCAGCCTCTTCTTAATCTTCTGGAAGCTCTGCTCGCAAGCCTCGCTCCACTCGAACTTAGTTTCCTTCCTCAATAGACGGGTTGGTGGGGATATAATCTTAGAAAACCCCTCAACAAACTTCCTGTAGTACCCAGCTAACCCAAGGAAGCTACGGATCTCTACAACATTTGTGGGCCTCGCCCACTCCATCACTACTATAATCTTCTCAGGATCCACTGAGATACCGTCCTTCGAGACTGCATGTCCCAAGAACACTACACGATCGAGCCAGAAGTCACACTTATTCATCTTAGCATAAAGCTCCCGCTCCTTCAGCGTCTGCAGAACGATCCTTAGATGCTCCTCATGCTCCTCTGCACTCTTGGAGTACACCAAGATGTCGTCTATGAAGACAACTACAAACTGATCCAAGTAGGGTTTGAAGACCCGGTTCATCATGCCCATGAAAACGGACGGAGCATTAGTCAATCCAAACGGCATAACTAGAAACTCGTAATGACCATAACGAGTCCTAAAAGCGGACTTAGGCACGTCCTCGGCCTTAATCCTCAATTAATGGTAGCCTGAACGGAGATCTATCTTCGAGAAAACTGTGGCACCCGCCAACTGGTCAAACAAATCGTCGATGCGAGGTAGGGGATAACGATTCTTAATGGTCACCTTATTTAGCTCTCTATAATTGATACATAATCTAAAGGTCCTTTCCTTCTTCTTCACAAACAGCACTGGCGCTCCCCAAGGTGAGACGCTAGGTCGAATGAAGCCCTTATCCAGCAACTCCTGCAGCTGAACCTTCAGCTCCTTCAACTCTGCCGGACTCATACGGTAAGGGGCCCTGGAGATGGGCTGAGTCTCTGGCGCCAAATCGATGGTGAACTCCACCTCCCTCTCTTGTGGAAATCCGGGCACATCATCTTGGAAGACCTCAGGAAACTCTCTGACGATCGGGATGTTCTCCAAGCTGGAGCCCTCGCGTACCTCTGGCAGATAGCACGAAAAAGCCCTGGCAACCCTTCTTCAAGTAGCTAGCCGCCTGCAACGCCGACACCAACACAGGTGCACCTGGAACCCGAGAAGATAAAATGACTCCCGCTTTGCAGATCAAACACCACTCTCCTCGCTGCACAATCTATATGGGCATGGTGCTCTGCTAGCCAGTCCATGCCCAAAATGACATCAAAGCAGGCCATCCGCATCTGGATGAGGTCAGCACAAAAAGTCTTGTCCCGAACTACTATGGGACAAGCCTTACACACAGAATCAAGAATACAAGGAGCAATCCCACCCAAAGGACTACTCACACACAAATCTACTTCACTAGGCACAACAGTCAGCTCAAGTCTACCCAACAAATCAGAGCAGATAAAGGAGTGCGTAGCTCCAGAGTCAAACAGACAACACACATCCTGAGAATGGATCTAGAGGATACCTGAGACGACTCGATCACCAGCACGATCACGCTCTTCTGCCATAGCATACACTTGGGTCTGAGTCTGAGGCTTCTTCTGGTCAGACCTCGCCCCTGAATCTGAACCGGTGCCTCTGCCAGGCGCCTGAGGGCACTAAGCAATCCTGTGCTCTATTGACCCGCACTTGAAACAAGCACCGGTCTTCTTGAAGCACTCCCTACCAGGATGGGAGTGACCACCAGACCCACACTTCGCCCCAGCTGACGAAGATGAAGAAGCTCCCCGACGATCTCCATATGACTGCTTCTTCTGAGGAGGAGTGGCGTCCTCTTCTGAGACTCCTCAGCACGTCACTTCCCCTTGTGGTCCTTACCAGCCTGCCTCCCCTTGATGTCGGTCTCTACCAGCAGGGCAACGTCTGCCACATCTCTGAAGGTCCGGTGACGGAGAGGTGTCACAGCGGACCTAATATCTGGTCTCAACCCGTTCTCAAACTTCCAGGCCTTCCTGACATATCTCTCCCCTGACGCAGCCGATTATACTCATTAATCTTCTGGTCCTTATATACATCCGGGTAGAACTACTTGTTGAACTCCAAGCATAACTGCTCCCAGGTCCAAGGTTGGGGGTGCTTACCCATCACCATTCGCCACCACTCCTTCGCCTCCCCCTTAAAGAGGAACGTGGCAAAGTCTACCTTCTGGTCATCCTCCGATCTCATCACCCTGAGTAGGTCCTCCACCTCAGTAATCCAGTAGCTCGCCTCCTGAGGGTCACCACAGCCGTCGAAGGATGGCGGCTTCAGCTTCATAAACTCCTGAAGAGCTCTGACCCGGCCTCCTACAGCATTCGCCCCAGCTGGGCCTGCGCCACCAGCTCCCCCAGCAGCTGCAGCCACTGTCTGCATCAGCTGCGCCACAAACTGCTGCATTGCCTCTGCAGCATCTCCCTGAGGGGTCACTAGTGTTCTACGAGGAGGCATTCTGAGATAAACAAATTCCAAAACTCATCAGAACTGACTCAGACCTCAAGCAACTGTCACGACTGAACCTCACACAAGCAAACTCAACCACATACCCTAAAGAAAGCCAAACCTGGCTCTGATACCACTAAATGTAATGCCCCTAAAACCGGCCTAAGAGTCAGAGGCATTACACGCAGCGTATTACTACCTAATAACGCAAGGCTCTAAAGCTAACATTTGCAATCAAGGCCTGAAATAACACTTCCATTAATAGTTGTAAAGCAAATGTATTAAATACACCAACAAATAAATAATCCTCAAAAACGAATTAGGAGTCAGAAAGAGTGAGGCCCAAAGGCTACAAATCAAATAGTCACTCATCTAACAAACATAATAACTAAGTAAGCAAAGCTTCAGAAATAGGATGATCCTCGTTGATCAATCTGCAAAGACGGTGAGAGTAAGGGAATGAGCACACAACTATGCCCAGTAAGCAGTGACCGTCATCAGTGAGGTCGCTAAAAACAATTGAAAACAGAAGAGAAGCGGATGTTAGTTCGAAACTACAGTTCCCAAAACAGTTAGAGCATTACTGAAATAATTACAGAATGGAACACCAGAGTTCCCAAAACAGAAATAACCAGAGTTCACAAACAGATAGGGGACACAGTACAATGCACACACTTAGAAGGGTCGAAGACCCATAGATCATAACAGATCTCTCGGCAACGCAGAAATGACTCAAAAGAGTCAAAGGGTTCGTCAACCCCACAGAACAGAAAAGGGAAAGGTGTATAAATATTCCTAAACTAACTAAACTAACTTATATACAACAAACTAACCTTGATTAGGATCAATTAATAAAGTAAGAACTCATATGATCACGGATCAAAAGTGGCAAGTCTCGAAAAGGATTCTTTTTCTCACAAAATGTATATGTCGGGTGTCATGTCGGACTTCGGAAACCCGGCACATTCAAGAACCTTGAATGTGCCGGACATCTTTTATCCGGCATCGTACATTTCGTAAATAACATTTCCAGTTTCAAGTATGACAAAAAGAACTCATTATCCTTATTCGCATCGTGCATGATTAATGCCGCGATTACAAACAGAACAATGGGGAAATAAGAGAAACTATCCTAAACCTTAACATTTGTTACCCACTTCTCAGAGCAACAATATTAAAGATTACCAGAATTATAACCTATTTTACACTTACTTTTGAAAGCCTTAAATAGAACTTAGAGATAATAGAACAAGAGAAGATCCTTGTTCTATTTGTAAGGAGATTAAAACTCGGGTTAAGAAACTTGAGAATTCCATTAATGATCAACAAGTGTTTACAAGATAATCATCTAACCAAGGCAGCCCAAAGAGTCTACAAAACCAACCAGAACATTTGAAAGAAGGTACAAGGAAGAACAAGAGTACAACTTGGTGAGAATTCCCTTGAACTCGATAATGTCTTCTTTATTCTGGATGGAGTTGTAGCGCTTCCTTGACAGCAGTCCACCGTGAATTTGAGTGATTTTGAATGTAGAATAATATGAATGAAGTGTCCTCCAAGTGCAGACTCTCGGCCCTTTTATAGACTTGAAAATCTTCAGATGCCGGGTCCCATGCCGGGCAGAAGTCATTCGGCATGTGAATAAAACACGTGCTTTTCAGTAACGGTCGAAACCGCCTAGCCCGAAAAGTCACCTATGCCGGATAGAGAATATCCGGCACCATGTCCGGCTCTGAGTATTTTACTAACGGTAAATAACCGTTATCGTTTGGCGAATAGGTACGTCGTTTACTTATGCCGGCTACAGAATACCCGGCACTATGCCCGGCAAGGACTCCATCCAGTTGTGCATTTATGCCGTGCATGAGGGATCCGGCTCCATATCCGGCAAGAATTGTTCCTTGCATGGAAAACACTCAAAGCATAAGTCTGATCATATAAAATGGCTTTTCATATAGAATAAAGAAAATATTATCTATTATAATCTTATTTTAACTAATAATACTACAAATCTAGCTTATAAAATATGATAAGTCTACGGCTTATCAAGGCCTTACACTTACCTTTTGCTAGTCCTCGAGCAAAATTAAATTAGGAAAGAGTAACTACTTGTGCACAAAACAAATAAACTCTAGAATGACAATGAATATTCCTTTCCTAACTACATGACTCTTTACTCATAAGCATTACTTAGTCTTTCGCATTCTATCAATAATATACAAGTGGGTAAAAGTAAAACATTCAATCTCAAAATGGAACAGGGACTCATGGGCTATTTTGTATAAGGGATTTTTTTTATCTCTCCTTCTTCCGGTTTCCAACATTCAGCTCTATTTTTCAAGAGTTTCTGAATATGGCCAAGACTCTCATCAATGGTTCCTTTTTTTGTTCAGCCTTATTTTTCAAAGGTATCCGAATCTAACCATGATTTTTTTCATTTAAAGAATGGGGAATTTAGGAGAAAAACAAAAGGAAAAACTCTCTTTTCTTGCTTTTACTTTGAGGCAATCTTGCAACCTCATAATGCTTCATATATATTTTTTAGGAGAGGTTTTCTATTTTCTTCTTCTTCTTTTTTCCGAAGCTTTTTTTCTTTTTTTTCAACACCCTTTTCTAAGATATTCACCCATAAGAATTGAACTATTTTGAAAAGGAAAGAAAGATATATTACCCAAAAGTAAATTAAGGACAAAAATAGAAGTAAGGTCATATACTCATGTTTAATAGAAGGAATCACAAAGTGAGAAATGATATCTGAAGGTCATTAGAAAGCTTACCTCTTGAGAGAACAAATATTTAGCCTTCCCTAATGTCAACTTTAATCAGAGACATACAAAAAGCTGAGTAGAATGTTAATAAACTTAAAACTTATTATATCGAATAAACTAGACATGCTATATGTGCATAAATGTGTTTTTTTAAAGTGGGGTGTCCCCCCTGCCCTACACTAGGCAGGAACACTATCCCCAGTGTTCAAAAAAATGAAATGACTAAAGGGACAACAAGAAGTAATAAAGAATAGGAATAGAGAAAGAACAACTCCCCTGGATTGGAGATGCGTGTTATGGGAAGGCCCTACACTTGGCCTTGGGCCAAAGCGTGCTGGTGTGCAGGGGTCTTCATGTGGGTAGAGGGAGAAGTTGATGATGAAGGCAGAATGAAATCACCGAGGTAGATAACTGGTGCTGTAGCAGGTTTACCACCGAAATATTTCTTCAAGCGAGAACCATTGACTTTAAAGCGCTCACCTTTGGCATTTTCCACTTCAAAAGCGCCAGATGCATGCATGGAAGTGATGGTGAAAGGTCCAAACCAATGAGATCTCAACTTTCCAGGGAAAAGTCGTAGCGGGAATTGTAAAGGAGGACCTGATCACCAATTTGAAAGTGGCGCGGAAGGATGGCTTGATCATGCCACTTCTTGGTTCTTTCTTTGTATAGGCTGGCACTCTCGTACGCGTTATGGCGTAACTCCTCCAGTTCAGAGAGCTAGAAGTTCCGTTTGTTCCCAGCAGCCTTCATGTCAAAAATCAAAGATTGCAATGCCCAATAAGCCTTGTGTTCGAGTTCTACTGGAAGATGACATGCTTTGCCAAACACCAGACGAAAGAGTGGTCCCAATAGGAGTTTTGAAGGTAGTCCTATAGGCCCACAAAGCATCGTCGAGCTTTTGTGACCAATCTCGCCGAGATGAACCGACTGTTTTCTGTAAAATCCATTTTAACTCTCGGTTGGAGACCTCAGCCTGTCCATTGCTTTGTGGATGATAGGGGAGTGCTACTTTATGATGAACTCCATATTTATTGAGTAGGGCATCAAATTGGCGATTGCAGAAATAGGAACCACCATCAGAAATGATTGCCCGGGGCACCCCGAATGGGTGAAAATATTTTTCTTTAAAAACTTCAGGACTGTTTTGGCGTCTGCAGAAGAACATGAGATCGCTTCTACCCACTTTGAAACATAATCCACAACGACTAATATGTACAGATGGCCTTGGGATGGAGGGAATGGACCCATAAATCGATGCCCCAAACATCGAACAACTCTACTTCCAGGATGTTGTTCAAAGGCATCTCGTGTCGTCTGGAGATGTTTCCCATCCGTTGGCAACTGTCACACTGTGAGACAAATTTGTGAGCGTCTTTATGTAATGTGGCCAAAACAAACCTCACTCTAGAACTTTCGCAGCCGTCCGTGTGGAAACATGATGTCCTCCGGCCTCTTTAGAGTGACACATGTAGAGAACTGATGTAGCCTCATTTTCAGGGATACACCTCCGGATGACACCATCAGCACATACCTTGAAAAGGTAAGGGTCATCCCAGAAGAAGTGCTTGATCTGGGAGAGGAATCTCTTCTTTTATTGAAAAGAGAGTCCATGAGGAACTTCTCCAGAGGCTAAGTAGTTGGCAATGTCAGCATACCATGGTTCCTCATTGCTTACTGTCAGTGCAGAGAATAACTCAACCCAATTGGAAAAAGTTCTCTTTTCAACCATGTCTTTATTTGTTGGATGCTGAACACTGTCTCGTCTGGGAAATATTCTTGAATAGGAACTCCATCATAAGGTCTTGTAATGCGGGACAAGTGATCAGCAACTCCATTGTGGCATCCTTTCTTATCTACCACTAAGACGTCAAATTCTTGCAGCAGGAGAATCCAACGCAACAATCTCGGTTTAGTGTCTGCCTTGGTGAACAGGTACTTTAGAGCGGAGTGATCGGTGTGTACTATAACTTCGCTTCCCCATAGATAAGAACGGAACTTATCGAGGACAAAGACAACAGCAAGAAGCTCTTTTTCTGTAGTTGTGTAATTCTTTTGGGCATCTACAAGAGTCTTACTTGCATAAGTTATAATCCTTAGTACCTTATCCTTCTTTTGACACAGTGCAGCCCCTACAGCGTAGTCACTTGCGTCACATGATCTCAAAGGGGAGAGACCAATCAGGGGCAACGACCACAGGGGCTGAGACAAGCTTCTCTTGTATGATCTTGAAAGCCTCAAGACATTCCTCTGTAAAGTTGAATCTTGTATCCTTGGCCAACAGATCACTTAATGGTTTCGCAATCTTCAAGAAATCAGCAATAAACCATCGGTAGAGGCCAGCATGACCCAGAAATGCCCTTACTTCTTTAACTGAGGTAGGAGGAGGGAGCTTTTTGATGACCTCGACCTTGGCCTGGTCCACTTCAATACTGCTTTAGAAACTCGATGCCCCAAAACAATGCCTTCCTTTACCATAAAGTGGCATTTTTCCCAACTCAGCACCAGGTTGGTTTCTTCACACCTGGCTAAGATTAGATCTAGTTGCTGCAAACATTCATCAAAGTTAGGGCCATATACACTGAAATCATCCATGAATACTTCGATATTTTTTCAATAAAATCAGCGAAAATTGCCTGCATGCAACGTTGGAAGGAGCAGGTGCATTGCAAAGTCTAAAAGGCATCCAGGTATATGCAAAGGTACCGTAAGGGCAGGTGAAGGTGGTCTTCTCCTGGTCCTCAGGTGCAATTGGGATCTAAAAATACCCCGAATACCCGTCTCGAAAACAATAAAATTCTTGACCTGCAAGCCTTTCCAATATTTGATCTATAAAGGGCAAAGGGAAGTGATCCTTTCGGGTGGCGGAATTTAATTTCCTATAATCACTGCACATGCGCCATCCCGTAGTTTTTCTTTGGGGGATCAACTCCCCTTTTTCGTTCGGAACTGCTTCGATACCACCCTTCTTGGGTACCACCTGGACAGGGCTTACCCAAGGGCTGTCAGAAATAGGTATATGATACCAGCGTCCAATAATTTTAGGACCTCATTTTTGACAACTTCTTTTAGGTTGGGATTCAACCTCCTTTGAGCTTGCCTCATTGGTTTATGATTATCCTCCATACATATACGGTGGGTGCAAAAACTAGATCAATACCCTTTAAATCTGCCAGACACCAACCTATCACTCTCTTATGCTTCCCTAGGACTTCTAACAGTTTGACTTCTTGCTTAGAGAAAGAAGCGAGGAAATGATTACAGGAAGAGAGTTTGTACCTGAAAGGAAGGTGTATTTTAGATTAGAAGGGAGTTCCTTCAATTTTACCTCTGGTGGTTGCTCTATGGAGGGTACAGCTTTTTGAGGTGGGTATTCGAGCCTCTCCAATGGTGGATGATAACTTTTCTTCTTACCCATGTCGAGTTGCTCAACGATTGCATTGGTCTCTTTCTGTGGGGATTCTTCGATAGACAAAACCAGCACTTGCTCCAAGGCCTCTAACTCATGAGGTTCGACCAAGAGACTGAGAAAGTCTCTTCATCATTTATGAATTCGTCCGTGCCGTCATCTGTTAGTAGACCAACACAACAAACGGTGTGAGCAGAAACACTTTTTCTTACCATCTGTGCCATATTGAATTCTATTTTCTCGTCCTTGAATCGGAAGGTAACCTTCCCATCATAAACATCAATGACTGCCCTAGCAGTACTTAAGAATGGCCGCCCTAGAATCAATGGGACCTCAGTATCCTCACTAATATCTAAGACGACAGAAGTCAGTAGGGAAGATGAATTTGTCAACTCCCACCACCAAATTTTCTACCATTCCCATTGGTTTGATGGAAGATCTATCTGCCAATTGAGGGAGAAGGACACGGCTTCAGTTGACTGCCATGGATCCTTGTGAAGATAGAGTAAGGCATGATATTAATGCTTGCGCCAAGGTCACATAATCCATGGCCACAATCAACATTTCCAATGCAACAAGGCACTATTGGCAATCCTGGGTCCTTCTGCTTGGGCGGGTATTGCTCTCAACAGTGCCGCCGAGCACTCTTCTGTTAGTGCAACTGTCTCCACGTCTTCCATTCGTCTCTTGTTGCTCATTAGTTCCTTTAGGAACTTAGCATATGTAGGCATCTATTTTAAAGCATCTATAAGAGGAATATCAATAGTTAAGCATTGAAATATTCCTAAGAATTTCTTGAACTACTCATCCATATGTTTCTTCTTGAGCCTATTTGGGATGGTAACTTTTCTTTTGCTGGAGTAGTGGAAACAATAGAAGGAAATTTAGAAGTAGAGGGCGAAGAGATATGAGCATGTATCTCCTGTGAGGGAATAGAAGGAGTTGCCTCCTCTACATCATCAGATGCCAACTTGTTCTTTTTCTTTTTCTTGATCCAAACCCACCTCCCTGCCACTTCTGAGAGTAACGGTGCTTGCATCCCTGCTTCCAAGGATAACTAATTTCGCCTGCTCCCTTGGGTTTATTTGTGTTTGGGAAGGAAATTGGCCTTGAGGCCTAGGTTGGGTAAGGATTTGTTGCAGTTGAGTTTGCAGGGACTTCTAGTCCTTGCATAGTGCAGAGATTTCTTCTTGCGTATCTCTGGATTTATTCATAAGGCCTTCATCATATCCCTCATCCCCCATCTCTGCTTCTGAGTTGGATGGGGTTGGGGTGATTGATGAGAAGGCACTCTGTTATAGGGAGGTTGGGCAAATTGCCTCTGGCCTCCTTGATAGCCGGGGTTGTTTTGTAAGTTTTGGTGTGGTTGGGTACCTCTTTGCCAAGGTTGTCGGTACCCTTGATTATTGGCGACGTAGTTCACCTCCTCTGACGCCTTAAGTTCTTGTAACTCAGGACACTGCTCAAAATCATGTGACCCACCACACTGTGTACAAGACACGTCAGAAGGTGGTAATGAAAACATAGAAGAGCGAGTTACCTGAACGGTCGGTCTTGCATTAGCCATGTTTGCTTGTTGAGGGAAAGAACTCATGGCCAGTTGCTCCACAACTTTTTGTAGAGCACTTACCTTTGTGGATTGTTGGGCATTGCTCTCCAGTAATTGCTCGTGGCTCTTCATTAGCCTTTCAAATTTGTTATCACTGTCTCCAATGTGGTACAGACCTGGAGTATTACCTCTTGTTCCTCCTGTAGCCCAATCACGAATTTCCTCACATAAGGATTCAATTCCATTCAGGAATTGTTCCCCGGTTTCTTGAGGATTTCGGCGCCAAGGGAGGACAACCATCGTCTTGTACTGGTTCACGAGCCCTTTGTAGAACAACTGTGAGAGTTGCTCTTTCGTGAGACCATGGTGGGGACACTTCAGGAGTAATCCCTTAAATCTATCCCAAGCTTCACAAATATTCTCTGATCCGGGTTGCTTGAAGTTGTAGATTTCAGCGATCATTTCTAAAGTTCGACTTGGCGGTAGAAATTTGTCGTAGAACTTTGTTGCCATGTCGTCCCGTGGAGATAGTGTTTGGCGTCAGGCTGTGATACCATTTGCTTGCAATTCCACTGAGACTGTGAGGGAAAAGCGAGAGACGAGCAAATTGCAAGACCACATCGTAGCGGTGAGGCTATTGACATGTTGCAAATTTGTTACGTGGAGCAATGCCTCATCTGGGTTAGAACCATCAAACATTCTAACTCCTTGACGCAGCGGATTTGATGATACGGCTTCAATTTCTACCATTCCTCATAATCGGCTTGGGGGAGATTAGGGAGATTAATGGCCGGCTTTTGGCCTTGGTTATAGGGCCTGTTGATGTTGCGTACTGTTGCCATCTTTCTTGAAGTACTTGTTCCTCCTGTGGGCAAGATTGGTTCTTTCTTTGTCGTAAGGAGCGTAGGATGTTCTCTCAATCTCAGGATCGTAATCTACTATTTCGTCAGAGAGACCTTGTGATCTAAGAAGCATTCACCTAATGAAAAACAAGTACCTAAGAGATGACAAAGAAATATTTTTAAGTGATTGAAAAGAACATGTAATTAATAATATATGCTTTTATTAAATAGGACATACCATCGTCATTACATAATATATAAAAAGGAAAAATACTAAGGTATATAAATAAACTAAAAATAAAACCATATAAAAGATACTACGGTATACTAAAGATACTAAGGTATACTAATAGATAACCCTAAACCTAGCCCGCCGAACTCTACTAGTGAAGATCGCATAAGAGGGGGGCCGTTGGTGAATCCTGTTAGTGAAGATACCCAAGTGAGGGAATCTTCGCCTAAGTTCATCCACGGGCAGGACCCTCATGCGTGCGGTGGTCCTAAG
This sequence comes from Limonium bicolor, assembly GCA_023374045.1. NCBI lineage: Eukaryota > Viridiplantae > Streptophyta > Magnoliopsida > Caryophyllales > Plumbaginaceae > Limonium > Limonium bicolor. The sequence goes on along the minus strand of CM041779.1, from coordinate 146,769,083 downwards.
GCGGTGGTAACAAAGGGCAGGTCTCATCTTCTTCCTCTTAATAAATATCTCTACCCCTGTACGAGGGTAGAGTTCATTTACTACATAGATATGCAAAAAATGAAAAAGGTCGGTCTCTTCACTCTGTAACTTTGCCATCCAAACGCTACTAGACATCCTGGATACAAAGTTGGACAAAGGGTGAGACATTTGTAAGAGGAAGGAATATATAAATAACATAGAGACAGAGAAAAATAAATGCTATAAATAAGCCGGGTAGAGTGCCGGATAGGAAGTGTCCGGCATCGGACTTCCTCTGAATTTGCCGGATCATAGAAACCCGGCATCCTACACGGCAGGTAAAAATTAGTGAAAACGTAAATAACATTTAAATAGCATTCGTCGGGAGCAAACTTTCAAAATTGTAGAACGTGCCGGGGTTAATGCCGGGCATTTAATATCCGGCACAGACTTCCTCTGATTACGCCGGTTATAAGACGTCCGGTAGTAAGTCCGGCATATTCAAACATTTGGGAAAACAAAAACCAACGAATAAAACAAATAGGCTATTACCAATTTTAGGACTTGGACTAATTCCAAGTCCCCGACAACAGAGCCATTTTGCTAACAGAGATTTTAGTAGGAATTTATGAACAAATAACTCTATAATACTGATGATAACAACACACAATGTGACATGCGAAAATCAAGAATATGCCGGGTATATACTACCCGGCAAGCAGCACGGCACAATTAAAAATGAAAGGAACCTACTCAATCTAATACGGGTAGCAAACAAAAACCCGGTCAAAAGTAGCAGAGGAGCAAATTAAGACCAAGTAAGTCGAACCCTAGGGACTTGTATAGAAAATTAGTCCTAGCCTTGGTAATTACTAAGTGAAGAGGGGGAAAAGGTGTATAAATATTCCTAAACTAACTAAACTAACTTATCCACAACAAACTAACCTTGATTAGGATCAATTAATAAAGTAAGAACTCATATGATCACGGATCAAAAGTGGCAAGTCTCGAAAAGGATTCTTTTCTCACAAAATGTATATGCCGGGTGTCATGCCGGACTTCGGAAACCCGACACATTCAAGAACCTTGAATGTGCCGGACATTTTTATCCGGCATTGCATCCGGCATCGTACATTTCGTAAATAACATTTCCAGTTTCAAGTATGACAAAAAGAACTCATTATCCTTATTCGCATCGTGCATGATTAATGCCGCGATTACGAACAAAACAATGGGGAAATAAGAGAAACTATCCTAAACCTTAACATTTGTTACCCACTTCTCAGAGCAACAATATTAAATATTACCAGAATTATAACCTATTCTACTCTTACTTTTGAAAGCCTTAAATAGAACTTAGAGATAATAGAACAAGAGAAGATCCTTGTTCTATTTGTAAGGAGATTAAAACTCGGGTTAAGAAACTTGAGAATTCCATTAATGATCAACAAGTGTTTACAAGATAATCATCTAACCAAGGCAGCCCAAAGAGTCTACAAAACCAACCAGAACATTTGAAAGAAGGTACAAGGAAGAACAAGAGTACAACTTGGTGAGAATTCCCTTGAACTCGATAATGTCTTCTTTATTCTGGATGGAGTTGCAGCGCTTCCTTGGCAGCAGTCCACCGTGAATTTGAGTGATTTTGAATGTAGAATAATATGAATGAAGTGTCCTCCAAGTGCAGACTCTCGGCCCTTTTATAGACTTGAAAATCTTCAGATGCCGGGTCCCATGCCGGGCAGAAGTCATCCGGCATGTGAATAAAACACGTGCTTTTCAGTAACGGTCGAAACCGCCTAGCCCGAAAAGTCACCTATGCCGGATAGAGAATATCCGGCACCATGTCCGGCTCTGAGTATTTTACTAACGGTAAATAACCGTTATCGTTTGGCGAATAGGTGCATCGTTTACTTATGCCGGCTACAGAATACCCGGCACTATGCCCGGCAAGGACTCCATCCAGTTGCGCATTTATGCCGTGCATGAGGGATCCGGCTCCATATCCGGCAAGAATTGTTCCTTGCATGGAAAACACTCAAAGCATAAGTCTGATCATATAAAATGGCTTTTCATACAGAATAAAGAAAATATTATCTTTTGTAATCTTATTTTAACTAATAATCCTACAAATCTAGCTTATAAAATATGATAAGTCTACGGCTTATAGAAGGCGGACAAGAGAATCACGCAGCAACGGGGATCTCCAATCGGATTGCAGTAGAAGGAGACACAATCTCAACAGGATGGAAATTGAGAGAAAGGGAGGGAGAGCGCTCGTTCAAACCTCGGCTCAACTGACGACACTCTCACGATTAGAAACTGGCAATGTGATGACTGAACGTGACTTAGGAAATAGTTTAAATAAGGAAACCTTTTCCTTATAAATGAGATGGCTTAAATACCTTAAATAAATCAGTAGAATGACTTCCTTGTCCTTGGCTATTTAAAGAATACCGTCGGTGTCCCACTGTTATAAAGGAATGCAACCCTACTTAGGATAACGCTATAATAGACATAATATAATGTTACAAATTATGGGTTATAACATGTTCAACGAAACAATGTACAACCAAATGTTAAGAGCGTTTCGTTGGAGTGGGGATGGGGCATCACCTGTGGAGAAATGTTGACCATGGAAATGAGGACTGTGATTGCGATAAAGTACACTTCGATAGTAGTTTTCTACTCTACTCTATATGGGGGTATGACAAGTGGCACATACCTTCTGGTCGAAAATTATGCCAATCGTGATAGACCAAGAGGAGAGATCCACATTGGAGTTTTCCCCCAGGGTCATTTTGTAAGGTTTCGTATGGTTGATGACTCCCCACTCCCCCCTGTCTATCCGCAGTGGCTAGGGATGGTAATGGGTGACGGGGTGTCTGTTTCACCTGACCACCCGACCCGCTAAAACAGTGTGAAAACCCAAAAAAATGGGTGAAAACGGGTGACGGATGAAACGAGTGCGGGTGACGGGTTGGGTCGGGTGAACATTTTTCATCTGTTCACCCGACCCGCCACCCGTATGTATTATTTTAAGTAAAAAAATATACTTATTCCATATTTGTTGAGATATTTTGGAAATATTTTGGTTAATACTCTATGTTTTAAGTATGCTGTTGACATTAGTTGATGTGGTATGTATTATTGAACAAATATGAGTGTATTTGTTTGAAAAATTAAGCTTTAATAAGGTGTTAAAAAATAAAAATACTTGTTGGAAAATGAAAAAAAAGGGTGACGGGTTCACCTGCTTCACCCGCGGGTGACGGGTGAAACGGGTGACGGGTGATGAAGTCGCGGGTGACGAGTCGGGTCGGGTGATGCGGGTGAAAAATGGGTGACGGGTCAGGTGCAGCGTCACCCGACCAGAACCCGAGCCGTTGCCATCCCTAGCAGTAGATTTATTATAGAAATCCAAATACTGTTGGACCTTGGATTCATCATTTACAATCTAGGCTAGATAGATGGTTTGTAATGTAACTTAGTTTCTTTAACTTAGTTGTTGTAACTTAGTTATTGTAACTTTGTTGTTTTAATCATTTTGACTCAAATTTGGTCATTCAATTCTCATTTGTTTCAAAAAAAAATGTCTCCCCACAACATTCCAACTTATTCAACTAAGTTTGGTGAAAAAAAATTATACTGCAAATAGTAAAGTTTTTACTATTCACAGTACAAATTAATTTTAAATCATATTAATAGTGTAAACACATAAAAATGTAATCCAACACTTTTTTAAAAAAAAATTCCAGTATTGATTACAACAAAGAAGTAACTAGCAAAATTTGCTACTAATCAACTACAAACTTCTTGGGTTAACTTACTTTCAGATATAGTTTTTTGAAAGAAAAAAAAAAACAGGGACACATCATTACATGCTTACAATATTAATATGATTTTAAATTTTTTTATACTGCAGTTATTAATAATTTTGTACTATAAATAACAACTCTTTCGAATAAATTAAAATTAGTTAAAATGACTTATTAACTAGAATATAGGGAGTACGTATCGATTTAGAAACTAAGCTAATAAAATTAAATTATTCTGTTTATTCAAAACATAGAAAGTAATTAATTATTTTAATCCATTTCTCTTTAAATAAACTGTCAGCCAAATAAAATATACTTCCTCAGATAAAATATCATGTGCTTATCTTCCTCATTGACAAACATAATCGATGATCCTCATTGACAAACATAATTATCATCCATTAATCGGAACCTAATTGTTAACTTCTTATACATCTAGGTTCTACATTTATCTGATTAATGCTCTGCTCTCCTTGGATCCATAATTAATAATTATCCTTCTTTACTGTCTTGGATCTACAAAACCACTAGGTCGGTGAAGTACGGTGACTCAGTGACAGAACAGGTGTGGTAGATAAGTAAACAAAGACAGATGGTAAGGACATTTAAGTCAAATTTGCATGACACTGACAGGCTTGGGGGGCTGTGCTTTGCAACGAGAGTGGGACAAGTAGATGCAAAATCCCACAATTAAGTAAAAATATTACTCCCTCCGTCCTGAATTGACCGTCCTGTTTGCTTTATGGCACGTTTTTCCACTTCAATATTAAGCATATAAGATAAAATAATTTTATAAAACTAAATTTATAATATATAGTTTATTATGTAAGGAATCATATGCAAAATTTAAATTTTCAAAATTAATTTATCTTATATGTTAAAAATTGAAGTCAAACGACATGTCCAAATAGTAAACAGGACGGTCAATTCGGGACGGAGGAAGTATTATAATTTTTTTTAGGAAAAATTACATCGTCCACCCATGACATTTGGCGAAATTACACAGCCCACCCACGAGGTTTCAAAAATTACATTGTCCACCCATGCGGTTTCCACAATTTTACATCCAGCAACTTTTCTAATATTTGATCAACTTAAAAGATGGTTAAATGATATCCAAATTTGATGAAACTTTACATGGACGATGCTAAGGTGTTATATTTTTGTTCAATGCCAAATCCAAAGTTTTTTAAGATCATATATGACCTGTGGGGCCCAATAAAACATGAGACACGTTCATCGGGTCCCACGGATCATATATGAGCTTAAAAATCATTGGATTTCACGTTTTACCAAAATATAACACTTTAATATCGTCCATGTAAAGTTTCATCAAATTTGGATATCATTTAACCATCTTTTAAGTTGATCAAATATTAGAAAAGTTGCTGGATGTAAAATTGTGGAAACCACATGGGTGGGCAATGTAATTTTTGAAACCTCGTGGGTGGGCTGCGTAATTTCACCAAACGTCATGGATGGGCGATATAATTTTCCCTTTTTTTTTATCACATCCTCTCTCTATTTATAAATAAGAACTTTTTTCCTTTAGCTTCTTAAATAAGTAACACTTTCATATATTTTTTTTCTTTCATCATCATTTTTTTTTTCTATTTTATCACTATGGATAGAATCCACACTATTGTGGATATCTTAATTATCCTAGTTACCGAAAAAATATTTTCGTATAGTGTGAAAGATAGAAACGATATACGACGTGAAATTTATACTCCCTCTGTCCCACCATGACCGTCCTATTTACTATTTGGACATGTCGTTTGATTTCAATTATTAACATATAAGATAAATTAATTTTGAAAATTTAAGTTTTGCATATGATTCCTTACATGATAAACTATATAATATAAAATTTAGTTTTATAAAATTATTTTACCTTATATGTTTGATATTGAGATGGAAAAACATGCCAAAAAGCAAACAAGACACTTATAACGGGACAGAGATAGTATGAAGATACATGATAGAATTCTATATACAAATATGAAATTTAAAAACCTATAAACAAAATGAAATATACGAATCACATGTACACAAACTGTTAAATAAATAACACGTAAATAAGCAAAACACTATATTTACAATGATTAATAAAATAAATAAATAACATAAAATTTATTTATAATGTGTATACAAATTATATATTTACATAGATTATTTACGATATTTTATATATAAGTACCCAATTAGATACGATACAATTAGTTTCATATATAAAATTATATGGCGTGTTTAGGCGTCGTTCGGTAGCGGCGTTTTAATTTTTAATCTCATTCTCTGCCATGTGTCACATTTTTACAGGTTACAACATTAACTCTGGTATATGTGTCATTTTCTAATAAGTTAACTGCAGTCACCTTTATACAAACGCGAGTATTGTTGCGTTTGAAGCTCTATACTGAACGCAGTCTTAGATCATACTTATATTCGTTTTTAACTTTTTGCCAGGCCTAAGGGAGACCTTTCATGCTTTTCCAGGATCGGTACCCCGTACAGACCACGTCCCACTAAACTCCAAGCACCTGCTCTACTACTACTGTGTACTGTCTCATCTTTTTGTCCGCTCTTAGTTTTCTGTTCAAATTCCTCTTCAAACTTCTACAACAGAAACGACAGAAAGTAAAAAGCTTCCAATCTTCTCACTTCATTTTTGTTCCCGAGAGCCAAACGATACCCCTTCGCTTCTGCATAGAAAAGCAAACCATCTTGCTTTCTTCTTTCTTCTCCTGGAAAAGCTTACATTGGGAAAATACGCTTCTGACTATAGATCACTGGGTCTGAATTCTGTTTCTTTTAGATGCTCAATTGCGGTCATCAATGGCGAAGCGTGGATGCAAGCTCCGTATCCTTTTCTTGTTTCCCCTTCCTTGATTTTCCGTTTTCCTGTCTGTACAAATTCCCATTCCAGACTTTTGGTTCTGATTGCTAGCTTCTATGAGCATTGTTATGTCTGGTTGTGTTAGGGAGTTCATCGTTTCCGCCCTTCACAAGAATGCTCCACCTTGTTTAATTTTTGCATTCTTCGTACTTGAAAATCAATTACTATCCTGTTCGGCTGAAGCTAAATTTCCGTGCAATCAATGGGGTGGGAAGCGGTTTCTGTGTTTCTGGGTCAGTAAGATCGAGCATTAAGTGATGGCAGAATGAGATTTACCGCGACTAGTTGAATATCGATCATAATAACCCTTTTGGTTCTGATTAACTCGTTCTTTTTCTCCTCTTCCCGCTGTTATATGTGGCAATGATGTTGTCTTCCTTCACCAAATTCCCACCCAATTCGCAGAGGAATTGGTCGCTCATACATCAAATGTTAATTGTGTGAAGATTGGAAAAAAGGAATGCCGGCTGCTGCTAACGGGTGGAGATGATCATATAGTGAATCTATGGTCAATCGGGAAACCCACTTCTTTAATGGTTAGTTAAATTTCATAATTTTCTCAGTAATGCTTTTGAAGCAGATCTATATATCTTCGCTACTTTAGCCGCGAGATGCTATCATTATGGAGATGCTCGTTCACAATGTTTCCACTTTTACAAAGTTCAAAGATTCGGTCCCCCTGTGCTGAAGATCGAGCAGTGCTCTTTTTCCCAGTAGGAGAGTACTCAAGTCAATGAAATAAGTTGTTATGAAAGTGTCGGTCACCCGCGTGACCCTCCCCTCGCGGAAAGAAAAAAAAGCTAGAATGTCGGAAAAAGAAACCGCAGACGTTTCTTCTGCGGGTTACAATATTATATTTATTTTTGGGGGGCATCGCTGGCTGATTCTACAAAGTGGCTAAATTTAGATTCCGCACGAAATTAACAATAGCTCCAACTTGCCTCTGTAACTGTAAGTCATCTTATGTTACTAACTCTGATATCATCCATCATAGCTCTCACGTGTTGCTGCTATTGCCGCCTCTCACTCAAACCATAAGCAGCATCAAACATTAGGCTTCCCATTCATGCCTCGCAACCTTTATTTGTAATAACGCATTATTTGTTTCTCTAGTTATGAAGATCAAACTATATATGGAAGTTGGAACATAGCTATACTAGAGCCTGCCACTAGGCAAGCTTCGTTACCGTGGTCATTAATAAGTGACTTCTTAAATGGAGTGTAAATTTTTTTCATAAAAATTAGTTTGTAACTTGATGGCCCATGATTTTGTATTAGTTTAACTTAATTTCTTTGAATTTGGTTTTGCAGAGCCTCTGTGGCCATACTAGCCCAGTTGAATGTTTGGCCTTTGATTCTTCAGAAAGTTTAGTTCTTGGTGGAGCTTCATCTGGTGCTATAAAGCTATGGAATTTGGAAGAATCAAAGAGTAAGATTGTCATGATTATCATCTAACTAACTAGCATCATATCCATCAGGTTAGGTCTGGTTTGGTCAGTTTGGAACTCATAATGACTGGCTTGAATTGGTTCAAAGTTGGGAAGATGAAAGTATACCAACCTCTGAAATTTAAATTAAACCCTCAAATAATGGAGCAAAAGCTTGATTGTCAAAAGGGAAAGACGTGTCTGAGTTTCAATAAAAGATCTCTCAAGTAAAGGGTAGGGTAGTTGTTGCCTAGCCGCCTAGGTTGTATTCTATATAAACTGTATGAAGTAGCAGAGAAAGGTCACTGGAAGGAGGGTTCACTTTTTTCTCAGATGCTCTCTTTTCTAACTTGCTAATTACTGTCACCCGAAGAGTAATTGAGATCTCTTGATCTGCTACATTTGTTGTTCCTACTGTGTAGTGGTCCGTACCCTCACTGGTCATAAATCAAACTGCACATCCATTGAGTTCCATCCATTTGGGGAGTTTTTCGCTTCAGGCTCACAAGATACTGACCTGAAAATATGGGATATTAGAAAGAAAGGCTGCATTCACACATACAAAGGCCATAGTCTTGGAATTGATGCCATTAAGTTCACTCCTGAAGGCCGTTGGGTTGTTTCCGGTGGACGCGATAATGTAGTCAAGGTAACTGAGGTGTTAAGTGCTCAATTCATTTAAAACTTTTGATGTTTCTTATCTGTTATACACATTTTTTTCAAATAGGTATGGGATCTCACGGCCGGAAAGCTTTTGCATGAATTTAGGCATGATGGTCCTATTAGATCACTGGATTTCCATCCTCTCGAGTTTCTCCTGGCAACAGGTTAGTCTGACTTGTACTGTCACATGTAGTAGGTCTAAAAACAAATGAGATATATAGATTGTCCCAATTTTATTGGATGTTCATTTGCGGTTCCATTCTGTATTGATAGATTCTGCATGTGAATATAGATTGTTCCTTGATCACCACTCTGTATGACTAACTAATATGAATCCATGGCCACCTTTCTTTGATACATGTCACCTTTTAATTATGCATCTTGGATATTCATTACTTTGTTATTTGTCTTGGTAAATTTTGTTTTCCATGGCATGTGATACGTAAGGGACATTTTGGTATAAGACTATTAGTCTTAAGTTTTCATAGTATATAAGGGAGAAGAATAAGCTGTATTAGGCTTTAGGCATCCAGTCATTTGATGTAATAAGAGAGTGGGCCTCTATACTGCATTTGGGAGGGTTTAACCCTAAAATTGGAGGATTATCTTGTAGTCCTGTCACCATGTGTCTATCCCGCCCTAACATACACGCACAATTGACTAACTGATTATGTATCTGAGTGTTTGTGCTGCCATTACTGTAACTTTATGCTTTCATGTTTTGGTGTGTCTCTACTGTCACCCTATTCTGATATTTATATACTTCACGCATAAATTCTATTTGTCATTTTCGATGTGAAAACAAACATATCATGTTGCCGATCTCCAGGCTCAGCGGATAGAACTGTTAAGTTCTGGGACCTGGAAACATTTGAAATTATTGGATCTACGAGGGCTGAGGTAACAGAGTCCTTTAACTACTAGGTGATTGTAGTTTTTCACATGCATGTGAAGTCTGTTTGTGGGATTAGATAAGCAAGCTTAAGTGTAAAACTCATGTGAAGTTGTTGTTTCTTGGTCATCCAGGCTACTGGAGTACGTGCGTTGAAATTTCACCCTGATGGAAGGACCCTCTTCTGTGGATATGATGATAACATGAAGGTTATAAATAATTATCTCAGCACATCTCCTGTTTGTTATTTTGCCTTCATTGTTCTAATTTTTAAGTCATTGTAGGTTTATTCCTGGGAGCCTGTCATATGCTATGACTCTGTTGATATAAGATGGTCAATTCTCGGTGACCTGTGCATTAGTGATACAAAAATGATAGCCTGTTCTCACCACCAAAATTCAATTGGCATCTGGGCGGCTGAGCTTTCGGTGTGTGGTTTTCCACTTGTTTTGAAATTGTCAAATGGTGACTCAGATCCAAATAGTATTTTTCTTTCACAATATCTGTTGTCTAAGTACACAGTTTGGGTATTTCAGCTAATTAAACCATATGCCACTAATGATGGTAGCCCGGTCCAGTTAAAACATGATTCCGGGGATGGTCCTCCTCCATCTGAGGCAACTGGGACAACAGACAGGTCTACGTCCGGGTCACGTCCTGCCACACCAGATACTGATATGAAAGAAATCAAGAATATCTATGTTGATTGTAAGTTGTTATCCTTACAGATGCTTAGAATTACAGACCATCATCTGAAGATCCTTAAGTTCAATATATAAAGATGCAATAATCTACCTGATCTGATCTGTTCTTAATAAACTGCAGATGAGAAACCCATAAGTTCAAAAAAAGTGAGGTCACATCATATGACAAAGGTATCTCCACCATCAGCTATGAAAGAAACCCACAAGCTGACAACCAAGAAACGGACCCCTGTAATTGCAACCCGGGAAAAATCCATGTCATTTGTTGTGCCCACAATTGTTCCCCGGGATAGTGCTGATGGAAAGGTTGTCGCTAGCCCAAGGAGACGATCCGCTGGTCCACAAGGGACAGGTTCTGGTGCATCCATCAGACCAGTTCAGACCAGGAGAGCATCAAACATCATTGGGGGGAAGTCATCAACGGCTTCTCTGAGATCTTCCAGTGGACAAACATATTCCGACTCCAATCGGAGAACTGTAGATGAAGGTTCAGGAGATTTCTTTGAAGATAAGTATCCTGCTGTTAATGGTGATAGAGAAAATCTAGAATCTGCTCAATGCAGGCCAAGACCTTCTAATCTGGCAGCAGGTAAAGCAAATATACTTCTCATTTAAGCTGTCATTGTATGTACCTATCTTCTGCTATTGCTTTCCGTTTGTATCGGTCATGTATACATACAGTCTGCAGCTGATACGTCCATTCCGATGACTTACTTGAACCTGAGGGAAACTTTGTTTTATTCATTTACTTGCTGATGCCTATGGTTGATACTTCAGAAACACCGGTGGAAAATACCCTGACAGCAAAAGGAGACACGGGAAAGATTAATGACAGCAGTAATAACAAATTCTTACCCACTGTAGCAATTAAGTCTATTTATACATTTAAAATGCCATTTGGAGAGGTCATGCTGGTTTTCTATACACTTTGCAGCTACCAGAGTTTTCGGGAGGACACGCTCTCTTGCTGAGAAGTTTGAAAGAAGAGAGAGACCTCCATTTGGTGAAGATTCGGTTTTTGAGACTGTTTACACTGAAGCTGATGTGATAGCCGATAGACTACAGAGATCCTCAATGCTGGTTCGTCTCTTCTACTATGTAACTCTTTTTTTTTTTTTTTTTGAGAAGAGCTATATATGTTACTCCTCTCATTGTGAATGTATTCATATCCATTTCTTTATTCGTGCGAGACGATATTAAAGGGTGGATTTTCCTTTCTTTCTGGCCAATAACAGAGAGAAGGATCTGATTTTTCTCGAGGGAAATCAACCAATTTAAGTGATGAAACTATCATTGAAGAATTGATTCATGGCCATGAAGTTTTATTAAGTGGTCTTCGTTCCCGCTTGACAAAATTACAGGTATATTCTGGATTGAATGTATCGATATACTCGATATTTATATATTTATATATATATATAGATGAATTTCTGTAAGTAATTACAAGTTATATTGCGTTTTCAAATGTGATGTTTGTGTAGGTGGTTAAGCATTTTTGGGATCGAAATGACATCAAGGGTGCTATTGATTCTATGAAGAAGTTGTCTGATCACTCTGTTAGATCTCCCTCTCTATATATCTATTTCATTTTCAGTCTCTAAACAGCTAGGTTGATTGAGCTTTATACCTGGCTCAGGTTCAGGCAGATGTGATAAGTGTGTTTATTGATAAGATGGAGATTATCAACTTGGACATTCTCTTCAATCTGTTACCTGTACTTGTGCACCTTCTAGATAGCAAGATTGAGAGGTAAGGTATCCATCCATTTGTCAAAAAAAAAAAAAGAATTTCTTTTGTCCTTTAAGATGATCATTTTATTGAATCTATTTTTGGGTGATATGTTTGTATGCAAGAAACACATTGTAAATCAAAGAAAGGAGATTACCTAATGTTTAGTAAAAAGTTAACATGATGCAAACCTTGCTTATTTCTGTAAACACCATGACATAAAATTAAATTATGTGCACGAGATACATCACATGAAATAGTTTTGATGTATGAAAATAAAAAAAATCAATAAGCTCATGTCATGTTTGACTTCTTGTTGAATTACTTTTTGTTTGTGTACTATATAGACATGCTAAAATGTCAATGGAGATGCTACTGAAACTCGTGGCCAATTTCGGCGAGATAATCTGCTCAACTAATCAGCTCCTCCAGCTGTTGGTGTAGACCTCCATCAAGAGCAACGGTATTTTCTTTGGTGGACATGTATATATGCAGCATGTCTACGATTTGTCCGAGTTATTACTGTATATACTATAAACTGATACTTTGCAAAGAAAACTTATACTTGTTGAACAATGGAAACATTCTCACCAGGATTCAATGCTGTAGACAATGCTTTAACTATCTACAAAAGGTTCAGAACACCCTTCATGTGAATAAGGTAAGTCGACCTCACTTCATTTTAACGTCTGATCATCATTATACATTGATCAAGTGATAAAGTACTTCTTTTATGTGCTAAACAATCTGAACTTCTCTAAGAAGCTAGACTATTTGATGTCATTTTTGCTGCAAATTGTCATTAAATTCTAGTTAATTATGATAGATCTTAAGTATACAGAGCAACAACTATACAATTCACATAACTTATATAACAACATGATGTGACCAGCCCATTAGCCCGTAGTCATTCGGCCTGAGTTAGGAAAGGCCCGAGTTATTTGGCTGATTATGTTTAGCATATTTCCAATCTGTTTTATCTTTCCATTTGTTACGATATTTCCTGATTTACTAGTTCTTAGATATTATCTTACGTTGTTATCCTTTCTTAGATTACAACTAGTTAGTTACTAGAATTACTATTATTTATTGTAATCCTTGGAGTTGTTAAGATTATGATTAAGTAAAATCCTATTTCCCTTAACTTCCTCCCCTCCCTCTCTCTGTCGATCACTTCTTCCCCTTCCTTCATCTTCTCGTTCTTCTAGCACCGTCACATTGGTGCTTTCATTGTCCAACTCTATTCCCACTTCACTATCCTTTCGTTCCGACATGGCTAGCGGTGGAGCCACTACGCGTTTCAAGGCCTTGGAAGATAAAAAAAAATGATGTCGTCAACTGTTATAGATATTCGATAAAACAGTAATATGTAGTGATACATTCTGTCACGTGCTAGCTTTAAACGAATATACAATTTCATTTCTGTAAATCAGTTGCAACTGTTACATTAGTTGTGCTGTACACACCTATAAGTACTGTCAAAACAGAATGAATAAAATAGAAAAGAAACATTTCCATTCTTGAATATTCCTCTGTCATTTCCTCCTCTCTATTGCGTGGTTGTCTTCTTCCTCATGGCGACTTGCGACGAGAGCTGAGTGTTGTTGTTTAAGTGAGAGCAATTGCACTCTGGTTGTGGATCAGATCCGTTACAGATTGAGAAGGCTGTCGTTCCTGCTTCAACCATGGCAGAAACACGTAACAGTCAGTTGATTCGGGATGCAGTGCGGGAGTTGGAAGCATCTCTTCAACCTCATATGCAAGCAATGTTCCAGGAGCAAAATGCAAAGATCGAAACACAAAATGCAAAGATTGATAAGAATATCGCTGATCTTTTTGAAGCGTTGCGTCTTCATAATGCTAATTCAAGTGCGCATTCCTCCGATCGGTCATCTGATGAGACGACCAGTCGTCGGTCGTACTCAGGAGTAACTTGTCTTGCTAAGTTGGATTTTCCGCGTTTCAACGGCGAGAAGATTAAGGAGTGGCTGCTCAAGGTCGAGCAATTTTTCGCCATCGATCATACTCCGGCGGAACTGAAGGTTGGATTGGCGTCGATCCATTTTGATTCTCATGCCGTGACTTGGCATCAATCCATCGTTCAAACAGATGCAGGTCAGTTAGCGCTTCTTGATTGGCATGCTTACAAAGCATTATTAAAAGAGCGCTTTGAGGAGGTTCTGGATGATCCGATCGCGGAGTTGAAAGCACTTCAAGAAACTGAGGGCATCGCCGAGTATCATAATGCGTTTGAACTCATTCGCACAAGAGTTTCCTTCCTTGCCTGAAGAGTACCTTGTTAGTGCGTATTTGGCTGGCTTGCGGACTGACACTCAAATGCATGTCCGGATGTTCCGACCTAAAGCGATTCGTGAATGTTTCCTGTTAGCAAAATTGTACGAAAAAGCTCACCCGAAGCGGATTTGGAATAGTAACTGGCAAGGAAGTAAGAACACCGCTCAATCTGGTTCTTCGAAAGGGTTGCTACCGGTCCCTAAAAGTGTGGAACCTGTGAGCGTACCTAAACCTCAGCCAGCGCCGCGGAAATTTTTGACTTCCGATCAAATGAACGAACGTCGTGCTAAGGGTCTCTGTTTCTATTGTGATGAAAAGTTTACGCCGGGTCATCATCTCACGCATAAGAAAACTCAGCTCTATATGCTTGAATATGACGATGACGACGAAGTGATGTTGGAGATGGAGGAACAACCGGTGGAGGAAGAGTTGCAAATATCGGTGAGTGCCCTAGATGGCACGTCTGATTACCGAACTATGCGTGTAAGGGGATTACACGAGAAGAGGCCAATCTTTATTCTAATTGACTCGGGAAGCACACAATTTTTTGGATAAATCGGTGGCGGAGAAACTGGGATGTACAGTTCAACCTGTGGGGAATACTAAGGTTTCGGTGGCTGATGGTAGCACGTTACAAGTAATTGGTAGAGTTGAGAAATTTAAGTGGTCGTTTCAGGGGGCTGAATTTATTGCGGATTTCTTGGTGATTAATCTGGGATGTTGTGATATGGTTTTAGGGGTACAGTGGTTGGAACAATTAGGCCCAATTAAGTGGGACTTCAAGAACCTTGTTATGCAGTTTCGATTAGGCACCAGGAAGATGATTTTGAATGGAATCAAATCTGGTTCTGTCAAGGATGTCAAGGCCAAGAGATTAGCTTCTTGTGGAGAAGATAACTCTCAGTTGTACATGTTATGTGTGTCTACTGTGCAACAGGACAATATTAATCCTGTACTTACTACATGCAACTCATCCAGCGTCCCTTCTGTAATAACCACCTTATTAGGTGAGTTTGATGATGTTTTTCAGCCACCCACTCAACTTCCTCCTTTTCGAAAGGGGCACAACCACAAGATTCCACTGTTAGCTGGTACTAATCCAGTTAATCAACGTCCCTACAGATATGCTGTCCACCAGAAAAATGAGATTGATAAGCTGGTCAAAGAAATGCTTGATCAGGGAACGATTCAACCCAGCTCCAGTCCTTATGCTTCTCCGGTGGTTTTAGTAAAGAAGAAGGATGGATCTTGGCGGTTATGCGTCGATTATAGAAATCTGAATGGGATTACAATTAAGGACAGATTTCCTATTCCTTTAATAGAAGATTTGATGGATGAGCTGGGGGGTTCTAAGGTCTATTCCAAAATAGACTTGCGGGCTGGTTATCATCAGGTCAGAATGGAGTGTGAAGACATTCATAAAACTGCATTCAAGACCCACGCTGGCCATTATGAGTATTTAGTCATGCCCTTCGGGCTCACTAATGCTCCAGCAACTTTTCAAGGATTGATGAACTTCATATTCAAGGATTATCTAAGGAAGTTTGTTTTAATCTTCTTTGATGATATCCTTATATACAGCAGGTCCATTGATGAGCATATAACCCATCTGCGGCAAGTTTTTGATTTAATGCGTCAGCACAAGCTTTATGCAAAGGCTAGCAAATGTGACTTTGCAGCTGATAAGGTAGAATACCTTGGCCATTTCATTTCAGCTCAGGGTATTGCAACAGATCCGGCTAAGGTGAAGGCTGTGGCTGATTGGCCAATCCCACAGAATCTGAAACAGCTTCGAGGATTTTTGGGTCTAGCTGGGTATTATAGAAGGTTTGTCCGAAATTTTGGAACCATAGCTAGACCTCTTACTCTCTTAACCAAGAAGGATTCTTTTCATTGGAATGATGAGGCAACTGCAGCTTTTAACCAGCTTAAAACTGCTCTCTGTCAAGCTCCAGTATTGGCTTTACCGCAGTTTGACAAGCCGTTCTTGGTTGAGACAGATGCTAGTAGCCAGGGAATTGGTGCAGTTCTAATGCAAGAAGGTCACCCTTTGGCATACATTAGCAGACATTTGCAAGGTAAACAGTTATTGCTGTCCATCTATGAAAAAGAACTGTTAGCAGTTGTATTTGCTTTGCAAAAGTGGCGGCATTACCTTCTCACTGCTCATTTTGTGATCAAGACTGATCAACGGAGTCTCAAGTATTTGCTTGAGCAGAGATTGAATACTCCTGTTCAACAGCAGTGGTTACCCAAGCTGCTTGAATTCGATTATGAGATACAATATCGGCAAGGCAAGGAAAACCTTGCTGCAGATGCATTGTCGCGCAAAGATGGTTCTGAAATTCTTTCATTTGCTTTATCAGTACTCCAAGGTGATTTATTACAGCAAATTCAGTCTGCTTATGCGCTGGATCCCCATACCGCTTCTGTTATTGATGATTTAAAAAATAATAGAAGCAGTCATAAGCATTTTAGCTGGAGTAATAATGTTCTGCGCAGAAAAAGCAAGTTGGTTGTTCCTGCTGACAATCAACTACGAAATAAGATTCTGCAGTGGTTACACTCCTCGAGCATGGGAGGTCATTCGGGTCGTGATGCCACCAGTCAAAGGGTAAAAGCTTTATTCTACTGGAAAGGCATGACTAAAGATGTACAGGCCTTTATTAGAGCTTGTGATGTTTGTCAACGGTGCAAGTATGATACTTCTGCTTATCCTGGATTGTTGCAACCGTTGCCTGTTCCTGAAGAAGTATGGCAAGATGTGTCGATGGATTTCATTGATGCTCTTCCTATGTCATTTGGGAAAACTGTCATACTGGTGGTTGTGGACAGAATGAGTAAGGCAGCTCATTTTCTCGCCTTAAGTCACCCTTATACTGCTGCATCAGTTGCGCAGGTATACCTGGATCACATCTTCAAGTTGCATGGCTTTCCACGGTCTATCACCAGTGATAGAGACACTGTCTTTTTGAGTGAATTTTGGCGTGAACTATTCACATTACAAGGAGTTGATTTGAACTATTCTACTGCTTATCACCCTCAGTCTGATGGACAGACCGAGGTTGTTAATCGTTGTTTGGAGACCTATCTTCGATGTATGACAAGTGACAGACCTTATATGTGGAGTAAGTATCTGCCCTTAGCTGAGTTTTGGTACAACACCTCATTTCATACTGCTACACAATTGACCCCGTTCGAGATCGTGTATGGGCAGACTCCACCTCAACATCTACCTTATGTTCCTGGTGAGTCAAAAGTAGCAGTGGTAGCAAAATGTCTCCAGGATAGGGAGAACATGTTGCAGGTCCTCAAATTCCATCTGATGCGCGCTCAACACCGAATGGAGCAGCAAAGTAACTTGCATAGATCAGAAAGGAATTTTGAAATTGGGGATTTGGTGTTTGTTAAACTGCAACCTTACCGTCAAAACTCAGTAGTTTCTCGGTCCCATCACAAGCTGTCTCCTAAGTATTATGGTCCTTTCACAGTATTGGATAAGTGTGGCACTAGAGCTTACAAGCTCGATCTTCCTGCTTCCTCTACCATCCACCCGGTTTTTCATGTTTCTCAGTTGAAACAACAAATTGGGACTGCTACTACTTCCACTCAGTTACCACCTGCTACCACTGATGTTTTGATCCATGAACCAGAAACAATTTTGCAACGTAGGATGGTGAATCGACAGGGTAAGGCAGCTACACAGGTTTTGATTAAATGGACAGATCTTCCCATTGAGGAGGCAACCTGGGAATTTTACTATGATCTATTGAAGAAATATCCTCACTTCCAACCTTGAGGACAAGGTTTTCCAAAGGGGGGGAGATTTGTTATAGATATTCGATAAAACAGTAATATGTAGTGATATATTCTGTCACGTGCTAGCTTTAAACGAATATACAATTTCATTTCTGTAAATCAGTTGCAACTGTTACATTAGTTGTGCTGTACACACCTATAAGTACTGTCAAAACAGAATGAATAAAATAGAAAAGAAACATTTCCATTCTTGAATATTCCTCTGTCATTTCCTCCTCTCTATTGCGTGGTTGTCTTCTTCCTCATGGCGACTTGCGACGAGAGCTGAGTGTTGTTGTTTAAGTGAGAGCAATTGCACTCTGGTTGTGGATCAGATCCGTTACAGATTGAGAAGGCTGTAACATCAACCCCTTGGTTGCCGCCCAACTTGAGTTAAAAAAGACGGTGCAAAACCAATTAACCGATGTCATCAACCGGCTCACAGCCAAGGAAACGTGCGTTCCCATCTTGTGGACACCACCGGCTGGAGCATTGTCCTCGTCGGCGCAACCTCTTCCTGTCCGGACGCACAAGCTTAAGATCCCATTCTTCACCGGCGACAATGTCCACGGGTGGTTATTTCAGATTGAGCGATTTTTTCTTTTTGTATCACCACATTCTGTCTAAGCAACGTCTCGACATAGCCGTGATGTACATATCGGGTGCAACGCTGGTTTGGTTCACACTTCAGCACCAGGCCCACCTATTCACGTCGTGGGAGCAATTCAAGCATGTAGTCCAAGACCGGTTCGGTCCTTCCGCATTTGAGAGCCCGGAGGGCGCCCTCTACAAGCTCACACAAACCACTACCATTGCCATATATACAGAGGCATTCGAAGCCCTGTGGTTCTGCGTCCCGCATCTGCCTTTGGCCAGCTGCGCCATCAACTGTTATGTGTCCGGCCTGCGTGATGACATCCATCAAGAAGTACTTCTTCTGCAACCGGTGAGCCTTATGTCTGCGGTCGTAATGGCTCATTCAGTCGAGGAGAAACTCTCTGCTGTTTATGTTCGGCCTCCGGTTCGATCGCCCTACAACAAGCTGTTCGTACCACTATCGTCGACGACGACGCTGATTCCAACGCTCCCCCGCCAGCCGCTAAGACGTCGTCCGCCATCCTGACTTCCGACGCCCCTGCCCGGGCTCCCGTTTTTCATCTCACTTCCGTAGAAGCTTTAGCACGTCGGGAAAAGGGTTTATGCTATACTTGTGACAAGCGTTTTGTACCGGGTCACTGTTGTAAAACCCGTCAATATTTCTGGTTAGTTGTAGAGCCGTTCGCTCTGTTGATGAGGCCATTCCCAAGCCAGAATTTTTCCCATCTGATGCGACCGACTTCAGCATGCCCTTGGAGGATGACGTTTCGAATATCTCCTTCCATGCCTTTGAGGGTGAATCCGTGCAGACTACGTTGCGGATCTTGGGAAAGATCAACGATCAGCCCTTGGTTATGCTTGTTGACGGGGCTTCGACGCACAACTTCATCCACCCGTGTTGGGTGCGCCTCCTTGGCCTTCCGGTTAAGCCGTCCCGTCATTTTTGGGTCATTGTTGGCAATGAAGAAGCCGTGTCTAGTGACGGGATTACCGCGCTTCTGATGGTCTCGCTTGCCAACCATGTGTTCCCGATCACCTTTTACTTGCTTGTTGTTCACGGCACGGATGCCGTCCTCGGTTGCGTGTGGCTTTTGACATTAGGCCCGGTTATCACTGAGTACAAAGACTTATGATGGTGTGTTGGGATGATATGTGGGTTACGATGCACGACATTCCCCCGGTGCCGGTCCTCCGATTTCATTTTTGCAATTGCACGCCGATCAGCAGCGGGGCGGTCTTGAGGACTGCTTCACCCTCTTTTGCTCGGTAGGTGGACGTGACCATCGACGAGTCAGCCGCGCTGCCATCGGCATCAACACCTGACATGCAACACCTCCTAAGTTGAAACTCCACGATCGTCTAACAGCCGCACCTGCCTCCTTCCCGGCCGCATGATCATTTCATTCCATTATTGCTGGATGCCCATGAAAGTTCGTAATGTATAAAATCAGAAGCCTCAGTACAAGACTAACAGAGAGCAGAAACGAGAAACGAGACAGAAAGTGTTAAAAAGAAAAACTCCGCTATCAATCTTATTATTGATAACTTGAAAACTCCTCACCTGATCTGTTCAACACTTTGAACAATCACTCTCACGTCTAATTCTAGACAAAAACGTTGATTACTATCAACAACTCTTCTCTCTCAAGACTCTATTTTTACGGTACGGTAGAAGCTCTACCTTTTCTGATGTTTTTGCTGTACATTTATACTACTTGGAGGCAGATAACAACCTCCTAAATATCTACAAAAATCTTTATCTAAAACTAATATAAATACAAACTAAAAGATCCTAAAATATCTCTAAACTGTTTCCTAGTATAATGCTGGCGCCTCTGATTTATTCCTTCTGAACATTGAGTAAATATTCTGTTAAGATCTTCTAAAGGCTGGCTGTAGAGGTTGTTGAGATAATATAGGAAAGCCTATGCTTGGTTGTTGAGATAATATTCTGGTGATTTTGCCACATCAAAAACCTTTAGTAAATATACATTTACAGTTTCCCCCTTTTTTGATGTGAGCAAACTTTGTATGGTGAGATAATGTAGCATTCCCCCTCAAGATATGCATTCCCCCTGAAGATGTTAAAACCTTGCAGCACTTGAACAAGATTTTGTTAATCAAGTAACATATTCAAATTATCCACCATATTTCCCCCTTTTGCGAAATCAAAAAATGGTACTAAAAAGTATATCTCACGAAGTGTAAAATAGCATGCAGGATCATCAAAATGGCATTTTATACAAATTCATGCGTAGGAACACAGAACATAAGGATAGGTTGTCCATAGAAAAGGCAATGAATAGGAATAAAAGTGTCGCCGGGTCAGGCTAAGGCTGACTAGGAAGCTGGCTATCGAAATGAAAAGGCAATGAGGTAGAAGATTAACACATACTTCAAGAATAGCTTCTTCAAATTTCTTCATCTGCTGAGGTAGACAGGCCAGAAGCTCTGAGGGTTGTGAAGACACACCCAAAGCCTTTAGTGGTTGTTTAACAATGCACTGATCATCGTTCAGTTCAAGACTCATCTTGGAAAGAGTTAAGGATCCAATCATGATTATGATCCAGAGGCGTAGACATGACAACATCCAGAGGTACAACATGAAAAATTATTTGTGTAATCTTGTGCAACATATGGTACATCATAATTGGGCAAGATTGATATGAATTTTGTAGGGTGTTGCATAATTCCTTTATTTCTTCCCACTAAACCTCAGTCTAGTCTTGGACCGGGTTGTTCAGCCTTGTGCTGAAGCAAATATAGCATCTGATGTTGGATAATGCTTGTACAACCAGAAGCGAATCACCCTTTTTTTATGTTACTATTCGAGAATCCTTTATGGGATAGAAAGAAAAGACTAGCAAAAATACCAGTATGAAAGCCATTGGTGAGGTAAATTTTGTGCAACAAAGAAACTGGAAAAATGGTACGGGAATCTTGTAGAGAAAATGGTGAGTGAAAAGTGACCAGCGAAAGTGGGTTCTATGCTGAGGAGACAGTTGGTCAGGTACAGATAACCGGAAAGATAAGTGGTGGTAATAAATGGATAGTGCCACCAGATGTTCAATGTTCCAACTTAGAATTTGATCCAGATCAGCCAAATTAATAATCAAGAAATGCCACGGAAAGAGAAGTAATCCTCACTTTATTATGGAGTCAAATGAAATAATAAAATATATGTCACGCTCCACTCACTTTAAAGTACCAATTCTGATGCAGACAATAGGAGTCAATACGATAAAAAAAAGAAACTTCACTGAGCATCCACAGTGCAAGACTGAATGAGGATAATGTTTCGTGTGGAAGAGCTTTGGTGAAAGTGCTTGCCAATTGTTGATCAGTGGCACAATGAGGGAGATCCACAATATTCTTGCCAACTTGATTTTGAGAAAAGTAATGACGGATCTCAATATGTATAATCAAGGAATGTTGAACTGAATCCTTCGTCAGTGCAATACTGAAGAGAGTATCATAGTAGATTGGCACAGGAGACTGAGGAACACCATAGTCAGCCAATTGATATTGAAGGTAGAGGATGTGGGCGCATCAAGCAGTAGCAACGATATATACCGCTTCAATGGGGAGAGTGCAATATGTGATTGCCTCTTTAGAAGAACCAAGACACCGGGCTTGAGCTGACCAATTTGAGGCAGAACCAGAAATAAATTTTTTACAGTCTCGATCTGTGAAAGCCCTTAGGAAGAAGGCAGATCCTACATGACAAACCAAACCAAAGTTAGTAGAGTGTGATTTCCTTTTATAACAAGAACGTCTAAACTCCATCAGCCGCCAGTTTGGATCTTTATTATCCTGAAAAGAGAAAACAGTTAGTGCCGCTTAGGGACCCATTGTAGTCTGGGACGTCTATGATTGATATAAGCTGAGCATATTTAACAGTATTAGACTGAGCAAGTCGAGCATTCTTGCGTTGAAGCTTATGACATGAACGAATATGGTGACCATGTATATGACAGTAACTACATTCAACCCTTACATGTGAAGTAACATTCATAGCAGTGCTATATGAAGTTCGTGGATTAGAAACACTAGGATATCTTGTAGGATCAGTCCTAGTCTGTGAACTTGTTTCTGGGGTAAAACATTACGTCGATGAAGTAGTGCCATAAAACCCTAGACCAGCACGTCCTTGATTAGGTCGACCTACCATTTCATTAAGTTTAGCTTTTCCTTTATACCAAGATGGATTTTTCAAAGTCATAATGTCCAATTTTCTACTAAGTGCATCACACTGCCTTTGTAGATCAGCATTATCCTGACGTATCCACTCATTATCAGCTTTGAGAGATTGAATTTCTTTTTCTGCCCACTCAGGAATAGAACTCAGTTTAGTACTGACGGGTGTAGTAAACGTGGATTGAACAACCTTAGCTGAGTTTAAGACTAACTGAGATGCCAACTCCTTATTTTGTTCTTTCAAAACAATAATCTCTTCTTGTAGTTTACTAATCACAGTATGAGACTCAGTGTTATGTCCCTGTTTCGCTTCCAAATCCCTAATTTTCGAAAGAGCATCTTTCAACACATCAAACACTTGTGACTTAGTAGAACTATCATAAAAATCATTCAAGCTTTGAGAACTTACCTGATCCCTAATGAGAGATTGAAGAACCTTATCTCCAGCCATCAAACACATAGTTTCATCATATTTGGCAGTGTCAGTATGAGACCGATGGATTGCAGTCATGCAATAATGTGCTGCATTGCTCTCTATGCCATCTGATTCAGTATCACTCATCCCATACGGCAGCTTCCATGCGTGACTCACATCCTCGATGTTGTGGAGGTTTTGATGGTAAAGGACAATCCTTTATCAAATGTCCTTTTGTGACATCGGAAACATTCATGCTTGCTGGTATTATACTCACGTTTAGAATTTTCACCATGGTGACCTCCACGTTTTCGACTAAGAATACGCTTCAGTCCTTGTGCTAGCATAGTGATCTCATTCTCCATGTCATCATCATACTCCCAGTATGGTGTCTCTACATTAATCTTTGCCTTTAGTGCAAGATCCTTGTGCACCACTAGATTTTGTTCCTCCATCTTGCTTTCATGAACCATCAAATCTGAACACAATTCTTCAAATGACATAGATGATAATTCTTTCATTTTCTCAAGAAGTGATGTATAGTTAAGCCAATCTTTGGTTAGTGAATCAAGAAATCTTTCATTAATAGTCTCATTAGAAAGAGTTACCCCAACCGTTTTGAGTTCCATAAGCACTTGATTGAACCTTTCCACCAGTCAGTGCTAGACTCGCGCCCTCTGACATTTTAAAGTTGTTAAAATCTCGTTGAAACTGTTTCTCCTTGGCTTTGCGGATAGATTCCGTTCCTTGATAAGCAATCTTCAAGAAGTCCCATACTTCTTTTGCCGTTCTTATACCCAAAACTCTTCCTTGATCTTCGTCGGACAAGGAGGAGACAAGAATGCGAAGAGCTCGTTTATTTTTGCTTAAAAGATTTTCATCGGCTTCTGTCCATTGATCCTCAGGTTTGGCCTGTTTCACACCTTCAACAACCATAGTAGGTTTGTAATCACCTTGCGCCACCACCTTCCAAACCTTGTAATCCATGGACATCAACTGAGCTTCCATCTGTTCGCACCACTTGGAATAATTGAATTTCGTCAACCTTGGTGCTTTTACATAATACGAACTCATCTTTCACGATCTACCCAGAAGTGTTAACCTCTATATTGGGTAAACCGCTCTGATACCACTTGTAAGTTCGTAATGTATAAAATCAGAAGCCTCAGTACAAGACTAACAGAGCAGAGAGAAACGAGAAACGAGACAGAAAGTGTTTAGAAGAAAAACTCCGCTATCAATCTTATTATTGATAACTTGAAAACTCCTCACCTGATCTGTTCAACACTTTGAACAATCACTCTCACGTCTAATTCTAGACAAAAACGTTGATTACTATCAACAACTCTCTTCTCTCTCAAGACTCTATTTTTACGGTAGAAGCTCTACCTTTTCTGATGTTTTTGCTGTACATTTATACTACTTGGAGGCAGATAACAACCTCCTAAATATCTACAAAAATCTTTATCTAAAACTAATATAAATACAAACTAAAAGATCCTAAAATATCTCTAAACTGTTTCCTAGTATAATGCTGGCGCCTCTGATTTATTCCTTCTGAACATTGAGTAAATATTCTGTTAAGATCTTCTAAAGGCTGGCTGTAGAGGTTGTTGAGATAATATAGGAAAGCCTATGCTTGGTTGTTGAGATAATATTCTGGTGATTTTGCCACATCAAAAACCTTTAGTAAATATATATTTACAGCCCAGCCTGTGAATGTTCACCCCTACCTCTATCCTTACAAGCAAGGCTGAGATTGAGCGGTTGGTAGAGGAGATGTTTCGGGAGGGCGTGATTTGTCCCAGTTCAAGTCCGTTTTCATCCCCGGTCCTTCTAGTCTGCAAGAGGGATGGCTTCTGGCGCTTTTGTGTGGACTATCGTGCATTGAACGCGGTGACAATCAAGGACCGTTTTTCTATTCCGACAGTGGACAAATTGTTAGATGAGTTGCATGGAGCCACGATTTTTTCTAAGCTGGTTCTTCGCGTGGGTTATCATCAACTACGCCTAGCACCGTCTGATGTCCTTAAGACGGCCTTCCGTACCCATGATGGCTACTATGAGTTCCTGGTGTTGCCATTTGGCCTCACAAATGCGCCATCTTCGTTCCAGGCTGCCATGAACAATTTCTTTCGTTCGGTTCTCCGCCAGTATATTCTTGTCTTGTTTATAGCCCGGACCATGCTTCGCACTTAATACACTTGGACCATGTTCTGCAATTACTGGGTGATGCTTCATTTTTTTTGCCAAAGCGTCTAAGTGTACTATTGGAGTTGCTTCCATTTCATATCTTGGCCATATTATTTCATCAGATGGGGTAGCCGTGGATCCAGATAAGCTAGCCGCTATTGTTGCGTGGCCTCAGCCCTGTAACATCCGCCAGTTGTGTGGGTTCTTGAGATTGGCTGGGTATTATCGTCGGTATTGCGGGGGTTTGCTAAGATTGTTGCGCCTCTCATGTCCTTGTTAAAGAAGGACGCATTCCATAGGTCTCTTGACTCTACGACAGCTTTTGATAGTTTTAAGGACACATTCCATTCATTTTGCAGACTATTCAGACTCCCAAGCAGCAGTGTTGGTTAACCGAACTTCTGGGATTCGACTTCACTATCGTTTATCGGCCGGGCAAGGACAATGCTCCGGCTGACGCACTTTCACGGATTAAGGATGGTTAGTTTAGCAGTTTTCAGGTCACATCTCGTCCGGTGGTCGCCCTCCTGTCAGTTCTCCGCACCTTTAATTTAAAGCATTGTCAGGTTTAGGTTCAGAGTATTAAGGATGAGCTGGCTGCTCATCCCGTGCTTCACAAGGGGTTGATGTATTACAAGAATCGTCTTTTTGTGCCTGAAGCCTCTGCCCTCTGTTTGCTTTTGATCTAGGAGTTTCAATCCTCTCCGATAGGGGGACACAAGGGGGTTTCGCGTACTCTCTCCAAGCTTACCGCGGTATTTTATTGGCCCGATATCCATGAGGATGTTAAGGCAGCGGTCCAATCCTTTCCGACCTGTCAGGAGGTTAAGCCAGAGAATCGTGCTACGAAGGGGCTATTACAGCCTCTGCCCGTTCCGATGAAGGTTTGGGATGAGATCTCGGTGGACTTTATCACTCATCTACCTCCGTCTCGTGGTCACTCCACAGTCATGGTCGTGGTTGACCGGTTGTCTAAGTACGCTCACTTCTGTGCCCTCGGTTCTAAGTTCTCCGCAGTTGACATTGCTAATGTGTTTGCTCGAGAGATTTGTCGTATGCGTGGACTCCTGTCCAACATCGTCTCTAATCGTGATCCCATTTCCATGAGCGCTTTCTGGCATGAATTGTTCCAACAGCAGGGCACGACCTTGTCTATGTCTAGTACATATCATCCACAATCTGACGGGCAGTCAGAGATTGTGAGCCGACTCCTTGAGGACTATCTTCGATGCTACGTAGCGGACACGCCATCGTTGTGGGTCGATTATCTTCACTGGGCCGAGTGGTGTTACAACACCAGTCTCCATTCTTTTATCGGGACTACTCCCTTTGAGGCCGTGTATGGCTGCCCTCCTCCTATCTTGCTGGATTACGAGTGGGGCGCTTCGTCAGTGGCTGTGGTGGACTCAGTACTCCTATCTCATTCGGACCTCCTCCAGATCTTGAAGGACAACGTTGCTCGGGCTCGTCTTCGAATGCAGCAGAAGACAAACAAGCATCGGACAAATGCCAAGTTTCTTGTGGGGGACTTGGTCTATGTGAAGCTTCAACCGTATCGTCAATCTTCAGTGGCGCATCGCTCATCCTTTATATTGGCAAAACAGTTCTACAGCCCGTTCCCGACCCTTCCTCGCGTGGGTGCGGTTGCGTACAAACTCCAGTTGCCTCTGGACGCTTGCATTCATAATGTCTTCCATATTTCTCTTTTGAAGAAGGCTGTGGGGTCTCCTCTGCCTGCAGCCGCTACCTTACCTCCGGAGTTCGTCGAGGGCCGAGTGCGGGGTTCTGGCCGCGTTTTGGACCGTCGGGATCAGCTCCTGGTTGGTCGCTTCGTTCCTCATGTCATGGACAAGGCCACTTTCGAAGGGGAAGAGAATGTGACCAGCCCATTAGCTCGTAGTCCTGACCGCGTTTTGGACTGTCGGGATCAGCTCGTGGCTGGTCGCTTCGTTCCTCATGTGTTGGTTGAGTGGCAAGGTCTTCCACCTAAGGATGCATCTTGGGAACCCATCTCCGACTTGCAGCAGGACTTTCTCGATTTCCGCCTTGAGGACCAGGCCACTTTCGAAGGGAAGAGAATGTGACCAGCCCATTAGCTCGTAGTCGTTCAGCCGAGTTAGGAAAGACCCGAGGTATATAGCTGATTATGTTTAGCATAACGTTGAGTTTGAGTTATTGTATAGATTTTTGTATTGCTCCATGTATCCAGCATCAAACAGAAGAAATTGTATTGTTGTATTACTTGGAAATAGTTATTAGTGAGCCTGGACAATGTTTAACCACACCTTTTTTGAGTTTTGCAGGAAGGGTGGAATTCTTGCAAAATCTGCATCGGAATTGAATTTAGTTCTTCGAGACCACAACATAGCTTAAATTCATACAACGGATTTTAAAGGGTATCTTCATTTTGAAACACCGACTGAAAGTGGAGGGTTGCCGGCAGTGATCTTTACCGGAGGTTTAACCCCCGACAATAGTCAATTTTGCGTCTGCTCCAAGTATATCTGTTATCTACTAGGAGTCCACTTCACAAAGATATAACTTGCCTGTGTGGCCTGGCCAGAACTATACTACTGCTGTTTAAATATAATCGCTGTTAGCATCGTATATATGTCGAAAGACTGGCCTGTAAAATGTAAGAAATGTATATGACTTCTTCGATGCAAGTCGGTTGGCGGTAGGAATGAATGTGCATTACTCACAAGTAAATAGACGTTTTTTTGTGTCATTTACAGTTATTAGGAACAACAAATGTAAGAAATAAAAACAATGGAGAATTATAAGAGTGTCCACCGAAAGAAAAAGAAGAGGACACTAATAACCAACATAACGTTTTTAATAAGAAATATAATCTTATCAGACTACCATCTCATTTGTCTCGTGTAATTTTTATATTTTATATTTATATTTTTAAAGTTTTAATCATTTTGAAAAATTATCAATACAATTACACATAAACATCTGGTCAGTTGCCACATCACGTGGTGCTGCTCCATCACTTGACTGATTGTACTGATATTAAAATCCAAACCCAATACTTTGATTTGATTCTCTAATTTAGGGCTGTCAATGCGGACACAAACCCCAAATCTGATACAAAACTGACACATTAAAACACGGGATCAGTTACAATTTTCAACCTAAAAACATTTTTGAATCAATTTCAGGTAGAATTGCTAAAAATCTGGGTCGATGTCGGGTTTGATCCATCAACCCAGTGTTAATCGTGAACCCAAAAATATTATATATATGTATTAGTGTATGAGCGGACAATGAACATAACTAACCCTTCTTAACCCGCAAAAAAAGAAGAAGGGAAATTTCATGAAATGCCACTATATTTTTGACTAATTGATGAAATGTCACTAAAAAAAAAGTCACAAATGCCAATATATTTTTGTAAAAGTTCATGAAATGTCACTATAGTCATTGATCAGATGGAAGAAAGACAAAAAAACCCCTACTAGTTAACAAAGTACTTTTAAAATTCACAATATGCCCCTAAGTGTTATAAAATTCACAAAAATATCAAAATACAATAAAAATATATTTTTTTTATAAATTAACAAAAATTTATAAAAATTATACAAAATGAAAAAAATGAAAAACAAAAGTGAAAATATCATAAAATATAAAAAGAAAAATTATTTTTTAAAAAACTTATTTAGTACCATAAAAAGAATATTGTATTCAAAACAAATATTTTATACCAATTTTTCTACAAATTTACCATAATTTATACCAAATAAGTACCATAATTTGTATCATACATTTTTTAATTATTATTTCTATCAATTTAAACAATTTCTTCAAAGTAAATTATTTTATATTTTTATTTTACAGATAAATTTTCAAAATAAAATTTCTAAATATAATAATTTATTTTGCATAAATAATCTAAACTGATAGAAAATAATTATAAAAAATTTATGGTACTTATTTGATATAAATTATGGTACTTAATTGGTATAAATTGATAGTGAAATTGGTTTAAAATATTTGTTTAGAACACAATATTCTTTTTATGATACTGAATAAATTTTAAACAATGAAGCATTTTTTTTATAATATTTTATGATATTTTCATTTTTTTTCAAGTATTTTATTTTTTTAATGTATTTTGAATTTTTTAACACTTAGGGGCATATTGTGAACCGTGAAAGTACTTTGTTAACTGGAAGGGGTATTTTTGTCTTGTTTCCATCTGGTCAATGACTATAGTGACATTTCATGGACTTTTACGAAAATATAGTGATATTTTGTGACTTTCTTTTTTACTGACATTTTATGAATTAACCAAAAATATAGTGGCATTTCATGAAATTTCCCAAAGCAAAATCTTTCTCACCTTTATCTGCTTCCTTGCCTCCGCAGTCCTTCCCAGTATTGAGGAAAATAGTTAAAATAATTAAAGGAATTAATATTACATATTAACTCCTATTGTATCTCCACTATCATAACCATCACCCTATTTACCTCTCCACTAACGTATTAATTTACCCACTCTTCCTTAGATATAGGATCTACATTTGATTAGAACGTTAGTGTTGTATGTATTTAAATATTCATCCATCAAGAGGAATAAATCATGTAATCAATTATTCCACTACATGGTATCAGCCTAACGACGATCTACCCATCTCTCTCTCTCGCTTCTGCGCATACCCACAACCCTCAATGGCTAATAATTCCACCACACTTACCGATCCCAACGACGTCAATCAACCCTTCATTATTGTCAATCTCTCCAATGTCATTAAATTGACTCCACACGATTTTATAACTTGAAAGGTTCAAATGCGGCGATTCTTCAAGGCTATGATCTCCTCAAATTTATTGATGGTTCTTCTCCTCCGCCGGCAAAGACCACCACCACCACCGGCACATCTCAACAAAACCCAGAATACATCGCTTGGCACAGGCAAGACTGCCTACTCTTCGGCGCCCTCGTAGGCACCTTGACTCAGAATGTTGCCCCGCTCATCACTCGAGCCACAACCACGAAGGATGCGTGGGACACTCTCAACGCTACCTACGCCAATCCATCTAAAGGTAGAATCAACCAACTGAAACACAAGCTTCGCACCACCGTCAAAGGCAATCAAACAATTCCGACTATGTACAAAGCATCACCGCCACTTCCGACCTCCTCGCCGAACTCGGCAAACCCATGGATACTGATGACCTCATTTCTCACATACTCCATGGCCTGGATGACTCCTACAACACCATTATTGATGCCATAAAAGCCCGGGATTCAACCATCGACCTCGCCGAATTACACGACAAGTTGCTTGTATGTGAATTGGAACTCACCTCTGCCACCACAACAGTCCCTACCCTGCCACTACTCTCGTGGCAACCTCCAAATCCCGCTACCCCTCATCCAAGAACCGCGAACAGCAACCACATCATTCAGGTGGCGTTTACAGTAATGTCGGGTCCACCACTACCGGCACCTCCACCCGGCACAGCCCCCAGCCACGCGGCGCCTCCAACTCCCCCCGTCCGTTTCTCGGAAAATGTCAGTGGTGCAAAGTGGTAGGCCATTGGATTACAATCTGCGAGGATTTCAAACAACAATTCCCCAACGCCCAACCACCGCCACCGCCGCCCAGACAACCCCAGGCAAATACCATCACTGCCTTCTCCCATCAGGCCGGCTACCTCATTGATAGTGGTGCCTCTCACCACGTTGTCAATGACCCCAATCAGCTCACCACATCATATCCTTACAATGGCCCAGATGAGTTATACATGGGGAGCGGAGAAGGTTTGCGAATAACATCCGCTGGAACTCTTTCAATTAATGGTTCTGCACAGTTATTTAATTTATATAATACGTTATGTGTTCCCTCTATGACCAAAAATATTATTTCTGTCTCCCAACTTACCAAACAACATAATTGCTTCATCACATTTTTACCTTAATCTTTCTTTGTGAAGAGTCTCACAACAGGTAACATCCTGGCTACCGGGAACTGCGCCAAAAGAGTCTACACATGGCACACTCCCCATCCATCCGCCTACCATATCGGTCCCTCCTCAAGCGGCACGTGGCATCACCGTCTGGGCCATCCATCAGCATCCACATTTCAATTTCTTCAAAAACATTTTCGATTTCGCAATTCCAATTTCTCTAAAAACGATTGTACTGCTTGTCAGTTGAATAAAAGTCACAAACTCCCATTTGCTCAGTCCAGTTTAAAATCCTCGGATAAACTTGAGATTATTTTTAGCGATGTTTGGACCTCTCCAACTCCCTCCTACAAAAGGGTACACATATTATGTTTTATTTGTTGATCACTTTACACGCTATACTTGGCTGTATCCACTCACACGCAAAAGCGACGTTTCTCTTAGTTTTCCACAGTTTCACAAACTCGTGGAAAAATACTTCAACAAACAAATCAAAGTATTATACACCGACAACTGAGGTAAATATATAGGCCTAACCAGTTATTTTAAAAATAACGGCATCACCACCTCACAACACCACCCCACACTCCTGAACATAATGGACTTTCAGAACGTAAAAACAGACACGTGGTTGAAACTGGCCTCTCTCTATTAAGTTACTCTGGCATTCCCACTAAATTATGGCCTCATGCCATGCTAACCGTTGTGTATCTCATCAATCGATTGCCCACTCCCACTCTTCAATTCCACACACCTTATTATTGTTTATTAAATAAACCAGTGGAATACAATAAATTGAAAAGTTTCGGTTGTCTATGTTATCCGTGGTTAAAACCATACACAACTAATAAAATTGGACCCAAAGTCCATTGCTTGTGTATTTACAGGATATTCTACCACTCAACACGCTTACTATTGCTTGGATCCACAAACAAATCGCGTGTATGTTTCACGGCATGTGAAGTTTAACGAAGAGGTTTTCCCATACAGAACCTTGCCACATCACCCGACCTATGCCACGACAGCGACGAACACCGACCCTGCCACCTGGACAACCCTTCCCCTACCCATCACTTCCACGTCACCAACTACCAACACCAATACCTACAACCCACACCCCATCCCGACACCAACCCGACACATCTACCCCCCCCCTCCCCCCCTCAACCCAGCGAATGAACTCCCCCCCAGCCCAACATATCCCACAACCCACTCCATCTCTGTCCACCACCCTCCCATTTTCAGCCCAAACTCCTTTCCAGCCCATCATACCTCCATCGGTCCAGCCCCACGTTACACCTACCCAACCAGCCTCTCCCATTCCCACCGAAACTCCCCCACTTCTGTACACGTCTGCACATCAGTCCACCCATCATCCCACAACCCCACCTCCATTGCAAATTATGCCAGACCGCACAATAATTACCCGATCACAACATGGCATCACCAAGCCGATCAACAAACTCAATCTCACCACCACCACCTCCTCACCATCTGAACCTCGTACCATCACTCAAGCCTTAAAACACCCATCTTGGAGAACGGCAATGGAACAAGAGTACGACGCCCTTATCCATAATAACACTTGGACTCACGTGTCCCCTCAATCCGCCCAAAACATCGCCAGCACCCAATGGATCTATCGTACCAAATACAACCCCGACGACACTGTTGACCGTCTAAAAGCTCGCCTTGTGGCCAAGGGCTTCACACAAAGACCCGGCTGGGATTACAACGAAACGTATAGCCCGGTGGTCAAACCCAAAACAGTGCGCGTCATCCTCACCCTCACTGTCTCCCACAACTGGCCTCTCTGATAACTGGACATCAACAATTCATTTCTCCAAGGATCTCTCCATAAAGAAGTTTATGTGTCCCAACCACCGGGGTTCATCGACCCTGATCGGCCCCATCATGTTTGCCGCCTCAACAAAGCCTTATATGGGCTTCGCCAAGCACCACGCGCCTGGTACACCGAACTCAAGACATTCCTCCTCACTCAAGGCTTCCATCCCTTCAAATCCGACACCTCCCTATTTATATATAGTCAAAATCAAGCCACCCTCCTTCTCCTTGTCTATGTCGGTGATATAATCATCACCGGCAACACCACTACAACCGTCCAAAACCTCATCACCACACTATCAAACCGTTTCTCCCTCAAAGAACTTGGTCCACTGTCCTACTTTCTGGGAGTGGAAGTCATCCCTACCAATCATGGCTTGTTTTTGTCACAAAGAAAATACATTCAAGACATCTTAACCAAAGTTGGCATGGACGAATGCAAGCCTTCCCCTACACCAATCTCGTCCACCACACCCCTCATTCGCAGCAACACCGACCATCTTGAAAACCCACAATCTATCACCAATTAGTGGGCAGCCTTCAGTACCTCAGGCTAACTCGTCCGGATATTGCCTTCACTGTCAACCGGTTCTCTCAATTCATGCAAACACCCACACATCACCATTAGACAGCCTTGAAACGATTGCTTTGGTACCTAGCTGGCATAGTGTCTAACGGCATCCACATCCGGCCACATCAGTCCACCACAATCAACGCCTACTCTGATGCTGACTGGGCTGGTGATCATGATGATTACGTCTCAACAACTGGCTATCTAATATACCTCGGCACCACACCAATTTCATGGAGCTCTAGAAAACAAAAGCAGTAGCCCGATCCTCAACGGAAGCGGAATACAAAGCACTTGCAGACATAGCAATTGAAGTTCTGTGGCTACTCACTAGTGCAGAAAATGTTTTTTACCATGGTTATTTTGCCTATATACCACGGTTAGAAACCGTGGTTTATACTCGCGTGGTATATCGGAAAATTGCAATAAACCACGGTTTGAAACCGTCGTTTAAAAGATGGATTATAAACCATAGTTCCGCTAAAATCGTCGTTTAAAGCCCATTGTGTCGCGGGAATCAGACGACTTTATACGACGGTTCCTACAGAAACCGTGGTATATGATGTCGTTCCATTGAGTTTTATACGATGGTTGGGACAAAAGCCGTGGTATAAAATGTACATTATACGATGGTTTTCTGTTAAACCGTGGTTTATACTCGTCGTTCCATAAGTTTTAAACCACGGTTTTAAGTGAACCGTGGTTTTTTTTTTTAGTTTTTTTAGCCTCTACCACATATGTTTTCCAACACAACCCAATTTACGTACAATCGCATATACAACCTGTACAGGGCATCCAACTGGTATTGCCCTTTGATAACCAACCACACTCTATGACCATAAACCAAGTTGCCAGTTTGAATTGCAACATTGAAAATGAATTGCAAACAAAACTTTCAAAAATAAGAGAGAGTTGAACTTTACAAAGTTTGAAAGTCTACGTTGCTTCAGCAAAAACAAAAGTCTAAGTCTAACTACAGTAGGATAAGATCTAAGAAACGCTCAAGTAATTTTTACACCAAAACTGCGATATCTCTTACAAAGTCCAGATCCCCTTTGGAATACGTGCTCCCTGCTTTTGTGAAAAAAGAAACGATCTATCCATAAAAAGAAACTGATCATCATTAGTACACAATTTTATTTAAAATGCAATAACTTTAACTAAAACTTTGATTGGTATGGTTACCTTGTCATCATCATTAAGCGTGTCAATATTTTGTACAATCTCGAACATGTACCGCATCACATAATAGCCACAGCTTCGTGAATCAGGCTGTTGAGGACACTGTCATCACACCATCCATGGATTACCAACTTTAGACAGATCAAAAAATTAAACGTTTAACTTTAATACAAAAATGCATAAATTAAATGATTACTTACACGTATGTATTGGAAGTTCAAGATGGAGAATGGTTTCTTCTCATCACTTAAACCAAGCTTATGGCCCCTGCATAAATAAAGCATTTTAAAATGAAGCCAATTATTGTCAATAATCTAGGACAAGCTTAAAATAAATACAAAATGTATTAAAATTTTGAATACTCACTCCTTCAAATATTTCTCTACAGCGATCTCTCGAAGGTCATCAGGGCCGCCCAATGGGTCTAGTATCAACAAGCATGAGGTGTCGATACACCACACCATCAACATCCAATGATTGCTGCCATAGATAAAACAAAGAATGTTTTGTAGAACAATATTTTTAATTATCACAATTAGGAAGCAAAAAATTCCAATTATTGTGTACTTACATCTGATGATATGGGATCAGCAAATATTTGCTTCTTCTTCGTATCGCAGCACAAAATCCCTGCCTCACGTGCTGTGCACATCCTTGCGCATCCACTGCGGCCTGACTTGCTGACATCAATTGCGGGCACAAGAAAGAGATTGCAGCTAATCTCTTGTTCGATATCAGTCTAGTAGTCAAACACCTATAAACAACATTTTTTCATAAGATATGTTAAATAGCTTAAAAAATGAAAGATAATTTAATAATTTAAAAGATACTTACACACAATAGGCCTGAATCACAGAGATGTTAAGCAGGTCTGCCATCAAAATTTCTCTTAGATCACTCACGGTAATCATCAGATCTATGGGCTCTGGGGAGTGGAAAACATGCTTAGACATTTTCATGTTGAAATTGGTGACAGACTGCGGCCTCGTCATGAAAAAGTCATACAACATTTTTTGTTTGTCTTTCAACTTCTTTAGATACTTGGGTGTCAGAATGGAGGATCTCCTAGGAGTCATATCGAAAGGTTTGACCACTTCCTTTCTCACACTCTGACTCTCCTAATTTGATTTCACAACTTCCTTCCCCTTATCCACTTTCCTCTTCTTAACCGGTCTTAATTCCTTATCAATCTAATAGTATACACAAATTAAATAATTAACATATCAGTCAACAGTCAAGTTAAAAACTAAACAGTAAGCATGTAAATAGTTTATGTAACACCCCTCATAAACAAATGCGTAATAGTCACTCACGTTAACAGAAAGTAAAACGTCTCACAGCGGAAAAATAAACGACAACATTAAACTCACTCGGGTGTCACCTGCCATTACTCGCCCACGCGAGTAACGAAGCAGTAATTAAATTCAACGCTAAACAACAATACTACTCAACCGCAGTGACGACGAGATATCTCCTATACATCATACTAAGTCCACATCCATAACAGTCGACAAGTGAGCATCTACCCAAATCCCAAATACATACAACCGTACCGTCATACATCCACAGACTGATATCGTTATACATAAAATTCCTTACACAATAATTAAAGTAACCCTAGCTACCCTGTTCCCGCACTTCGGCTTCAACGAAGATCAACAACCTGTGCAATAAGTGTAGTCTCAGCGATAGACGCTGAGTATGCCGGGCCTGAACCCTATTGGTCACTTGTCATTTTTAACCGTCTTGATATTAGGTTGATTTCATGCTTATCATTTTTTAGGTATAATAAATACTGTAACAACATATAAATGTACACAGCACAGTCACACATCATACAATACGACATCATTAGTAAATCATACGTCGTATATTATCATCATCATGTATTACAACATTCGCCCCCCCGGGCCCTCACATATCATTTGTTTTGGTTAGCACTGTCGGGCGTCAATTAGGACAGCCCGAATTATACTCACTTGGACAGTAGTCCCACGTACACACAAGGTGCACACTGCCCTGATCATCCGAAGACTCTGGGACTATTTCACTTTGCCTTTGTAAAGGCGTCCATTTAGGTGGCCAAGGGCCTGGTGCCAACGGTAGCACACTCCGCCTGACGATCTATCTAGGTTCGTTCAGGATTAACTAGGGTAAAACCCGATACGGGATAACCCAAGAGATCTCTACGCGCGACCAGCAGCCAGTGACTGTCTGGATTAAGGTACATCATCACATTCATTCACACTCCACTGTTAACTTTGTTAGTTAGATAGTCAGTTACAGTTTTAGTTATGGAGTACATCACTTAATTTGTTGGCTGCCCTATGGGTCTTACGCATACCTAGAATTATTCTAGGTAGTATTCACGTTCGAGTCAAAGCTCTAGAGGCCGACAATGTCGTGTCCCGTTCCTAAGTGTTTTACTTAGGTTTTAACTACATACTTGTAATACTTAACGTATTAGGTCAGGTAATGGTGGTCACAATCACACATTTCGCATATGTAGTTTTGTATAAGTCGATCTATAGTCGACGTAGTATTAGTCCCGTAGGACGTTCGTGCATAAATAAATAATGCAGTAAACATGGGTACTCATCACACACATAAATCACATACATACATTCACACAAGTTATTTATCAAACAAATCCGAGCCCGAGGAATTCCTCAGGACAACCCGGATCAAACCCCTTTACATACCGTACACCGTGTCAAGGTCGCGCAGTGTAGATCGCTAGGGCTATCGAGCGCGCACGTCTGAAGGGTGATCTAGAAATACAAGGAACGCTAAGTGTCAATCCACATGACAGTAGGATTCGGTATTTCCGAATAACGTCTGTAATCCCGGTACTACGCCCCCGGATTTTCAACTGTTACTAGCTAAAGCATAGTTATCTTAAAAATTTCCTTACTCGTAGTAAGTATTAATATGCGGTTCAACAAAGACGTCGGTTCCTATACGAACGTCATAGTTAATGTTTTCAACTTAGGAATTACGGTTTCCAACCCGTAATAAAAACGTTATGCTTTATATAACTTCGTTCGTTCTCGTATATTTTAATCCAACCGTTATATTGCATCCATAGGTATTTTTATAACCTATGGTTGCATGCATGGTTATAGTTGATAACCTATGGTTGCATGTATTTCATGCAACGTTGGTTTATATTGCACGATAGATTGTTATTCCTTGGTATACCTTACATTATTCTAACTTCTTATTTATGTAACAACTTGTATTCATTTAAACCCTTATGACATAATGGTATACAATTATGCTTACATGCTAACATTTATTATTGACTACTATATGGTTTGTAAACCATATTATATATGCATATCATTTGCGCCAGCATTTATATATGTGTACACATTAGCTCCTAATGAAATAAGAAACTTTATATTGTGTACATATTATTCTTTATGCGGGGTTTATTTAACCATTCCAAAATCTTATATTAACCATAGTACTTATGTCATTGTATTCTATAGTTTATATCCTCTCTTTTTTTTTACATATGCATACATGTGCATGCGCTATTAAGATAGTTTTAAGAAACTATACTTTTAACCACACAGTATTATCTAGTGTTACACTTATATCGTGTTGTCATATAGTGTGATATTTTATATGTCATTAACTTATAACATATGGTTTTATTACTTATATTTATGTACCGAAAATGACATATACTTACAATACACTTATACTTCTTTATTTGCATAATTCTCATTTATTACAATATAGTCACATAACTTATACCATGTTATAAATACCTTGTTTTATAACATCAAAACTTTGTAATAAGGTATAACCTATGGTTTTAATACCTCTTTATTCATTGTTGCCGAAAAGGCATGTATTTTCCATTTCATTTCATTTCAAATCCTATACTTTCCAAATACTACAATTTCACTACAATTTTTATAACATACTTAACTTACCATATACTATGGCATTTGAATCATATGTTATGTATATTATATAGTCTCAGTATTCCCGAAAAATACAAACAAACCCTTAGGTTCTGTTTTTTTTTGTTTTAACCCTTAACATCCCATATTTATACTTTTACCACAAATCTTATTATATTTTTACATATCATATGTTATATCATTCCAAACATTATATCTGTGGAGGGTGATTTTTCGGTATGAGGGGGGTCTATCTAAATATGGTCTGACTGAGAAGCCGAGACCCTAGAAAATGCCATTCTGTGGAGGGTGAAAACCCGTTATTCTGGCATCCCTCAAATACCTACTGAATCGTCCGTCTTTCCCAGAAAGCTTATGGGGAATGATAGTGAGCACTACACCCGCTCTCAATGGGCTCCACGCGGACTTATGCCCTAAGGGCGGAAATTGACTAGAGTCGCCACCTAGTTTGACCTAAGGAACTAGGAAGGGAGGAGAAGGGTTTTAAGAACCGTTAATTGACTCTGTGATTTGCATATGGATTGGGCTTATCTGGTTATACCAAAGATTTTGTGTGGGTTCGCACTGGGTTACACCCCTTAGAAGTGGCAACGACCACGACTTTGGATTGGTGCCCGAGGAAACCTCGGTCTCCAATTGTCGGGATTACCTTCTTTCAAAACCTTTCAGAGAGATTCATTTAAAAGCCAAGGATAGGATTAGGACGGTAAGAGAGAAAAAGAGTGGATGAGGTGAACTTTTCTGTCAAGCTTGCGCTAAGGAGAGGAATTGGTAGATTCGGATGAGCACAGAATGAAGATTTGGGAAAAATATGAGGTTGAGCGAATAGGCAAGACATATGAGTGATGACTTGAAGTTTGTGGGAGCCGAAGAAGGTTCGAATGTTTTGAGAGATATGAGAGCCACCTCAGAAGGGAAAAAGAGTTTTTGTTTGGAATGGGGTCGCACCCTAGATGGGCTGCCTACGTACTCAACTCCCTGTTGAGATCAGACCTCACGTAGTTCACGGTTTGGGTTTTTGGAGATTTTAGGGTTTTTAGGTGTTTAAGAGATTAGTCTGTGAGATGTTCGGGTCTGTGAGACATTTGGGGTGTTCATGATGAAAAGAATGAGATATCGAAGTCTGTGAGACGCTTGGGTCTATGAGACGCTTGAAACCCTGAGATGTCGAAGTCTGTGAGACGCTCGGATCTATGAGACGCTCGGGTCTGTGAGATGTTTGGGTCTGTGAGACATTCAAATCGTTGGGATGACAAAGTCTGTGAGACGCTCGGGTCTATGAGACATTTAGAGTGTGGGAGAAATCGGAATGGAATTGAAATTGAATTGAAATCGAAGTTGAATCGGGGTTGAATGAATATTGATTTGAATTGAAATAAATTTTGATTTGAATGAGTTTGGAATTGAATTGAATTTGAATTGAGATGAACTTGGAGTTGAATGAATTTTGATTTGAATTAGGATTGAATTGAAATTGAGATTGAGTTGGAATGAATTTTGAATTAAGAATTGAATGAATTTGAATTGAATTGAATTAAGAATTGAATGAATTTGAATTGAATTGAATTTGAATTTGAATGGAATTTGGTTTGAATTGAATTTGGGTTGGGGTTGGAAAAACGGGTCGGGTCAAAATTTGGGTTGGTCAAAGTTTGGATTGGTCAAAGTTGGACCAGGTCAAAGTTCGGGTTGGTCATAGATGGGTCAATGTCAAAGTTTGGATTGGTCAAAGTTGGACCAGGTCAAAGTTCGGGTTGGTCATAGATGGGCCAAGTCAAATTTGGACCGGATTGGGCCTCGGTCAAGGTTTGGGCCAGATTGGGCCTTGGTTGGGCTTTTGGGTTGAATTGGGCCGAGTTGGGCCTTAGAAGATGGACCGATTTAGGCCTCAGAAGATGGGCCGAGTTGGGCCTTGGAAGATGGGCCAGATTGGGCCTTGGAAGATGGGCCGGGTTAGTCCTCGGAGAAGTGGACTAAAAATTGTTTTTGTTTGCAATTGGGTTGAAAATTGTTTTTGGACTGAATTGGCCTTTTGCGATTGATTTGGACCTTGGGCCTTTTCATTTCCAAAGTTGGGCCTTATTTGGCATTTGAATTGAATTGATGTTTGGATTTTGAAATTGAATTTTGAAATGAATCTTTATTGATTGTGGATTTTATTCTGACATTAAGGGATGATTTGAAAACTTTTGATGAAAACGGGTATTCCTCACATGGACCGTGTCTAGGACCCGTATGCATTGAGGATACCCAAACCTAAGGCTTTTCTACAAGGGGTGTCCTACGAGCTATCTAGGGCTTCCTATTGTTTTGGGCCTCTATATTGGACTGGGCCGAACAATCACCGAACTAGTAATCCATAATAGATAGCATTTAATGGAAACAAACAATATGAATTAAAAACCAAAGATAGATGACAACAATTATAACATGAAATTTAAATCTAACACTTTACAAGTTGCAGAAGCATCGAGAGTGTATGTACAAATAAATCCTCAACGCATACGAGGACAAGAAATTAAAGCAATCTGAATCGGGTCAAGGTATAGTCAGCACAACTAAGACCCGAATTTATAAGTCGCTAACTACATTTTTATTAACCCCTTTTTTCTTTTATTTCCCTGTTTTTATTATAATTTTTAGCTAGTCAAGCACTAAAACACTTTTCCCATTTCAGCACTTAAACAAAGGATATAAATCGATATGTGAACGTGGGAAACAAGTTAACAAATCCCGTTTTTCTTTTTTGGAACTCTTCCCGACCCAATGCACAATTAATCAAACAAACAGAGGATAACAAATCGTGAGCTCACATATATGATATACCTAACCATTGATATATAAACACGCGCAGTGGGACTGGGAAAAAAAAAGCATGGCCAATCAAAACAAACAT
The DNA here is from genome assembly GCA_023374045.1 of Limonium bicolor. NCBI lineage: Eukaryota > Viridiplantae > Streptophyta > Magnoliopsida > Caryophyllales > Plumbaginaceae > Limonium > Limonium bicolor. The sequence continues at coordinate 146,727,109 of CM041779.1, read as the reverse complement.
ATACAAATTCAACCTCCGAACACACATTAAGCTTAGGGATTTTGTGAGTTAACAACTTTGGGATTAAATACCGAATAGAGCAGAATGCTAATTCCCGAAGTGGCGAATGATTACCTCCTTGTTCGCCAGCGGTTTTCAATAGATTATCGTCAGTTAGAATGGCATAGGAGCATGCACTTTCGTTGTCCGCCTGCGACGTGAAGGGCAAGAGGGAGGCGGAGATGTCTATCCTTTGTTCGCCAGTGATTATGAAGAGGATGGGTTTGTTCTCCTGTTTGTTGAAGATGAGGAAGAGAGGAGCATGTATACTCCCGCTTTGTTCGTCAGTTACAGATGGAGAACGATCTCTTCAGATTGTAGATGATGGTCATCAGTTTTTCTTCGCCAGCGACAGTTGTGGTTCATAACATGAACAAAGCTGGAAGTAGACTTCGAATGCTGTGAGCCCGACTCATCTGTTGGTTTTACGCAGCCCAGGATGAGGGTAGCAAAGCTTCCGACGTGAGGAAGAGATGGAGCGGGCAGGAGGTTGGAGCGTATATGCTCCTGGTTCGCCAGTTCAGTGAAGAAGGTGCAGAGAGGTGAGCTTGTATGCTCCTGTTCGCGAGAGAGGTTGCAAAATCACTCGTTGGAGAATGAAGAAAGTGCAGACCGTGTACGTTCCGTGAGTGAAGAGATTAAGGGAGCATGTATTCTCCTCGTTCATCAGTTAGGTTGCAAAAATTATCGTCGGTGAAGAGGAACGCAGCACGCAGGGGAGGATGTAATTCGTTGTTCGCTAGCGATGGTGAGAAGAATGAAAAGAGAAGCTTGGGAGTTCTTGTACGCGTCGTTCTCCAGTTGAGCTTGCGAAGGAAAAGTTTACTGATAGTGAAGTGGAGGAGTTGAAGAGCACATATGTTCCTGTACGCAGCAACATGAAAAGAACGGAGAGGATGCAGAGCTTACGTTCTTGTTCCTCAATTGGTTTGCAGAGGTACAGTAGTAAAGAGGATGGAGTGAAGCAGTGTAGCAGCTCCACTGATTTGGCTCATCGGAGGCACAAACGCAAGAGAAAGATGAAGATGCAGTTTCCTTGTTCGCCAGCAAAGGTAATCAGAATGGAAAGAGTTGCAGGGCTGTATGTTTCTCGTTCGCTAGCTGGTTGTAAAATATTGGCGTGAAGAGAATGAAGCAGGAGTATAGTTTCCTGTTCGCCAGCTGGGCTCGATGGTGAAGGAAACAGAGGAGAAGCATGTATTTGCGTTTGCCAGTGAATACGAAGAAGAGAGTGAACGACGTGAAGACATGAAAGGAATTGGAGTTGTATACCCTATGTTCGCCAGTAGATTTTGCAATGTCAACGAGAGTGTATAGAATGAAAACAGATGAATAGCTATGTTGTTCATTGTTTCTGATGGGTTAACGAGATCAGTCGAGGTCGATAAGGAAGATTGGTTTTTGTTTGTCATCTTGGTGTTGTTGTCGAGAGGTAGAGAAGCTTTGTTCTGCGTGAGTTTTTTTTATCGATCCTCCGATGGAGGCGGCTGGTTCTCTTGAAAATGAAGAAGACGAAGAGAATGATAGAGAGGCTACCGTTCTTGTAGGGTTTGTTATTGCTTTTATAAGAGAGGGATTAGGTTTTGTTTGATTCTCACGTGAAATCTTTGGTGGACTATGATGCCAGTTGGAAAATGAATTGCTAAAAAAAGGGGGGTGAGACAAGGCTCGAACCGCACCCTCCAGATTAGAGCAGTAAGCACCGACTAGGCTAGCAAGTTATTCAGTCTTAGCAATGAAAATCAATGAAAATCAAAGATTGGCTTCAGATTTGACCTAGAAGGCAATAATAAAAGGCTCCAGGAATGCTTGTAACTTAAGATTGAACTCACAATGTACAATATTCTTTATACTCACACTAACCGGCTACGCCTTGATATAGGAATGTGAGAAGTAATACTAAGACCTTAAATTGAACCGAATGAATTCCTTTAAAAAACGTTAGCATTTTAACGAAAATACAGTGAGATGAAGGGTTTTTATCTAATAATGAATGGTTTTCTTTTCGATGGAATGGTAGGATAGATATAGAAGAAACAAAGAAAGAAACGTAATTACATAATAACAATAATGTAGTACTGGTGAAAACAATGATACGGGCATAAAATAATGAAATAGTACTAATAAAATGGATGTTAATATACAAAATAAACGCAATAAAAAAAGAAGTTGAGTTACATATGTACGAGTAGTATGTAAATAAGATAAAAAGAGAATAACATGAGATGAGAGGAAATAACAGAATTAGCGACAAAACAAAACAGAATATATTAATACGTATAATAATAGTGAAACGATACATAAAATGATGAAATAATTCTAAAAATGATAAAGACAAAGTAAAAACAAGTACTAATAAAAAATACAAGTAAAGTATCAAAGAAATTAAATGAGATAAAATAAACAAGTAACAAAATAGCATGGACATAAATAAAAATGAATAGGCAAATAAATAAGCGAATAAAACAAAACTGACTAACAGGAAATAAATCGAGAATAAAATGGTAAACTAAGTGAATAACGAGGAGAGACGGGTTTGAAAACAGCTGCTGTAAAAAAATGATTTAGAAAATTTGTCATGATATGACAGTATTCATTTTGGTATGTACATGAGTAAGTGTGGAAAAGAAAGGCGACGACCCTCTTATTTTTTTTTATTTATCTGAATTTTGCTTTATGGGGTGAGAATTTTTGGTGTCTACAATATCATTTATAACATATAGTTTTTATATGTTACTTCCGTAATATTGCCGGACAGCCCAAGCTGTTGGGTATATTTCTTTTCCAGCCACTATCTTTTCCTTGTTTACAAATAGCCACATATTTTATAACAAGTGACATATATAGGTTATATTATATGGTTTTAATATTTATTATCCATATAACCTATAATTTTTATGTTGCTATATTCCAAACAGCCCCCTTCTGTTTTAAAATCCTCTTTCCGCCCACATTCTTTTCCTTATTTACATTTTGACTCCAATTTTTATTATATACTTCATATGTCAAAAAACTATATTATACACATTTATTAATATAACCACTTATATAACTCCAAAAATTCCCAATTTAATACTCAGTATATAAATCATCATATAACCAAACCAACCCATTATTTCGGTATCTACACTCTACACCCCAAAAATTTCATAGACTTAACATTTAATCCCTAATGTCACCTTAAGTTCATAATCAATTATTTACGTTATAAATTTTGGTCAAGGCTTTATTTTGGTCAATATTGACCCAATTACACTAGTTTGACCATAGGTATATATATGTGTGCGGTTTGACCACATTTTCTCAAAAATTACAATTTGACCCCCATATTTTATAAAACTTAATAAAATTCATAAAATAACTCTTTTAACATATAGTTTCCGGTTTTATTTAGATTCAACCTCAAAATTTATTTATTGCAATTCAACCCCAACTAGTACGATAATATTTATTTTTGTTCTAAATTCATTTTAAATCCATTTTTAACTTGAAATAATACTTAAGTTAAATGGCCTAAAATGCTTGGACTTATTACAATAATTAACATAGGATAAAATTACACAAAATGTTATGAGACTATATTGTTTACGGTTTATTGTATAGTTTTTCTTTTATGTTTCCTAAAATCATTTAATTATTCCTATGACATTATATGTCATGTAAACCTTATACTATCAACTAAAATGTTATAAAACATTATAATACATAGATTAGCCATTTTAACACTCCTTCACTCACGGCTTCCATTTTTTTAATTAGCATAATGACATGACATCTATATACTAAGGATGTTAAGTACTTACATTGATTTTGGTCAACTAAATCTTCCACACATCCTCCAAGCCACCAAACACCTCCTTAGGCTCTCGCCTATTTTTTACAAAATCCTTGAATTAGTTTCCAAACATAACCAACACTTAAGCTTAATTATGATAGCATTTAATGATAGATTTACCTTACTTTGTTAGGTATATCCTTAAGCTTCCTCTCTTCATTTTTTTTTTTGTTGTGTAGGATTTCCCCATGGTAACAGCACCATGCGGCAGTATTTTTGTGCATGGAAAAGAACACATATCAGCCATGTAATATAAGGATCATTAAGGGTAGTTTAATGCTTAGTAAAAGGCATGGTATATACCTTAACGGCTGACCTTAGAGGCTATTCACGCCTGTTCTTTCCAAGGCAAGGAGAAGTATTAAACACCATGTAAACATACTATGTAACCGGTAAATATCAGTGAGGAATGGTGGTAGTAATTTTTTTTTTTGTTACCGAACTCACCAACAAAGGAGTCCTTGATGGGATTTTGTTCTTCGCTAAGTGCTGGCAACCTCCTGGTTTTACGTGAAGAAATCAGAGACTTAAGCAAGGAGAACTGGAAGTGTTTTACCGGTAATACAAGAAGGAAATGAGCATGGTTTTTCCTTACCGAAATGGATGAGGATGGAGCTCCTCGTATGGGTATGGCTACTGCACAAGCATGGGTGTTTTCCCTCTGTTTTGTACGTGGAGAAGGCAGTGAATAAGCTGGGGATTCCTCTGGTTCTGTATGTGGAGGAAACAGAAGGAGGATGGCTTAGATGGAGCTGGTAATATTACCAGTAGAAGGAAGAAGAAGATGACCAGTTTTTTTCCTTACCGATGCTTGGTACCGCAAGTAGGTTTACTTGGACTTGTTTGGATCCTTCTGTTTCATAGGTCTGCGCACTTCTCCTCTGATTTTGAAACGTGAAAGAAAACAGAGAAGAGCTCAAGACTAGCTAGAAATAGTACGGTAAAGCAAGGAAGGAAAGCAGTGGTAATTTTCCATATCGTAGCTGGTACAGCAAGAGGTTGCATGGGTTCTGCCACTGCATGAACTAGGAGGTTTCTCCTCTGTTTTTTTTTTTGCAAGAAGATAACCAGGATTTAAACTAAGAAGCTGGAATTATGTTACCGTAGAATCAGAGGTATAAATGGGGAAAAAAAAAGAAAAGACAACCTACGAGAAGATGGAAATGAAAATCCTTGTATGGACGTTACCACTGCATGGACCATGAACGTTTTTCTTCTGGTCTTGTACGCGGAAGGAGCAAGGAGAGGAGTTTAAAGAGCTGGGAACAACAGGAGAGAAAATCGGTAATATATAGTAGAGATTCAGGCTAGTTTTATGCAGGTTTCTTCCTTGTTTTTTTTTGCTGGTATGTTACTTCTCCTTCCTTCTCTGGTTTTAGCCGAGAACCCTCCTCATTTCACACACTAACACAGGCCATCTCGCTGTATAAAAAATCAGGATGAATAAGTCCTTTGAAGAGAGGAGGAAAAGAGGAGAAGATTGGTTATGTTTTTGCCGTGGAAGCTTACCTATAACTTGGGATAGCAGCCATGGAAGGTGGGTATGCTCTCGGTTATGGAGCAGCTAGGAAGAAGCTGGAATAACGTTGGAAAGAGAAGAAAAGGTATTGTCATGGGGAAAAAGAAACCGACAGATAATTGCAGTAGGTGTGGGTTGGTAAGAGAGTCAAGACATTTTTTTCTATGTGGGAAACCGTTTGAGCATGGGCATGTATATAAACCCATACTTATAGAATAGCAATTAACAAATGATAGCCTGCTAATGGATCAGGGTGACACAGGGAGCAGCGGATATGGGTGGTTACGGTGGAAAGTATAGGTTGATTAATTTATGTAATGAAGTAGTAGGTACGGTAAGGGAACGAATTTGTTTTGGAATGTAAGTTATGTCTAGACACGTCGATGTCACAGATTCTTTATTACCAGAGTAGGTAGCGGTGACTTTTAACAGTTGCTCTCTTTTTTTTTTTGCAGGTTGTTCAAGTGGATAAGGGGCTACAGATTTAAATAGGCAGCGGCTATAATCAGATGGGATTGGAATGATAAGGTAAGTGGCTTAGTTATACTATATAAAAAACGTACATACATTACTTTAATAAGGTATCAGTGGTGAGTTATATTTACCTGCATATGGTAGCGGTAACATGCTGGGTAATAAACATTATACTGGCGGAACAATATGGCCAAGGTCAAGGGAACATGTTGACCATAGACAAGATTAAGTGATTAAATGTTATTTTCCACTACTTGGTTAATATTCACAAGACAATGCACATATTTTTGGTTTTTTTTGAAAAACTTTGATTTAAGCATTGTAAGGTGGCACATTATGTCACATTAGTATATTTAAGGGTATTCAAGACCCTAAAATTAAACAAACCTCATTTTGGAGACAATCGCACAAAAATGTGCTTTAAGGAAACTCAGTGCACATTTTATGTCCTAGTGCGTTTCTGAGCTTGGCTTCCTTGGAAACAGTTTTAACGTGTTCATTTATGTGTCATAAGGCTCAGGTTAAAATCTTAGGTCAAACGGAGTTCGTTTGGATATTTAATCACCCTATAAAGTCAAAGGGTGTAATTCTTGCATTCTGCCAAACTTTGTTGTTTTTAATTTATTTCTAAGGCATGTTTAGGCCTTAATTTAATTGATTATATGTTTAATCGATATTTAATTAATTAGGGTATTTCAATCTACCCCCTTAAAAGACTTCGTCCCGAAGTCGCTTTACTTAGATAGGTGTATTAATAACTACCCATATAATCCCATAATGTATATCTATGTGATATATCATTTACTCACGTCGTATTGTACTTATACAGCACATAGCCATCATCTGTGGCGTTAATTCAAACATATATGGATATAGGCGATCCATCAGCACCATCATTTCCTATCAGTTCTACCAACCCAGACAACCTCCCCGAGGTGTCCATACTATATCATCATTCCACATTCTGTAAATAATGATTCATTTCGTATCTAGGTGATACCATATGTAATCAATATAAGATAATATGAATATGCATATCACAAATATCATAAAAAAAATTACTACACACATGGATGTAACCACATCGTTCCAAACAAGTACTTCATAAGACACATACATACGAATGCACAGTAACGCAAACAATCAACAACGTACGCCCCGCGTACCTAACAACACCAACAAAATGACCAAACAATAGCAACAAACAACGCAACCCCGCATATTACCAGTTCACTGTTGCCTCGCACTTGAAACAACAAGCAACAAAACATCGTATGCCCCGCATACCAACAAACCACTGTATGCCCGCATACGAAACAACAAAATTCAGTGCGAACATGTGCGCAGCCAAGAGGCTATACCCCCCTTAAAAAGGGTTACGCCCCCGTACCCACAAGTATTCAACAGCCGCTCCACAAGGAGCGCTGGATACTTGGCTCTCATAGAGTTCTCTAACTCTCATGTGGTATCTCCCACTTTTGGAGTAGATTATTCTCATATTAGATAGATGGGTATGACTCTAGCCCCTCCGGGCTCCAAAACATGTAAAGGTGAGGCACGTGTTTGTGCTCTCTCCCGAATTCGTTCTAATGGGCCCACTCGCTCCTTATAGAGGTGTAGACCCATGAACATAGGCTCAGTTGATCCCTTGTATTGTCGTATCTCCCATCGTTAGGATTTCTAGCATCTTCGCGTCTCTTCTCTCATTGACTTCCAGCTTGGGTGGTCATATGACATTGGCTATTATTAGTATTTAGTGCTCTTTGCACCTTTCTAATGGGCCCACTCGCTGCTTATAGAGGTGTAGACCCATGAACATAGGCTCAGTTGATCCCTTGTATTGTCGTATCTCCCATCGTTAGGATTTCTAGCATCTTCGCGTCTCTTCTCTCATTGACTTCCAGCTTGGGTGGTCATATGACATTGGCTATTATTAGTATTGTCATCCATGTCTCCTGGTGGTTTTGTTCGGAGTAACACATTGTTCGTGTTGGTATATATTATATCTTCTCCCCGTGTGTCGGGTTAGCAACAAAGTTGGTATGGTTCTTCCTGCTTCCTGCCAGGGAAATCCATATGTTGTGCTCGTATTAGAGTTCTGCAACTTCATCTTCCATTTTACATTATTCTCTACGCGTTTTACTGTCTAAGTTTGCCTACGTATTTATTATTGATAGTTGTTCGTGTTTGTCGCTTCCGTGCGCATCACATTTCCGTCGGTTCGACGGTTTGTTAGTCATTATAGCGTTTATGTTCTTGTTAAAGCATCTGCTAGTATCCTAGCTTTGTTTTTCCATTATTGTGTAGTTACGCGTTTGACATCATTTGGTAGATTCCTCTGGATTGCAAGAACTTGCATGATCCTTATGAGGGGTCTACGTATTCTTCGTCCATACTGTGGTTTCCTGTTTCTGTCATCAGCCTCGTTATCTTCGAAGGGTCTCCTTGTCTTCACTGTGTATCGTCTGCTACTCTATGTCGTAGGTTCCTGGTTCCTCTAGCCCGTTGGTTGATTTGCGGTTCTTCTCATCCATTTCGAGGTAATCTGCATCACTGTCCGTAGCACGGAGTTGACTACTTCTCGTGTTCCTAACACTACTTGTCTACATGCATGGGGTATCGTACTGATACATTACTACTTACCTGACTAACCTATAAATAAGTCTGTCAGGCCCACATGCTCCTATCGGAGTGCGATCGTCCCATGTCTAGTTTTAGTAAACTGGTAGCGTCCGTCACACGACTATTGTGAAGTATTCTATTGTCAATCTCCCTTTTGATGGATGTCCTTATTGTAGTTTGATGTTGATTGGTCCGCAATGTCGGTTATCTTGTCGTAGGTGCTAATGTTCAGTAGTATGGAGGTAAGGTGGTTGAAACATTATTTTTGTTCCCTGGACTCATGTCCTTAGTAATACACTAAAGGTAGCACTTGGTTGTTAACCAGTTAAACGTTGGTTCGTCTGTATGGCTGCCATCGGTTTATGTATATTGGTGCTGGGCTAGCAATGTCAGTTCTCCTATCTCGATCTCCATGAGTACATACATAATTCTTTCTCCAGGTTTAATCTTATCATTTTACCTATGCTTCCCGATACGGCGTGGGTAAGTTCTCATACTTGGGTATTTATATGCGTTCCCTCTTCCGTTCACAAAGGGTATGCCATTTCTCATAAGATTAGGTTTGTTCATTAGGACTGAACATTTATCACTATTAGTGATTAGCATTACATGCTGGATATACTCCTGGTATTCAGCTAGTAAGTAATGTCTTTGTTGTTACTTATTGTTTAGTGCTAGTTACTTGTAACTGCAGTTATTTATATTTCAAGTGCGCGTTTGGCGCCTGCAAGTTAATCATCATTGTTATTCATGTTGCCTGCGGTGTGTACCGCATTTTTCTTACTTCATTATATTAATTTAGACATTGTTATGTTAGTAATATACCTCGAAAGGTAATTGGAGTCGTGTTCCCGGTCTCCTGGGCTCATGCCCTTTGTTTGTACATTAGGTACTTGCTCATTTGCGCTATTTAGCGTTCGGTTTGAGTGTTTTGTAATATCGATGTAGTTGCCATTGTTTTAATTTATGCATTCATTCGTCATTGACAATCGTCAGAATAGTAACCGACATGTCTTTTTCACATATTGATAGTTATCATTTTACATGGCAGAACGCCAATGGCGGTAGCCATTCTTCTACTTAGAAGTTGTCTTGTAAATCAGTACGATTTAATAATGCGCGTAAAACTTAATTTTGACGTCTGTTCGTTTTGAATTGCACATAACCGTATATGGCGCTCCTTGGTAGAGGTAGTGCCCAGAGGTGATAGTTATCCATGCGTTCAGAGTTAATTCGCGTTCATTTTTGCGAAGGCATTGGTAATAGCCGTATTACGGTAGAATTATTCCTTTTATTTTTGGTCCATCTGTGGACTGATACGTTTTATTAATTTTCTGGTGTTCATCACAAGGAATATCGATCTGCACACTGGTAGTGTGTTTTGTTGGTACTGGTTGTGATACGATCGTATTCACTCCATAATTTTATTTTGTATGATTTAATATATACAACGTATATTGTTGGTTACAAGCCTTCTTATTAATATCTTATTGCTAAATTGTTGCTAGTTGTTTGTAACCAGTGTACTGTAGTTTTGTTTATCCTGGTCGTATGTATTGTGGCAACTTGTGAAGAGTCTTAGGAGTCATCCGACCCTGGTGTGATCAGCACCAGTGTTGAACTAACCTTCCACCCCAATTTGTGGTTGGTTTTTCCTTGATCCCCGAGAATCAAGTTTCACCTTCCACTTCCTGTTCAACCATTAAATGGTTCGATAATTAAATTATGTTATCTTTGCTCTTAAGTCGGTGTCATTTGATTCGTTCTTGTTTAGTAGTTATAATTTGTTATGGGCTGGTGTGCCATTTTTATTGCGTTAGTCGGGCTCGTCGGGTCCTTCACAGGTTGTAGCCTCATATGTTAACGGTTTATTGCAACAATTATAGTTTTGTAGTTATATATTAGAGTTGTGTGCAATTGTTTGATGATTGGTAGCCATGGCGTCGTACCAGTGGTCTATACAGTTTACAGAATTTGTATGTAACGACAGTAGCAGCGGTAGCTGCAGTCGTAATTGTTTGCAGCACTTGCAGTAGCAAGTGCGCGGGGTAGCGGGAATTATTGGTACATTTTTAAGTCAGCGCTTGCAGTGGCAAGCGCACCATGCAAGTAGAGTTGTCGGTTTCCGACTTGTTGTCTTACTGCTGCATTGGTTGCTTAAGTACCGTTAGAATGATTGTTCATGAAACAAGGCGGTATTTGGATTGGAAAATTTTCTCCTAATCACATTGTCGTTAGAATAGCCAAGTCCTCCCTCACATTATATTTATAATAGCATAAATGTTCGGACTTTGTTTCTCCACAGGTGTCGCCATGACAGGTTCTAGCGTCACGGTATTGTGTGTACACAAGTTTAGGATTGGAGTTTGAACATAACAGGGCGGTATCTTATAAAATTTTTTTTTCCACGTCTTCAATATAATCTCTTTTTTTACAGTTTGGTATTACGATACAATTGTATGGTGGTTAAAGGTCCCCGTTAGGCGACGGTCTCACGGAGCTCGTGGCGCTCCCGGTCTGCTTGCCCTGGTGTCTTGGGTGATCCTTTCCACGATGTCACGGTAGTGGTCGTACTCGCCTCTGGTGGTGTCCTTTGCTACAACGCTTGGTTGTTAAGGGCGGTATGATATTTTGTATTAATGTTACAGGAGCAGGAATTATTCATTCTGCGAGAGTCTTTAGACAGTCTGTTGGGCTTGGTAGCCCTTTTTCCTATATTCGGGGATTATATTTCTCAGTTGTATTATACTCATTGGGTTGTGGCGGGAGGGGTACTGTCGGCGGTAGTTCGTACTGGACTTCCACATGAAAGTGGACTGTCGCCAATGTACCCATGACGTGTGTGTCTCCTCCTGGCTGAGCTCTCAGCTGGACCTTAACAGGGGTAACATTCCGGGCCTTTTATGCCCTTGGCCAGCTTCCTGGCTCACACCCCACTAGATTTCGGTATTACCGCTCGTCTTCTCGATAACGCACCATAATACAATCAACTCATTTGTGTGCCCCAAGGGTTAACACTTGCAAGCCAAAGGTTCTGCTAACACATAAATCCATTAAGACAAAGACGTTTCGTACCTCACAAACGTTTCCCAAGTCCTAAGCTCACTGTCTTAACCTAGTATCTCGTCATCAGAGCGGATAACACCCCTCATAAACAAATGCGTAATAATAGTCACTCACGTTAACAGAAAGAAAACGTCTCACAGCGGAAAAATAAACGACGACATTAAACTCACTCGCGGGTCACCTGCCATTACTCGCCCACGCGAGTAATGAAGCAGTAATTAAATTCAACGCTAAACAACAATACTACTCAACCGCAGTGACGACGAGATATCTCCTATACATCATACTAAGTCACATCCAAACAGTCGACAAGTGAGCATCTACCCAAATCCCAAATACATACAACCGTACCGTCATACATCCACAGACTGATATTGTTATACATAAAATTCCTTACACAATAATTAAAGTAACCTTAGATACCCTGTTCCCGCACTTCGGCTTCAACGAAGATCAACAACCTGCGCAATAAGTGTAGTCTCAGCGATAGACGCTGAGTATGCCGGGCCTGGACCCTATTGGTCACTTGTCATTTTAACCGTCTTGATGATTAGGTTGATTTCATGCTTATCATTTTTCAGGTATAATAAATACTGTAACAACATGCATGATTATGTAACCATTCATCCAATTCAAACAGTCATTTATAAATGTACACAGCACAGTCACATCATACTACGAAACATTAGTAAATCATACGTCGTATTTATCATCATGTATTACAACATTTGGCCCCCGGGGCCTTCACATATCATTTGTTTTGGTTAGCACTGTCGGGCGTCAATTAGGACAGCCCGAATTATACTCACTTGGACAGTAGTCCCACGTACACACAAGGTGCTCACTGCCCTGATCATCCGAAGACTCTGGGACTATTTCACTTTGCCTTTGTAAAGGCGTCCATTTAGGTGGCCAAGGGCCTGGTGCCAACGGTAGCACACTCCGCCTGACGATCTATCTAGGTTCGTTCAGGATTAACTAGGGTAAACCCGATACGGGATAACCCAAGAGATCTCTACGCGCGACCAGCAGCCAGTGGCTGTCTGGATTAAGGTACATCATCACTTTCATTCACACTCCACTGTTAACTTTGTTAGTTAGATAGTCAGTTACAGTTTTAGTTATGGAGTACATCACTTAATTGTTGGCTGCCCTATGGGTCTTACGCATACCTAGAATTATTCTAGGTAGTATTCACGTTCGAGTCAAAGCTCTAGAGACCGACAATGTCGTGTCCCGTTCCTAAGTGTTTTACTTAGGTTTAACTACATACTTGTAATACTTAACGTATTAGGTCAGGTAACGGAGGTCACAATCACACATTTCGCATATGCAGTTTTGTATAAGTCGATCTATAGTCGACGTAGTATTAGTCCCGTAGGACGTTCGTGCATAATAAATAATGCAGTAAACATGGGTACTCATCACACACATAAATCACATACATACATTCACACAAGTTATTTATCAAACAAATCCGAGCCGAGGAATTCCTCAGGACAACCCGGATCAAACCCCTTTACATACCGTACACCGTGTCAAGGTCGCGCAGTGTAGATCGCTAGGGCTATCGAGCGCGCACGTCTGAAGGGTGATCTAGAAATACAAGGAACGCTAAGTGTCAATCCACATGACAGTAGGATTCGGTTATTTTCGAATAACGTCTGTAATCCCGGTACTACGCCCCCGGATTTTCAACTGTTACTAGCTAAAGCATAGTTATCTTAAAAATTTCCTTACTCGTAGTAAGTATTAATATGCGGTTCAACAAAGACGTCGGTTCCTATACGAACGTCATAGTTAATGTTTTCAACTTAGGAATTACGGTTTCAAACCGTAATAAAAACGTTATGCTTTATATAACTTCGTTCGTTCTCGTATATTTTAATCCAACCGTTATATTGCATCCATAGGTATTTTTATAACCTATGGTTGCATGCATGGTTATAGTTGATAACCTATGGTTGCATGTATTTCATGCAACGTTGGTTTATATTGCACGATAGATTGTTTCCTTGGTATACCTTACATTATTCTAACTTCTTATTTATGTAACAACTTGTATTCATTTAAACCCTTATGACATAATGGTATACAATTATGCTTACATGCTAACATTTATTATTGACTACTATATGGTTTGTAAACCATATTATATATGCATATCATTTGCGCCAGCATTTATATATGTGTACACATTAGCTCCTAATGAAATAAGAAACTTTATATTGTGTACATATTATTCTTTATGCGGGGTTTATTTAACCATTCCAAAATCTTATATTAACCATAGTAGGGGTGTCAAATCGGGTTTCGGTCGGGTTGAGCTCAACCCGAACCCGACCCGAAAATAGTTTTGGTCAACCCGAACCCGACCCGAACCCGGAGCGGGTTGTACTTCTTTAACCCGAACCCGGAGCGGGTTGACCCGAACCCGACCCGTTTTTTCAAAAATTTATTTTATTTTTTAAATTTTGGATTATTTAATAAAAAATATAATACTAATATTAATTAATTATTATGTACAATATATCATCATATGTAATTGATTAAATGTTTATTTTAGTCATAAATTAATCATTAAATACTAATTAAGTCATTAAATTTAACATATTATTTATTTTTAATTAAAAAAAATTTCGGGTTAGGGGTCAGCGGTTCAACCCGAACCCGAAGCGGGTTTCAATGACCCAACCCGAACCCGACCCGAAAATCATTTCGGGTAAAAAATCTCAACCCGAACCGGCTTTTTACGGGTCGGTTTCGGGTCGGGTTTCGGGTTCGGGTCAAGATTGACATCCCTAAACCATAGTACTTATGTCATTGTATTCTATAGTTTATATCCTCTCTTTTTTTTTTATTATGCATACATGTGCATGCGCTATTAAGATAGTTTTAAGAAACTATACTTTTAACCACACAGTATTATCTAGTGTTACACTTATATCGTGTTGTCATATAGTGTGATATTTTATGTCATTAACTTATAACATATGGTTTTATTACTTATATTTATGTACCGAAAATGACATATACTTACAATACACTTATACTTCTTTATTTGCATAATTCTCATTTATTACAATATAGTCACATAACTTATACCATGTTATAAATACCTTGTTTTATAACATCAAAACTTTGTAATAAGGTATAACCTATGGTTTTTAATACCTCTTTATTCATTGTTGCCGAAAAGGCATGTATTTTCCATTTCATTTCATTTCAAATCCTATACTTTCCAATACTACAATTTCACTACAATTTTTATAACATACTTAACTTACCATATACTATGGCATTTGAATCATATGTTATGTATATATAGTCTCAGTATTCCCGAAAAATACAAACAAACCCTTAGGTTCTGTTTTTTTTTTTTTGTTTTAACCCTTAACATCCCATATTTATACTTTTACCACAATCTTATTATATTTTTACATATCATATGTTATATCATTCCAAACATATCATCATATAACATATAGTTTTTATATGTTACTTCCGTAATATTGCCGGACAGCCCATAGCTGTTGGGTATATTTCTTTTCCAGCCACTATCTTTTCCTTGTTTACAAAATAGCCACATATTTTATAACAAGTGACATATATAGGTTATATTATATGGTTTTAATATTTATTATCCATATAACCTATAGTTTTTATGTTGCTATATTCCAAACAGCCCCCTTCTGTTTTAAAATCCTCTTTCCGCCCACATTCTTTTTCCTTATTTACATTTTGACTCCAATTTTTATTATATACTTTCATATGTCACAAAAACTATATATTATACACATTTATTAATATAACCACTTATATAACTCCAAAAATTCCCAAATTTAATACTCAGTATATAAATCATCATATTAACCAAACCAACCCATTATTTTCGGTATCTACACTCTACACCCCAAAAATTTCATAGACTTAACATTTAATCCCTAATGTCACCTTAAGTTCATAAATCAATTATTTACGTTATAAATTTTGGTCAAGGCTTTTATTTTGGTCAATATTGACCCAATTTACACTAGTTTGACCATAGGTATATATATATGTGCGGTTTGACCACATTTTCTCAAAAATTACAATTTGACCCCCATATTTTATAAAACTTAATAAAATTCATAAAATAACTCTTTTAACATACAGTTTCCGGTTTTATTTAGATTCAACCTCAAAAATTTATTTAGATTGCAATTCAACCCCAACTATTACGATAATATTTATTTTTGTTCTAAATTCATTTTAAATCCATTTTTAACTTGAAATAATACTTAAGTTAAATGGCCTAAAATGCTTGGCCTTATTACAATAATTAACATAGGATAAAATTACACATAAATGTCATGAGACTATATTGTTTACGGTTTATTGTATAGTTTTTCTTTTATGTTTCCTAAAATCATTTAATTAATTCCTATGACATTATATGTCATGTAAACCTTATACTATCAACTAAAATGTTATAAAACATTATAATACATAGATTAGCCATTTTAACACTCCTTCACTCACGGCTTCCATTTTTTTAATTAGCATAATGACATGACATCTATATACTAAGGATGTTAAGTATTCTTACATTGATTTTTGGTCAACTAAAATCTTCCACACATCCTCCAAGCACACCAAACACCTCCTTAGGCTCTCGGCCTATTTTTACAAAATCCTTGAATTAGTTTCCAAACATAACCAACACTTAAGCTTAATTATGATAGCATTTAATGATAGATTTACCTTACTTTGTTAGGTATATCCTTAAGCTTCCTCTCTTCATTTTTTTTTGTTGTGGTAGGATTTCCCCATGGTAACAGCACCATGCGGCAGTATTTTGTGCATGGAAAAGAACACATATCAGCCATGTAATATAAGGATCATTAAGGGTAGTTTAATGCTTAGTAAAAGGCATGGTATATACCTTAACATGGGCTGACCTTAGAGGCTATTCACGCCTGTTCTTTCAAGGCAAGGAGAAGTATTAAAACACCATGTAAACATACTATGTAACCGGTAAATATCAGTGAGGAATGGTGGTAGTAATTTTTTTTTTGTTACCGAAACTCACCAACAAAAGGAGTCCTTGCTGGGATTTTGTTCCTTCGCTAAGTGCTGGCAACCTCCTGGTTTTACGTGAAGAAATCAGAGACTTAAGCAAGGAGAACTGGAAGTGTTTTACCGGTAATACAAGAAGGAAATGAGCATGGTTTTTCCTTACCGAAATGGATGAGGATGGAGCTCCTCGTATGGGTATGGCTACTGCACAAGCATGGGTGTTTTCCCTCTGTTTTGTACGTGGAGAAGGCAGTGAATAAGCTGGGGATTCCTCTGGTTCTGTATGTGGAGGAAACAGAAGGAGGATGGCTTAGATGGCGCTGGTAATATTACCGGTAGAAGGAAGAAGAAGATGACCAGTTTTTTTTCCTTACCGATGCTTGGTACCGCAAGTAGGTTTACTTGGACTTGTTTGGATCCTTCTGTTTCATAGGTCTGCGCACTTCTCCTCTGATTTTGAACGTGAAAGAAAACAGAGAAGAGCTCAAGACTAGCTAGAAATATTACCGGTAAAGCAAGGAAGGAAAGCAGTGGTATTTTCCATATCGTAGCTTGGTACAGCAAGAGAGTTGCATGGGTTCTGCCACTGCATGAACTAGGAGGTTTCTCCTCTGTTTTTTTTTTTGCAAGAAGATAACCAGGATTTAAACTAAGAAGCTGGAATTATGTTACCGTAGAATCAGAGGTATAAATGGGGAAAAAAAAAGAAAAGACAACCTACCGAGAAGATGGAAATGAAAATCCTTGTATGGACGTTACCACTGCATGGACCATGAACGTTTTTCTTCTGGTCTTGTACGCGGAAGGAGCAAGGAGAGGAGTTTAAAGAGCTGGGAACAACAGGAAGAAAATCGGTAATATATAGTAGAGATTCAGGCTAGTTTTATGCAGGTTTCTTCCTTGTTTTTTTTTTTGCTGGTATGTTACTTCTCCTTCCTTCTCTGGTTTTTAGCCGAGAACCCTCCTCATTTCACACACTAACACAGGCCATCTCGCTGTATAAAAAATCAGGATGAATAAGTCCTTTGAAGAGAGGAGGAAAAGAGGAGAAGATTGGTTATGTTTTTGCCGTGGAAGCTTACCTATAACTTGGGATAGCAGCCATGGAAGGTGGGTATGCTCTCGGTTATGGAGCAGCTAGGAAGAAGCTGGAATATTACGTTGGAAAGAGAAGAAAAGGTATTGTCATGGGGAAAAAGAAACCGACAGATAATTGCAGTAGGTGTGGGTTGGTAAGAGAGTCAAGACATTTTTTTCCGAAGCGGCTCTCGTGACTTCGCACGAGATCGAGGGCACCGTGCCTTCGCTCATCTCAGCCGCTGGATTGACATTTCCTCTCATCTTGTGTAGACACAGTTGGAAAAATTAGGGGTATATAAGTAATCTAACAAGTCTGTCAGGAGCATAGAGGGGTATGTTCGTAAACTTACCTCCTATCACCAAAGCGATGCACGTGCGATTATTTTCCCCTCAATTTTTTTTTAAGCAACGGTTTCCTCTCGAATTGGACGGAAGCGACATACTCCGACCTTCCCCCAAATCGACGAGATATGGCGTAAAAGTCTGATCTTGTCCGGTAGCCATTCACCCCCCAAATACACCTCATTTAACTCATGCTTCTCGACATTAATATTATTTTTCCATGTTTGCCTCTGTTTAGTTCGTCCGCTCTACATTCTGCTGCACGATGTCTACGGGTTATAGTTCGTCTGATGGCGTAGTGCCAATCGAACCTTCAGACGTTGCAGTATGGCAAGCCTTGAGGTTTGATACTGAGGAGGAAGGGCATAATTTCTACTCCGATTACGCGCGAAGGGTTGGATTTGAGGTTCGTATAAGACATAGAAACCAATTCCGGTCTAGAAATAGGGTTGTCACCGTACGACCGTACATTAAACTTGTGTGTAAACAAGAAGGTTTCAAGAGAAACAGCAGAAAGAACCCTAGATATATTAACCAGACGGGTTGTGATGTTAATGTACCTGAAGGTCAGGCGAAGAGGCATTATGCAGAGGAAAGGTGTGGATGCACGGCTTCGCTGACGCTGAAATATTCGTTTGATGAAGTGAGTTATTCAATCTCAGAATGGGTGGGTGAGCACAGTGGGCATGAACTAATTCCCCAAGAACTACGTTATCTACAACGGTCTAACAGATGTGTTAACCTTGAAGTCGGCTTGCAAGCTGAGTTGAATGCTAGTGTTGGAGTTAACCTTCAGACCTCACACAAAATTCTTGCTGCTAGTGCTGGTGGGTTTCAGAACCTCGGTTGCTCCAGAGTTGATCTCAAAAACCATCTGCGTGCAAAGAGACAGAAGGATATGAATCCGACGGAAGGTGCGAGTCTGCTAGATTACTTCAGGCGTTTTGCCATACAAAGTCCCGGATTTCACTACGACATACAATATGACTCGCACGGTTTGATTGCAAACATTTTTTGGGCTGATCATAGAATGAAGATGGATTATTCGTTGTTCGGTGATTCGGTCACATTCGACACAACATTCCGAACCAACAAAGCTTACAGGCCTCTAGGTAATTAACTTTGGTTATGCGATGGCGTATGTACTCATGTGAATTGTGAATTGTAATTTGTCTTGACTACTGATCATGTCCTGATCAGTGTCAAAATGTATAGACATATTAATCATCGGGACACCTGTTGATAGTTTAAGCATTAAGAGATGATCTTTACAATGCTGTTATGAAATTATCTAGTTAGACTGGCGGTGAAGGAGAACAACGTGCGGTCAATCATAAGGGAAGAAATATCTACCCAGTAATGAATTTGCTTCTTGTGGTTATATCAGGTTGTTGAAGTGGTTGAAACTTTGAATGAATGTGAGATATGGTGCAACATTCTGTAACTTTGGATATTTGTGGGGTTTAATGTCCCCTTTGTAAGCATATTTATAAATCTGTACAGGCCTACCTGCCACAAAGCATAAAGTTACCTGCACGTTTAGTGGTACAGCTACCTGCAATAATAAGGTGGGATACCTGCACTTTTTGTGCCGTAGCTACCTCTCTGTTCTGTATTGTGCTAACTGCAACTATGCTGGAAGCTTCGATCCTGCACATCTAGGGGTTCAGCTACCTGCGTCACTGAGGTGGGCTACATTCACTTCTGTGCTGTAGCTACCTGCTTCTGTTCTGTCAAACAGTTTGACCAAATCCTGTCCATGTGTGACTATAGTTTAAACATTGAGGTTCTTTAGTCACGATTATGTTGATATTGTCTGAAATCACCTGCTCGAACAGCTCAATGTGAGGTGTATAGAAAAATTTAAAACAATTGTTGTCTGTCGGTAAACTACAATTAGATGTTGTTTCTGAATTTTACTTGTTTTGATGTTCTGTATTCTGGCGACACACTCTGTACTCAGGCGAGAATGGCTTCCATCCCTAAGTATTGCCTTTTCGCAGCTGTGCAGTTACTTGTTTAAAAAATAAACTATCCAGTCGGTAGTTCTTTGCATACTACTAAATTTCTGCACCTGCCTTGTCACTAACTTACTTCTTCTTTAGGTATATTTGCGGGGTTTAATCACCACCGACAAATAATTTTGTTCGGGGCTGCACTGTTATTCGATGAGACGATACCTTCATTTGAATGGCTATTTCAGGCTTTTCTCAAATGCATGGACAACAAGGCACCAGCCACCATCTTCACAGACCAGGATGCCGCTATGGCCGCCGCTCTGCAGTCGCAGCTCCCCGACACATTCCATGGGTTGTGTTCATGGCACATATTGCAGAATGCAAAGAGCAAAGTGCACAGCTCCATAGTAGGTGCTGTCACAAATCTACTGACTTTGCTTATGTACTCCATCGATGATGAAAGAGATTTTGACACTGTCTGGGATCTCCATATGTCGGATTTGTTCCCGCCCCGTTCTGGTCGTAATAATGTCCATGGTAAATCGAAGGAATGGTTACTTAAGATAAAACAGAAACGACAGCAGTGGTCGGCCGCATGGGTAAATAAGCACTTCACTGCTGGTATGAGAACAACGCAAGCAAGCGAATCGATCAACAGTACCGTTCGTGGCTTCCTCAAGTCTGATCATAGTCTGGTAGAATTCTTTCCCCATTTTAATGATATGATTGACTGTGTCAGAGAACGAGAGAAAGTTGCGGAGTTTAACGCTAAAGATAAGTTAACTGCGAACACATTCACGATGTGCCCGATAATGGTATCCGCTGCTGCTGTGTACACACCTACTGTTTTCAGGTCACTTCACTACGAGAGGGAACAGTCAGTTGCTTACTGTGTTGAGAGAATTTCTGGATTGACCGACTCTGGGTTAGAGAAATGGAATGTGTACTCCTTTGATGGTGATTGTCGGAAGATTGATGAAAGGAATGTTTACATTGGGTTGGAGGGTGATGTGGTCCTTAATTGTAGCTGCTCTTTGTTTGATTCATTTGGTATCTTCTGTCGACACATCCTTAAAATGATGGATTTACTGGGCTCAATGGGCAAGACTCAACTGAGGACAATACCACCTCCTTACATAAAGGACCGATGGCGAGTAAATGCGAGGGCCAGCATTCTTAAACAATGGTCGGACACGGATTCTGTATCTCCCGGACCTGAACCATTATCTTATACATGTCGCTATCAACGTTTAACCGCAATTGCTGTTAGGTTGGCATCTACAGCTTCTTCAGACTCTGCTCTTTATGATTATGTCATTGATCAGCTGAAAGGGATGTTAGATTACGCCATAGACCATTATCGATCTGGAAACGAAGCCGGAACACCGCAGGATGGTGGGGGTAGAAACCCATGCGACGACTACGACAACATTGGGCCAAGTCGTTTTACAGCTGGGATCAAAGTAAGACCTAAACCCAACCCGGGGCGAAAGAGAAGACAGCGGTCCGTGACGGAAAAAATTGGGCTAAGATATGTGGCAGCTCACAAGAGGTTTAAATTGTCAGAAGTAAACCCGGATAATCAGTGTAATGATACTACTTCGGCTGCCCATGTGTTACCACAATCATACACCAATCCCCAATCATCATTCACCTCCTTACTCTTGGGTTTTTGTAACGCATCTCCTAATTTATGATGCCACCTTGTACTGGTAGGACGCTTTCTGTTTACCTAAATGCTGTCCCGTGGTTTGTCTGCTATATTGGGAAACTGAGCTCTTCAATCTTGTTTTCCGTTCCAAATATTATCTTGGCATGACTTGTTTGAACCCAAATGATTCCTTCTCTAGCTTTGACAAGTAGCAATAAGATCTTTCCAACCATCATCTTTAGTGCTTCAAATCTTCTTTAATCCCAACTAGTAAAACATTAGGACTGGCAATAGTTATTTTTTCCCTCTATGTGAAGCAGTATTCAACACTTTTGAGCATACCATCCAGATAACTGACTATCAGCCCAGTTTTACCACCATCTTTTCATAAGAATACACTGCGTCGTCATGAAAACTTATGATCCAGTCACAAAAGTTGCACACATCAGCTCCGTTTTTTGTCCAATATATATGATTTTATACCCCCACAGGGCTACCCCACCAAAGAACTTTGAGCCACCTGCCCGTCCTGTGATACAGCTACCCTTAGGGGCACCACCCAAGCTGTTTTGACCAGACCTGAGTAGCACCCGAGTTTTCCCACCATCTTGTCATTAAAATCTACTATGCGGTCATTACAAAGTACGAAGTATATTATACCCCTACAGGGCTACCCGACAGCACAACAATGAGCAACCTGCCCATCCTGTGATGTGGCTACCTGTCTAATATTCAGCCAAGACATTTTCTTGGGCTACCTCACCACCGCTTGGGTACTTGGCGTCGTGAAGTTGAAAAAATTAAAAAACTGAGAATTGTCAGTCACAAAAGTTGCACACATCAGCTCCGTTTTTTGTCCAATATATATGATTTTATACCCCCACAGGGCTACCCCACCGAACAACTTTGAGCCACCTGCCCGTCCTGTGATACAGCTACCCTTAGGGGCACCACCCAAGCTGTTTTGACCAGACCTGAGTAGCACCCGAGTTTTCCCACCATCTTGTCATTAAAATCTACTATGCGGTCATTACAAAGTACGAAGTATATTATACCCCTACAGGGCTACCCGACAGCACAACAATGAGCAACCTGCCCATCCTGTGATGTGGCTACCTGTCTAATATTCAGCCAAGACATTTTCTTGGGCTACCTCACCACCGCTTGGGTACTTGGCGTCGTGAAGTTGAAAAAATTAAAAAACTGAGAATTGTCAGTCACAAAAGTTGCACACATCAGCTCCGTTTTTTGTCCAATATATATGATTTTATACCCCCACAGGGCTACCCCACCGAACAACTTTGAGCCACCTGCCCGTCCTGTGATACAGCTACCCTTAGGGGCACCACCCAAGCTGTTTTGACCAGACCTGAGTAGCACCCGAGTTTTCCCACCATCTTGTCATTAAAATCTACTATGCGGTCATTACAAAGTACGAAGTATATTATACCCCTACAGGGCTACCCGACAGCACAACAATGAGCAACCTGCCCATCCTGTGATGTGGCTACCTGTCTAATATTCAGCCAAGACATTTTGTTGGGCTACCTCACCACCGCTTGGGTACTTGGCGTCATGAAGTTGAAAAAATTAAAAAACTGAGAATTGTCAGTCACAAAAGTTGCACACATCAGCTCCGTTTTTTGTCCAATATATATGATTTTATACCCCCACAGGGCTACCCCACCGAACAACTTTGAGCCACCTGCCCGTCCTGTGATACAGCTACCCTTAGGGGCACCACCCAAGCTGTTTTGACCAGACCTGAGTAGCACCCGAGTTTTCCCACCATCTTGTCATTAAAATGTACTATGCGGTCATTACAAAGTACGAAGTATATTATACCCCTACAGGGCTACCCGACAGCACAACAATGAGCAACCTGCCCATCCTGTGATGTGGCTACCTGTCTCATATTCAGCCAAGACATTTTGTTGGGCTACCTCACCACCGCTTGGATACTTGGCGTCATGAAGTTGAAAAAATTTAAAAAATGAGAATTGTCAGTCACAAAAGTTGCACACATCAGCTCCGTTTTTTGTCCAATATATATGATTTTATACCCCCACAGGGCTACCCCACCGATCAACTTTGAGCCACCTGCCCGTCCTGTGATACAGCTACCCTTAGGGGCACCACCCAAGCTGTTTTGACCAGACCTGAGTAGCACCCGAGTTTTCCCACCATCTTGTCATTAAAATGTACTATGCGGTCATTACAAAGTACGAAGTATATTATACCCCTACAGGGCTACCCGACAGCACAACAATGAGCCACCTGCCCATCCTGTGATGTGGCTACCTGTCTCATATTCAGCCAAGACATTTTGTTGGGCTACCTCACCATCGCTTCGATACTTGGCGTCATGAAGTTGAAAAAATTAAAAAAATGAGAATTGTTGTTTTGGGCCGGACCCTACGCATGTGCCGTTCTCAGAGACTAATGAGGCTCAGTTTCAACTATAACACGAGGCCCATCGTAGTCATTGATTCCAGATATAAAATTCAAGTTTCGTCAATTAAAAAATAAACAAAGTTCCGTATAGTATAGAAGTCTAATACACTAGTATTAAGTATTTATTATTTAATATTTTATAATCATATAATAAATTACGTTCCATGCCAATATATAGGGCCCTCTCCCAACGAGACCGCTGACTAGTATTCCCTGTCCAGACGGAGTGTTCAGCAACATTCATACCAGAGTACGATTAGTGTGAAGTGGCCAACAGACAGTGATACATCTAATCCCATCCATCTGTCGATTGAGGATGACATACATTACTAAAGTAGTTATGTTACCGTCCATGGAGCACACCGGTAGAACTATATTGGAGCTCTCTATGTGATGGAAGATTTGTAGAATTTCTCATAGATTTGTTAAATGAAAAAGTACAATCTTCGCCAATAGAATGGCCTTAAGTTAGGTAATGCGGCATTACTGTCGTTTATAAAACCCCAATTTTACATTAACCAATAGGGTAGTAACAGATAAACTTCGAGTTACTGCTTTGAAAACATTGACCAAATAACCACATTGTCCACTAGTTGTGTAATACTGGACAGACAACAACACAGATATAGAAGTGATGTATATCACAGAACAAGAGATAGCAATAATTACAGCGGTGGCATTAAAGTGCACTAGTGCACAGCCAGTGCCCAAAATATGGGTGGTCTCAAGTTAGGTACTGCATTGCTTTGAATACATTGACCAAATACCCACATTGTCCACTAGTTGTTAAAATAAAGAGACAACAACATAGATATAGAAGTAATGACGATGACCAAACGAGAGAGTGCATAGTAAATCCCCAAAAAATGGGTGGCCTCAACTTAGGTACTGTGGCATTAATCCCCAAAAAATGGGTGGCCTCAACTTAGGTACTGTGGCATTACTGTCAATCATAAATACCCAGTTTTACATTAACCAATGGTGTAACAGATGAAAATCGATACTCTGGTTTGAATTCATTTACCAAATACCCACATTGTCCACTATTTATAAACATAAACAGACAATAACATACATATAGAAGTGATGTTGATGACCGTATGAGAGATACTAAGTTTGGTACTATAGGATTGCTGTCATTCACAAAACACCCAGTTTTACATTAACCAACAGTGTAACAGATAAACTTTGACATACTGCTTTGAAAATGCCCACATTGTCCACTAGCTGTGAAACTAGACAAAACCACAACATAAATATAGAAGTGATGTCAATCACCGGACAAGAGATAGTATTAATTACAGTGCTGGCATTATAATGAACGAGTGCACAGTCCATCCCCAAAAAATGGGTGGCCTTAGATTAGGTACTGTGGCATTTCTGTCAATCATAAATACCCAGTTTTACATTAACCACTGGTGTAACAGATGAAATTTGATACTCTGGTTTGAATTCATTTACCAAATACACACATTGTCCACTAGTTATAAACATAAACAGACAATAACATAGTATAGAATTGTTGTCATTCACAAAACACCCAGTTTTACATTAACCAACAGTGTAACAGATAAACTTCAACATACTACTTTGAAAATGCCCACATTGTCCACTAGCTGTGAAACTAGACAAAACTACAACATAAATATAGAAGTGATGTCAATCACCGGACAAGAGATAGTATTAATTACAGTGCTGGCATTATAATCAACGAGTGCACAGTCAATCCCCAAAAAATGGGTAGGTACTGTGGCATTACTGTCAATCATAAATACCCAGTTTTACATTAACCAATGGTGTAACAGCTGAAATTCGATGCTCTAGTCTGGTTTGAATTCATTTACCAAATACCAAAACATAAACAGACAATAACATAGATAAAAAAGTAATGTCGATGACCACAGTCAATGCCCAAAAATGGCCTGAACTTAGGTACTATGGCTGCCCTGTCATTCACAAAACCCCAGTTTTACATTAACCCACAATGTAACAGATAAACTTCAATATACTGCTTTGAAAACATTGACCCAATACCCACGTACAATATACTAGTTGTAACAAACTAGACAGACAACATATATACAGAAGTGATGTTGATCACAGAAAGAGATAGTAATAATGACAGTGCTGGCATTATAATGAACAGTTAGGAAGAACCTCCCACCAAATGTTAAAGTTCAACGAAACACAAAAGTTTTATAACACAGATATCCAAATTGAGTTGCATCCACGAAATCCCCAACCACTAGTAGCACCAGAGAGAGGCATATAACAGACATAGACAAAACTCCATCAAAATTACACACAATTGTAGTAAGCAGACATACAGCATGTCCAATTAGGGTACCCAAGGGAACCTAGGAAGACGAGGTACATTAAATTAAATCGATCCCCGCCTGGAAACATGTCCTGGAATGGAGTTATGTTCCGAACGCGAACCCATGTGTTGCCTGCAGTTACAGTGTTGCTCTCTTCCTCGATCACTCTTTTATCTTCATCAACACCATCACATCTGTTCCATCGCAACCAAGGACCAAATTCGTACGGCTTTTTCTCACATTTGTCAGTATCGTCACACTCACTGAATGAGTGATCGAGCATACCACAGTTGTAGCAGAATATTGGCAGTTCCTCATACAACACTCCAACCTCGAACTCCAATTCCCATGTCTGAACCCTAACTCTTCTGGCAAGAGGTTTCCTTGTGTCCAACTTCACGCATGCACGGCATCTCTGATTATCAATTCTTCACCAGCAACAACTTCCCACTTTATTGGCCTACCAATCATCTCCCCTAAACAGCCGGCCATTACAAATGTTTCCTCATCTTTTGGAACACCCACAAATCGAACCCACACGGTCAGGGAATAGGAACTTGGCTTTTAAGTGGTGTACAGGATAACGCTCTCTGGACCAGCATCGCCCGTAGACTGTAATGCCACCGTCCCATCTCTAGTGTGTTGATAAAATCTCGCATTTCATGGAATGTTATTGCGTAGTGGTTGAATGAAATAATTCTGACGTCTACCTTGCCAAGTAAACACCACTTGCTACGTACATACACCTTTACGTATTCAGTGCCTATTTCGAATGGGCATAGAATCCGCGCAACAACAGTCGCCTCTTTTCCGATCGAAGCATCAATCTCGCTCACGAAAGAATTATCGATCGTCAACGCTTGCTCAGCATGGTTTCTAGGCATTTTGTGATGGCATGCCATATTAGCAAACATGAACTGAATGAGGGAAACTCAACAGCGACGATTGCCTATAAGGGGACGGAGTTTGATACGGTTAGGGTTAGGGTTAGGGTTAGGGTGGTTGTTATCGAAATTTATAACGCCCCGCCGGCCTGTATGTAAATCCTTTAAGAAGACCAGAACATCTGCAACGCTTCGTTTTGTACAAATGAGAGAAGGTCAATCGTCACCGTGGCCGCTTCGCACGAGAGCCGCTTCGGCAGGGTGTCGAGTCGAGACCTTTTGAGTTTGCAACACAAAAAGTGACGGCTTATTAATTACTAAATTTAAATCAAAACTAGTAAAAAATTAATTTATCGAGTGTTTAACCCATCTCTTAATTAAAAATTAATACTATATCGATTGCGAACCGTCAATCAGATTAAATCATGATGATGCAAACAATGAATTAATGTTTACTTATACCTTTCCAATGCAGAAATTTAACCATGCCTCACCACCGACTGTTGGCCATAAAGTTGACAACATGATCATGTACGACTGTTTAGGTCGATCCAGGCACCGACTCTCGCGCCATCGCTGTTGGGAGGACAGTTCAAGTCATCAATATTACATAGTCGTTAACCTCCATAGATGGGATGTTCGGTTGGACGTTGTAGTAGGTGTAGCTATGACTTCGGGGAATTTCGGGGTTTTGCCGCTTCGGCTCTGAACCTCGCTTCGCTCGTTTTGGGTAGACGAAGGGGTCAATGGAGTCTAAAAGGAAAAGACGAAAGAGAGTAAGATTACTACAGTTGCGGGATAGCCAAACTTGCGCGGGTTTTTTTGGCGCCCGCATAAATGGAAAAATAGTTGAATTAAAATTTCTGGGCTGACAAATACCCGCTAGAAAAAATTGGTCTACACTGGGCCTGCCCCCCCCCCCCCCCCAAACACACACACTAGGGGTGGCAATTTTTACCCAACCCGATAACCCGACCCATACCCAACCCGAAAATAGCGGGTTTGGGTCACGATTATTGACCCATTTAATTATTGGGTCGGGTATGGGTTACCTGTTAAATTTTTGGGTTGGGTATGGGTTCATAGTCCTAACCCGTAGTCAACCCGACCCGTTTATTTTATTTTATTAAAAATAATAATAAATAAATAATTAGATAAAAATATAAATATATTACTAAGTAAGTGCTAACCTACTATTAGTATAATACAAATTATGTATTATCTTTTGATAAGAGGTTGTTTATTTGATAATACTACTTTGTAGTATTTCTTTATAAAGCAAAAACAAGAGTATTCGTTATGTGGATTGTCAAAAGACAGTGTGCTGCTCGCTCCTCCACGGCTCCCTGTGGTCCTATCGCTCTGTACTCTGAAGATTTTTGTCTATGTTTTGATTCTATATTCTGAAGGAGTTATATTTGGCCCAGACGCGTACACATCACCTTCTTCTGTTAAGTGCTACTGAGCACGACATGTATGTGGAAAAAGAAAAAGACGGAGGATAATGAAAACTCTGGAATATCTACCATATTGAATGTAAGATTTCATTCATTTGTAAATCCGTTTGAGGAATCATATAAAAAATTTAATTCCAGGTCTTTTAAATTTTGTATAGCCTAATTATGTTGGGTTAAATGGGTCGGGTATGGGTTTAATCATTTTATATGGGTCGGGTATGGGTTGATAATTTGTAACCCGACTATTATTGGGTCGGGTATGGGTCAATACAATTTTAATCGGGTCGGGTATGGGTGAGCTTCAACCCGACCCATTAACCCAAATTGCCACCCCTAACACACACCCACCACCCAACCAACCGATTCGCATCCCCCTCCCCCAACCCCCTAAATATCAATATCATTACTATTAATTTTGTATAATGTGTTGTGTTGTATACTTGTATTTTATAGTGTTTTTTTAACTTAATGCATTTTCTATTATGAGTAAATGATAATAGACATAATCTTACCAGTATACCAACAGTAATATAATTTAACGTATTTGAGTTCTTTAAAATCAATTAGTGTATGCATATATATTAACAATAATATATGATACTAATGGATTATGAAACATATTTAATTATGTTTTAGCATATTTTAGCAATATATAGTTCAATAGGTATCAGCCTGCTATTTACCTTTAAATAAAGTATAGTAACATCAGTATAATTACCAAATTATATATCAATACATTTTTTTATCATGAGCTATACACTTGATACTATTTTGTTATGAAATTCTATAGCACGGTTAAAGTTAAAGTAGAATGACAAATACTGTTAATATAGTTAATCGGTATTATAATACATTTTGTAGGATCCTCGAATTATCAAAACATGGCTCTGTTGTTGTTACTCGCCACGTACTTGACCTAGTCGATTAAAACTTGAACATATCAATGCAGCGGACTAAACTTGCATAACAACTAAAATGGGTGTTATTGTTATTAGTCACCCATGTGATTTACAAGGCTACCAAATACAACACAATCTCAATTGTGTCAACATCTGAGAGATAGTTTGATCCAATCTACAACACTTTAACAAATCCCGTGAACATTCTAAATTGTACTAACATTTTCCCTCGACACATTCTTAAACATAATCCAAAATACATTCCGTAAGGGCAGTATAACACTCACCACCCAATCCCGCACTCCAATGTGGTGTATCGCTTAGTACGCAATCCCGCACTCCAAATGTTGTTATCAAGTAAGTGCATTTAACATGTTGGCCGTAAAAGGCTAAGCACATCTGTTAATTATGTCATCATGCAACCGTCAACCCGTCCTGAAACCCCCTCGAGTTACTAGTTCAAGTCAATGTGTGTTCCATATCCATGCAGTACACCTATAACTCATTCACACAACCAATCCAACAACTAGTAGGTGTGTAGTGTTACAAGGGCTACTTCGTCTAGAGTTGGCAATTCGGGTTGATGATTGGGTTTCGGTTCGGTCTACAATGTTTCGTGCCAGTTTTGAACTATATAATATTCAGCTAGGGTCGGAATGTGTCGGTTGAATTCGGTTTTCCGAGTTTATGAAGTTACAGGTCGGATTGCATCGATTCGATTGTATTTTGGTTTGGTTGATTTCAATGAATAGGTTGGTTTTGTTTTTGGTTTCCTACGGTTTGGTAGCCAATGGTGCATTTGGTTTGTTCGGACCTGGAGTCTAATTCGGGTGAATTATTTGAGTTGGGATACGTGCCGATTCAAATTTGTAAATGTCATTTTAGAACCACTAATTTTTTTTTCATTAACAACCACATTTAACTGAATAATGTTACGCTAAGTTTACTACTCATTACTACTCATTAGGTAAACATGGGTTGGAATGAAGGAACATTTTGTATGTAGGGTATGATCTAGAATTGTATCCACCAATTCAAATATAATTTTGTAAATGTACTCCCAATATAACCATTTAAAAAATCATTCCTCAATCAACTTGTATTATAACTATTATGTTATACTGAAAAAGCATAACACGAAAGTTGAAACACACACATAATCATATGATGCAAATCTATGAGGCATGCACACGTTTACCCATAAGCACTCAAATGTGCTTTTACTACTTGTTTCAGAACTTGCTAGTGCAACACAACTATATATTTTATGAATTGTAATATGTAATTTTGATTATACATGTGGTAATAATTTTCACATACTGTTTAACATTTATTCTAATGTCTCATATTTCTCAAATTTTCGTATTAACAAGATAAATAGTCTGACACAATAATATCATCAACCATCTTACAGTACGTCAATCTATTGCGTATGTAGTATATTAATAAAAGTGTGTATATATTTTATTTTATAGAAATACTTCACATGTTCGAGAAAAAATTTATACATACACAATAGTGAAATTTTACTTATGAATCGATAAAGACAACTATATATTAGAAATGATAATATTATTTTATGGTTTGGTTTAGTTAGGATTATTATCGGTTTATTTTAGGTGATTATCAGGTTTCGGTTGACTATTCTTTGGATAGCTTCGGTCTGATCATCATTTGTTTGGTTCGGATGATTTCGGATAGTGGTTGTTCTTTGGTTTGATCCGGTTGATTGTGGGTTTCGGGTAACTGTTCCGATTTGGGTCGAACCGACTCGGATTTTAGGGTTCCATACATGTTTTGCCACCTCCCACTTTATCATTTCTCGTTCTCTGGCCTTCAGCAGTTTTGTTCACTCCCGAAGCTCCAGCCTAAGTAATTGGTGGTTCAGCCCACAGTTTAGTTCATTCACTGTTTACCTCTTTGCTGTGACAATTTATCTAGAGTATTATAATCTTTGACTTTGGGTTTACTCGGCAAACGGTATCGTTACTATACATAAGTTCTCTTAGTTTACCATAAGATTATATAATTCATGTCACTGTGTTTTTTTATCAGTGATATATTCGTATCAATACATACCATCGAGCACGAATTCAAACAGTAACAAATGAACATATTAACCGTCCATATTGTCTTATCCACCAATTCTTCTACATTTGAAACCAAGACAATCCTCGGGATGAATCAGATGTCAGAATAACACAAAATTCACCATACGATATCGGGGGACTTAGCGTCCTAAAACTGTGCCAGTCCTATAATTCCTTAGCTATTGAGGAAGATCATGTAACAAAAATAAATACCATAAAAACCGTCAAACCATTTCGGTGCCTATTGTATTCCCTTATCCATGTGTTAACCCGAACTACTTATTTTTGGTTATTGACCCCGTAATCACTTTTGAACATTCGAATCCGGAATTATCATTAATAACATTTCCCTTTGTTAGGAACTAATAACAACGTTGTATTACTCTAACCTACTATACCTACCTAAAAATACTCTAACCGCTTTTCGGAGTAATCTCCACTATCCTTATCTCATTTAGGCAGATGTGTCAACAAATAGGGATATATATATGTATATATATATTTATATGCGTCTTACTCACTCATATGGATTTCACCTCCATTTGGTGTTGAGAGAAATTGACCTTAGATAAACAACAGCATGGCCTAATTTGTTACAAAAATTGAGCAGCTCTTTATGCAAATGTAAATGTACAATCTCCGCTCCTGAATCTGCATTCGCTTCTGATTCGCTAAAAAACGGTTCCGACCGGTTCCAGAGCGTTCCTTCCCTTCGTTCAGGGGCGGTTCCCGGCCAGTCCTCAAAAAAGTGCACGCCTTTGGGTCAAAATTATGCCATTTTGACGTTTGACCAACGGCTATTTGAACCGGTTTCCAACGCGGTTCTGAGTCGGTTCCATAGGGTCGGGTTATACAGTTGTAATACATTGGCGGTTACTGATGGTTCCGGTTCTCGGACTGGTTCGGTCCCGAATCCCAAAATGTGTATTGATATTTGATATGTTCAGCCGCGATGTCGGTTGTGAACCGATTCCGGAACGTTCCGACCGGCTTTGAGTCCAGATGGGTTCTGCCCGGCTCCGGTTCAGATCGGTTCCAATTCTACCACCGATAAATATCACATTGAATTATTTCTTTCACAAATTTTACCACCGATACATATACCCAACAAGTTTTAAAAATGACTTGTCAGACGGATAACTTTTACTCTCTAACCTTTTAATACATGACCAATTGCGGAGGTCTGCCACCATCTTATTATAAAATGTACTCTTGGTCATACCAAGGCATGATCTAGTCACCTGTCACTCATCAGTTCCAGTTTTTTTTGGCCAGAGTACAGAATTCTATACTGTATATAGCTACTGACCGCACAGTGAAGTTTGAAATATATATTGTGGTCATACGAAATTCGTATGACCACATAATCTCTATGTTTTGCATTAGAGAAATATACTAAAGATGATCTTGTAAAGTTAGAATAGTTAATAAATTGACATGCAACTGGTTCGACCGTCCGTTTAACTAAGATTGTTGATATTAGTAACGGTTGGATAGTCCAACTGCCCTTGTACTTAAGTGAATTAACATTTTATTTTTTATTAACTAATGTATTCTCGGGTTTCGGGTTAGGTCATGGGTTTACACCTCTATCCTAACCCAAACAACAAAATTAGCTGATTATTACCCCAACCCAAAAAACCGATGGGTCAATAATGACCATAAAGCGCAAAAGTATGGGTTTGGGTTCGGGTTGGGTTTCGGATTGGGTCAAATTGCCAGTATAGTTTTGGGTATGTTGCTAGATAAAGCAAGTTTTTAATTACACACCTTTTTTTTTTCCAAAAAATAAATCAAGCTTTACCTGGACATCTAAGATTAAGCTACCTACTGGACCGAACGACACCTTTGTTGTAATTTTAAAGGGAAATTTCACAAAATAGCACTAAGTTTTTGCTTAATTCATGATATACCAATTTGTTTCTAAAATTATATAGGAGAACACCGAGTTTTCACTTATTCACCCATAACACTCACATATTTTTAACTTCTCCGTTAATATTCCTAGAAAAAAAAGACTAAACTGCCCTATTATCAGTTAAGCTAAGGTGGAAAAATAACAAAGAGTTAACAGAAGATATGTAGAGTTATCCGCTTAAATAAGTAAAAACTCAATGTTATCCAGAGTAATTTTAAGAAAACAATGGTATATGGTGAATTAATCAAAAACTGAATGGAATTTGGTTAAATTTCCCAATTTTAAAACAGCCGTCACCGACACGACTTACCCTTCGCTTTACTTCCCCCCAAATTTCAATCTCCCAGTCTATGCCTGCGCGCTGAGTTCCGTCGTCTCCCCCGCCTAATCCAGTCCCTCTCCTTGCAGCTATCTTTGCTTTCATTCAATGCGTTTATTTTTGATCTCTGGTCGTTTCGGTAGTTAGTAATTTCGCTCCACTTTCGGCGATCTCGCTACTGGGCTGTGGACGTCCAGTCTGTTGCTCAGCGTCACAGGTACAGTTCTGTAAAATGTCTAACTTCGTAAATCTTCTCCGCCCTGACTAAGCACTTTATCACTGTCCATTAACTTTGCGTGCGAATGATTTTACACTGTTTTCCACCACTTTGACTTGTTAGATTGGTGAACAATTGGTTAAACTAGTCCACTGACTTATTACGGACCTATGGTTGTTGTCTTTCTCATCAACCCATTCCTTTTTCCAACTCTTGGAAGTTCAGACTATGTATCAGATGCTTGACGTTTACATGTGTGGTCCTTAATAAGACGGTTATATCATCTATGTCCACTGAGCCACTCTGGACCCAAGGTCGTAGTCCTTTTACATATTCCTTTCTTTTTTTTTCAGGACCAAAATTACTGTTATGGTTGAGTTGTTTGTCGTTTCCCTGTGTTTTCCTTAGTACGAACGATTATTAGTCCACTCAGCCTTACTTGGTCAAATGGGTCCTAAACCATACCACAACGGCAGCAGCCGAACGTAAGCTTAAAAGGAAGAAGGTTGCGCATCATCATCGTTCATGATGATGTTGAACCCCAAGATGGGAAGCAGCAGGGCGCTGATGACCGGCATCCCGACAGCTACCAGAACAAGTGCGCGCCCAAGAAGATGATTGAGATGGTCAATAATCTTGTCAACGGTGGTATATTATCAGAATTTAGGAAGGTTCTACGTAATACTGGGTTTATCGGTCTGACCAAGATATCAGTCGATCGTATGGATCGAGGTATCATACACAATCTGTTACAGTTGTATGACAAGGAGTCAAAGTCATTCCGTATCGGTGAAGGAAATTTGCTCACGGTGGGCCCTGATGACGTGAAGAGGGTCTACAATCTTCCATCGGGGAACTTACCATCAAATTAAGTCCTAATCGTACGAGTAGGGCTAAACAACTTGGTGCTGAGATGGGACTGCGGTCCACCACGCTGGCTCCATTGGCATCTGTGTACAGTAGGATCCTTTGTGAAAAGGATCCTGAAAAACGTACCAAGCTGTTTATCTTGTACTCATTAGGATGTGTACTCAACCCGTCCCCCAACAACAGAGTCAATCTCAACTACCGCTGACTTTTTACATGATCTGGAATTGATTCCAAAATATAACTGGTGTCAGCACATTTCAGACACCCTGATCGATGGTTTAGACAAATATGCTGATTCCAAGGATGCAAGCCCTCTGCTCAAAGGGGATTTCCATTTTCTGTTTGTAAGTTACTCCTTAACACATTTATAAATTCATTCTATGTTGTTTATGTGAGATCCATGATGCCATAACAGTAGTACACATAACGCAGGTACATTTTCTTGACAGTGTACTGTTTGATGACGAATACCTTCTAATGTTGTCCCAACATGTGGACTGTGGTCAACAGAACGAATAAAAGACAAGTTACGAGATCGGAAGACGATTGAAGCGATACGCAGAGGCAGGGTTAAGTGTCCGGGTACATCCATTTGTAATGTGGGAACCGTCATCGGAAAACCCCAATACCCCTGCACATCATCATTCTACTGGTTGTGAGGATTTGGTTGAAATGGAAGTTGACATGACTCTATCGGAGGTAAACGAGTCTTGCAGTGGACGACTGGTATTTGCCGAACTCTGTTATGTATATCTGTAATTTTAAATTTGGTCCATCTGCAGGCCACTGCAGCACACGCTGAAGCTGTATTAGAGTCCAACAGATGGAATCGAAGGGTTAAATGTTAAACAATTACATCGGTACGTTGCTCAGGACTGAGGGTCAATTAAAAGAAAAGCTAATTACGACGGGTGTATGGAAATAGCTGTAAAACCATTGTTGTAGCACAGGTATGATATCCCAGCCATCCTCTATGTCATTCTTTTTTTGTGCCGTGCAGTTCGACACACTGATGATTTTTGTGATAATTAATGGCGATACTTTAATCGGTTGGAACCAATTGTTGCTACAGTCTTCAATGATCCCAGGCGATGGAGATGAGAGCCAACCACTGGCGCGTATGATGTTGTACACATTAACCAGTCGGTGCCAAGCGTATCTGGTGATAGTCAGGTAACCGTCACTCATTTCTAGTATAATGAGGGTCTTTCAATGTCTTCTCTTAGACTATGGATTCTTTGCAGGCTGGTATGGATGGAGAGGATGGGGGTGCGTTATGTCCTGCGGTAGAGGAAAGATCAAAGGATTTATCTGTACAGGGTATTGTGGAGGTTGTCGACGAGCTGAGTGGGGTGATGGCCGGGACCGGGGAGGGGGTGAAGGAGGGGTGGTGTGTCGGGGGGTGTGAACCGTAAAGATGTTGTTGTTGGTGCAGGAATAGATCAAACTCTAGCAGAGAGCCGTGTGAATACGCATGCTGGAGATCTGGCGGGTGATCAATCTGAACCTCCGGCCTCAGTTGATACGACAGTGGAGACTATTATTTCGAAGGAGAGTTTTCCCGAAAATAATGTAAAATTTATCAACACCAGTTCCAACATGCCCAGGCAAGTGAAGAAAGGACGCTGCCTGTGTTCACCATATGTCAATAACGGCGGGAGAAAGCGAACACCCAAGCTAAGTGGGACTGAAATCCAAATCTTGGAGTATGTCAGGGGAGCCGTGTGTGATCACCCGAAGTACAAGCTTAAACACAATTTGCTGCTTACTTCCATATTAATGATGAAATTACGTTGACATATTGTCTGGTTAATAAACAATCTTGCTTTGCAGCAGTATGCAGGTCTTCTGTGATGATTTCAATATTTACTGACTTCAGCATGACATGTTAACAATGAGTGGTGATCGGTGGGATAAGTACCAATGTTGTGAACAGTTTTGTCTACTATTTAAACCGTGATCAACAAACTAAGAGTGTCTTCGATGCCATATTCATGCCCGTTTTGTTGGTAATGTCGGTTCAATCCTACAACTCATCATTTCAAATTTTCGTTCCTAGTATCTGATCTGAAGCATGATCTTATTATCTTGCGCATGACAGTCCCAGTCTTCAGTACTGAAAGATGTATCGTGTGATGACCAGTTTTTATAAAGCGATTTGATAGTCTTCTCAAAAATCTTTGCATTGAAGCGGACACTGTCAAAAAATGTAAATACGTACGTACATGGCACCTTAATTCCAATTTGGTGGGTATGCTTATTGTTTGAAATGTTCTAATCACTGATACTGACATTGTTAAGGGTTTGTTTTATTCAGTTTGTTTTCCAGCGCTATATGAGTCACACTACGTCTAATCATTAACATGGAGAACAAACAATTTCACTGGGTAGACAGTTTACCTCAGTCAACATTGAACTTCAACCGTGCCAAAGTTCATCTCTCCACACTGGTAATTATATGCGATGGCGTAACCATGATTCTGCATATTTTCGTAATGGTTAATCTTGTGATCCATTAACTTTTCGTCTTCATTGTCGACCACTGCAGTTGAAATATGTATTATGCTGGCTCATCCACCATGAATTAGTGGACAATGGGGTGTTTGAATGGAAGTGGGACATCTCCACGTGTTTGATCAGGGTGATGAGGTGAGCTGTGGCCTACATTGTATGAGGATGATGGAAACTACCACGCAGTAATCAAATCCCGTACGGCCGTGTTGATCAAAATGCGTGGTCTGAGTGGACCAACAAAGAGTGTATCTCCTACCATAGGGCAAGAATATCTCTCCTTATATTATTACAGCTGAGAATAGGCTGAAGGAACAAATCGTTGAAGCATCATCGTCAGCTGATAAATCAGTACCATGTGTTGTGGAGGATGCCAAACGAACGAGTAGTTCTTTACTTAGTGGAGGGGGCAAATAGGTTCTGGGTTGCGAGGGCACCACTTAATTTTGACTGTGTCATATTTAATGGATTGTAGACACCCCAATGTTGTAAATTATGATATGAGTAGGAAGCTAGGTTCGTACATGGCTGTTCACCCAGTTGAAGATGTCTAGAATTTTTTTTTTTGGGGGGGGGGGGGTGGTCGGATGGGGGTTTGGTTCCCACAACATGCTAAAAGTTGGTGGCTTCTTCTGATGTGTACAACCTCCAAATTGTTTTACACAGGTGGCGGAAGCAATGGCTAAGAATATTGCTCTGCATAATTGCAGTGATTTGGAAATGTTGGTTTTTGTGTTTATAGTGATGTTTGGAAGTGGTCAATGTTGTAAGTCGGAATAGCGAAGTAGATGTAGATGATGGGGTTTTTGGATAGTTTACAAAAGGGAAACAAAACATTGTGAAAAAAAAAACAAAATCAACAATCCCTAGTTCATCGAGGTGTTAATATAAAAAATATATATATATATATATATATATATATACACACGCATATATATGCATCAACATAGTGGAACAGATCGTAAACATAATATACAAAACATACCATAAAACAATATCAAAGATAGTAAAAACAAATTCTAAAATTCGTTATTGTTAAAGAGATTATAAGACTTCAAAAACGGCATCTTTACTTCAAAGGTAATATCACTTACCACCAAGAAGTCATAAAAATTTATTATGTGGTCATACGAAATTGTGAGGTAGTCATGTGGTACTAATTCGGTCTGGTTTTGGCCGACATACAGAATTCTATACTGTGTAGAGCTACCCGACAGACAGTGATGAGCTACTTTCCCGTGCTGTGATGCAGCTACCCGCATCCCCTCCAGCCAATTTTTTTTTACCAAACCATCTCGATGCTTGACTTGTAGTCGAAGTGTCTCACTATATAGTCATAAAAATCTACTATGTGGTCATACCAAAGTGCGATCTAATCACGTTGTTTACATGACGTTCGTTATTAGTACTTAAATACACTGTTTATAATTATTCTATTATTCAAACCATTTATGATATATAAATATGTAAATATTTGGAAATTACATTAATTAGCTATCTAAATAACAAATATGACGATTATTTTGTTTCCGCATGATGTTACCATGGATATAATACCCCCCCTAACTAGTAGTCATATAGGATAACTAGTCCTCGGTGGTACTACTTATATCGCTTCATTACCCAACAAAAATGATCACAACTACGGACGTCCTGCCTGTCATAATATTTATACAATTTATTTTTTGTAAAGTGTAAAATAACAAATACGGTTATTCCGGGAGCTAATGCAATTATAGATACAGTGCTAAGCCGCTAATGATTTCGGTCGGGTTTTGGTGGGATATCTGTACAACCCTTAGGGTATGGCCCATAATGTAGTTAAGCCCCGCCAAAATTTTGTACTTTCATATTTGTCTATAAATACCACAAGTTTGCTTACTATTACCAAAAACCCGCGAATTTGAGATTCCTGTGTAAGTCTAACCACTTCCCCCCGCCAGACTATCTACTTAATTACACTCCTCTAAGTAATTGCATATTTCTTAACTGTTAGTGTTCTTATTGTCTCATTCATGGTCTCTCTAACAACATAGGCTGTGATCAGGTTGACCAGCTCCATCATGGCTTCAAGGAAGCGTACCCATGCATCGATAGGCTTACATGCGGAGCCAGAAACACTATCCCCATTTGAGGAATTTGACAGGTACTTAGAAGAGAAGGTCTGTCCGAAAAAAAGGTGAAGATGTCATTGTTCATGTGGAATGAGAATAAAAAAAGCGCAACACGGCTGCAGGTTCAGTTGGCAAACCTCCTCCTTGGCATGGCCCCAAACGAGCACAAGCTTATGTTCATGAGGCGGAGTGTGTGTTCGACGCCTGTATTGCACTTCTGGTAACTGGATTCCAACCATTCATGGACACCGTTTACGATTATGTGCAGACGGTGTCCCATCTTCACTATGTCAACAAGAGGTCTCAATTATTCAGCGTTGAACTCAGGAAAAGGGCAGAGTTGGACCATGACTCGTCAAGGTCTAAACTCGGGTTATATGTGGGTACAAGTGGTTCACGGAAGGCACGTCGTCAATTACAATTCCCTGAGTGTAATTGATGATAATTTGTCATTTGTAGGTGGTTAATATTTTGGAAATATCAATTTCAGCAATGTAAACGTCAATGGCTGTTCATGACTGGGACTGTGGGACTATTGACTAAATACATGTGAACTTAGTGATTGCTAATGGTTTTGTAATATATTATTTGCTTAGTTACTGAATCATGGAACAACAACTAAGCGGGATTGATCTTCTCCAAAAAGTGACGATGTTAGATATTTGCTGTTACAATTATTATTTTTGTAACGCTAGTACATATTCCCTTTAATTTTTACTACAGATAAGAAGATTGGCCATGTCTGGACAAAATACAGCAGTTAGGGTGTTAATGTTAAGGTTAACCCGGTAATACGGTTTTTAAAAATTTGATACCGTTACCATTCCATTTACATCGATCGGTTAACCGTATTCAGGTTAACCATTCGAAGCGGTACAGTAACTTAGGTAAACCAAAACCGGGTGTAGATTGTGTTATATGTAAATAACATTGAGTAATGATAACGAACTAGATAAAAGTGTGCAAATAAAAACATTAAAAAAACAAGAAAGCATCAAGCATTTTATATCATGTCCAAGCATTAGTTTATATTAACACAAATATTGTTCCACCATTATATAATGCTCAACCATCTAATAAATTCATTATAAAATATTTAACTGCACATTTATAATCGCAATGACACAAAACAATCCAAGAATACAAGACAAAATCAATTCATGTAGATTCGCACGACTCATTTTACAAGCTACTTTATCAACTAAGTGATAGTAAAATACATCTCAGCAGATGTAACAGAACATAATTACAATATACATTGTCTATAATGCTTACCTTGCTCTTCAATGCAAATAATATTTACGTCATACATAAGGAGTGTCCTTTTTCAAGATTCTAGGTTATTTGTGTTCAAGTTATCAAAATATAACTTAAAGGATATACAAAAGACTAGCACATAGCAAATAATATTATTGTATGAAAAACCAAAATTGATGACTAATATGTATATATAAATATATAGTTATACATATATATTATCGGAAATAACCGCGGTTAACCACGGTATAAAGTTACATACCGTTACCTTAACCGCATTTCTCTAATAATAACGGTAGGCTCGTTAACCAGTACGGTTAACCGGTTACACGGTACGGTGTAAACAGGTTTCGTTGCGGTACCGCGGTAACAGGTTTTTTTGGGCACCCCTAACAGCAGTTGAACTCGAATCAAGTATTGCAAGGAGGTAGCAACTACAACTTTGGAAAAAATTCCGACGTCTTGTATCGTATGTTGGTGTAATTCTCATCGTCTTCAGGGTTATGTGTTCGTAAACATAGTGAGATTAAAACACAAAAAGACAAATTTGCACAATGCCCTTTGTTAAAAATTGTTAACCTAAACTGATACCAGACTCGTCATCCCATAGTCAAGTAACGACGACTTAGACACGTGTTTATAGGGTTTGACTGCTCAGGTAGTCGTATCTCTTGTATGCCCGGTAGTCCGCCTCTATGCAAGTAGGTAGCCGTAGTCAAGTAACGACGATTTAAGCTTAGACACCTTTTTCATAAGGTTTGACAGCGCAGGTAGATGTATCTCTAGAAGGACAGGTACTCCGTCTCTATGCAAGTAGGTAGCAATGGTCGGTTGACCCGAATCCATAAGGGGCTGTTCGAACTTTCCTCACCAAGCTTTATGATTAATGTAACTATAGTTAGGGAATACAAGTTTGACGAGTGTACCATGGTTTGATGTTGTTATTCTATCTACTTGACATGTGGCAGTGAGAGGTATACAGAATGAGATTAATGTCCACAAAGCTAGCAACAGAACCCCAACAGAACAGACACTGGGCCCCTTCGAGCTTTGTTCATAAATCTTGTAAAACAAGCTTTATGATTAATCTTACTGTAGTTAAGAAAAAAAGTTTGAAAAAATATAAAATATATTTACCTTTTGTCAAAAAAATTACATAGTTCATATATTTACTACTGTTAAATTTTCAAAAATATACTCGTATCTCTTGAAATTTCCCTGTTTCGTTTAAAAAAAACTCGTTGAATTGGTAAGCGTGACAATTTGTTGTCATGATGAAAATGTGCTGAACTTGAAATAAAATACTGGTATTCACTTTTCTTGGATTAGTAACCGTGTCATTTCAGTTTAATATCTGCCAGACGTTTTTATGGGGAAACTGCGACGATTTCTTGTCATGATGGGCAAAATGTACTAAATTAAAATTGAAATAGTATTCAATTTTATTGGATTAGTAAGCGTGTCATATCAATTTAATGTCTGCACTTTTGTCTGTTCGAAGCCGCCCTAGATATCACTGTTCCTGACCTCCCAGCAGTCAATTCACCGTCACTGAGGCGCCCCCTTAATAAATGGAAGCAAACGAAACTACAGATGTATTAGTACTAGTTTACTACTTTTGATTAAAGTTCTCTACAGTGGGGCTGTGGCGGGGAGCTACATTTTTCGTCTTTGGGTTGGGCCGGTACATGGACCTGCAGGCCCAATTTTTTCATTCTTGCAAACAATTAATTTTATTCTGAATAATTAGTGTTAAACTTGTGAACAAATATTATGAAACTTCTGGAATAAAAAAAAACACACACAGGAAAATCACACAGAACTGGTTGAAAATTATATTAACTATGTATAATTTAAATGTAACTGCCCCCAATTTTGGTGTAGAGGGCCCTTATATTTTTAAACAATAGCTGGTTGGGAGTGATTGTCAGATGTGAACACTATTGTGAACAACAATATAAACCCCAACTCGGTATTATTGAAAAATACATGCATTCCCATAGCATCAACTATGCATTTTTACGAGAATACCGAGAAATAACTAGAGTTTGTGGTGAATTTCTTTCTTATTATATGTTTCTGTAAAAAAAAATATTATGTGACAATACTTAATTGCGGTTAAACTTGAAGCGGCTCTTTTATAACAATTGTTAAGTAGTTAGTCATTGACTCACCCCTCTTCTGTCTTCTCTTCTCCCTCTTATCACAATTCACAACTAAGTCCCTAAGTCTAACCATTTTTCTCTGTATTTGCAACCATGGCCGACCGTCGTCATCG
This sequence comes from Limonium bicolor, assembly GCA_023374045.1. Lineage (NCBI taxonomy): Eukaryota > Viridiplantae > Streptophyta > Magnoliopsida > Caryophyllales > Plumbaginaceae > Limonium > Limonium bicolor. The sequence continues at coordinate 146,683,879 of CM041779.1, read as the reverse complement.
CGTTTTGACCACTCCAGGACCAGGGAATAGAATGATGAACCGAGGTAATCGAATGAATGATCTCGGTGACGATGAGTTCCCAATGGCTATCGCGCGAATTCTTTGCCCCACAAGAATTGAAGCCACTAAACTTAAATTGTATATATATACAATGGAAGTTACTTGCCAAGGTAGAGGTGAGAGAGATTTCCAAAAATAGATTCACCATACGGTTTTACGATCCAACCGAGTTCAAGAAAACAATAGAAATGGGTCGGTGGCACTACCATCAGCGAGCGATGTTGGTTCAGAAAGCAGTATCGTCAACAAAACTCGATGCTCAAATCCCTACCTCCATGAACGCGTGGGTTCGATTTGCTGACGTCCCCCGTGATAAAGAGACAGAGACGAATGCATGTTATCTCGCCATGAAGATTGGTAAAGCAATAAGGTGTGAAGTTCTGGGCGGAGAAGGGTTAAACAACCGTCGATGCCGCGCTTGCGTCAGAATGAACACGCTTGAACCGCTGGCGACTAAACTATCGGTGCAGGCATGGGAATTAGATTTTCAGGTGACTCTTTTATATGAGGAACTTCCCATATTTTGCTATAATTGTGGTATGCTTGATCACTCCCTCAATGAATGTAAAAAGAAACGTGTCACTGTCAATAATCGCGACGGATTCGGTCCTTGGATGCGTTGGAACAGTGAAGAATGTTCCTACGACGTTGATAGTAGAGCTTTGAAGGAGGAATTTAATACTGTTAGTATCCCTTTTGAATGGCGCCTACCCTGGAATCCTCCTCCATACCCGGACATGTTCCCATCTGGTGATAGGATTGAAGTTCCTCCGATTCCTCGGATTCCTCTCCACCTCGACCACTGCGACAACCACCCCTACCACCGACGATGCTGACGAGGATACACCAACGTAAGGCTGAAACTTTTTTGTTAACGTTAACAACATACCCTTAATTATCTAAATGCCTTCAAACTGTATTCAACAGATTTCTGTTCCGAATGGGCTCAATGCTGGTCCCCTTATGTTTGTGTGTTATGACAGTGACAATGAAGACTGAAGATCTTGCCACCATGTTGTCACATTGTATAGCATTTTCTGTAACTGTATTAGTTATTTTGCGCCGGTGTAGTATGTAGCTGTTAATCAAGACTTTGTTTTGCATTCACTCCATTTTGCCTTTGGACTATTGTGTGTGACTTTTGAAACGTGATGAAACTTCTGTATTCTCTACTATAATTGCACTGTATCATTTGTGGGGACTGAATATAAACACGCTGTTTGCTGACTGTTAATGGTTTGCTATACATAAGTAATTATAAGTATGTAGACAAATTGTGGTTTACACAAATTGTGCTTTACACAAATTGTGGTTTGTACGCTAACAGGAAATGATGGGTTTTAACCTTCGAATTAGATAGTTGAGGTTGGACTTGATTTGCAGAGGTAGGGTGATCGATTTAATGTAGGTACTATTAATGCGATTGGGCTATAGTAGAGAAATATTGTAAATAACATGAAGTGGAAACTGGGTTAACCGAATGATTACAGTATATGTAACATTAAGTATAAGGATTTTAATATATACGTCTATATATAAGAGTAAAGAAGAAATTTTAATTCAAGAAAAAATAGAGAAGAAATCAACAAATGGTGCCATAGGTTTTGAATAGAACCGGCACAACGTGACTAGATCACACTTTGGTATGACCACATAGTAGATTTTTATGACTAGATGGTGATACACTTCGACTATAAGTCAAGCATGGAGAGGGTTTGTAAAAACTGGAGAGGATGCGGGTAGCTGCATCACTGGACGGGAAAGTAGCTGAGCACTGTCAGGTCGGGTAGCTCTAGACAGTATATAATTCTGTATGTCGGACAAAAGACTGGAACTGATGACTGACACGTGACTAGATCATGCTTTGGCATGACCAGTGAGTTAAGTCTTGTGATAAGATGGTGGCAGACCTCCGCAATTGGTCATGTATTAAAAGGTTAAGAGAGTAAAAGTTATCCTATCTGACAAGTCATTTTAAAACCTGTTGGGGGTATTGTATCGGTGATTAAATTTGTGAAAGAAAATAATTCATACGTGATATTTATTAGTATTTAGATAGGTATGTTTTCCGATATATGTTAAATATATATCATAAACTGCTTTGAATAATAGAATAATTATAAATATTTGTATTCATGTACAAATAACGAATTTCATGGGACAACGTAACTAGATCACACTTTGGTATGACCACATAGTTGATTATTACTAGATGTTGATACACTTCTACTATAGTCAAGCATGGACAGGGTTGGCAAAATATTAGATTTCGGGTAGCTGCATCACAGGACGGGAAGTAGCTCAGCACTGTGCGCTCGGGTAGCTGCACAGTATAGAATTATGTAGTCGGCAAAGTGAAGCTGGATGTGATGTGAACTAGATCATGCTGGTTACTGGAATGATGAGTGACACGTGACTAGATCATGCTTTGGTTACATAGGGGTGACACGAGACAGGACTGCCTTACGATTCTGTTGTACAGCAGCAAGAGAGATCCAACATGAGGCAATCAACACATATTAGTTTTTAAAAAATACAACATCTAGTAAAAGCAGCAACAGAGCTCTAGTTTTTGCTGCCGATTTGAGCTTCTTCCAGGCTCCAGCCCTTGTCCAAAGTTCCTACAGCCGAAATGAAAACAAAATGCAAAAAAAACTTTAAATCTTGTAAGACAGCTGAAAGATGTAAACCTGGCTGCAAGCAGAGCCTCACTTATCTGAGAACAAATCTAACAGAGGAGGAACATGGGAAGACAACTCAAGTAACAACAGTAGCAATGTAGGAGCAGCAACAGTGGCAATGTAGCAGAAATGAGATGGAGGAGCAGCAGCAGCAGCAGCAGTAGCACTAGCAATGTAGCTGCATGTAGTATCATACTATCATGTACAGACAAAAACACACAAATTAAGTACAATAGAATATCGGTTGCAGCAGCATGTACACACTCACACTACCAACAAGATATAAAAAACCACAATTGACAGATCCATAGGTTTGATATGCAGCAGCAGCAGCTCATAGTAGTCATTAACAACTAACAAGCGTCAATCATAATGGTGATCAACTCTGTCAAGTGACTATCTACATTTATGATCAATCTCTATAGTTAGAAAGGTACCTTTATCTTCTTCAGCGTTCCTTTAAAGCCATTCCTTCCAAGAGGTAGATCAAAGTTTCTTCATCATCACATAATATATGTTACTATCACACAAATTCAATCAAATTCATCCAAAGAATTCACTAATTGTAGCCTAATAGACAGCAAAAGAAACAAGCTGGTTAGTTACAAACTAACAATAAACGAAGAAAGAACAACAGAATAACCAAAGAATGCAAGACAAGAAACAAGGAACTAACTATGATTGTTCTTGAACAGAAAACTAGCACCAGAAATACTCAAAACGCAAAACAGACCATGAACTCAGTTCATTAACCAATTAACAGACCATGAACTCATTACTAATAGCACACTTAATTATACATATGATGCTCAATTTATTTACCAATTAAATAGTGTAACTAAAAGACAACAAAATAGACCATGACCTATAATGTAAGAAGAGAGAAGGACTATGTCCAGAATAAACGACGAAAGAAAAACGGAACAATCCAAAGAATGCAAAGCAAGAAACAAGGATCTAATTATGATTGTTCTTGAACACAAAACTAGCACCAGAAATACTCAAACTGCTAAAAGACCTTGAACTCAATTTATTGACCAATTAAACAGACCGTGAACTCATTATTAATTGCACACCTAATTATTCAAATGATGCTCAGTTTATTTACCACAAACATTACAATAAACGATGAAAGAATAACGGAACAACCCAAAGAGTGCAACACTAACCAGGATCTAATTATGACTGTACTTGAACAGAAAAGTAGCACCAGAAATACTCAAACCGCAAAACAGACAATGAACTCAGTTTATTGACCAATTAAACAGACCATGAACTCATTATTAATTGCACACTTAATTATTCATATGATGCTCAGTTTATTGACCAATTAAAAAGTGTAACTTAATAGTACAAAAAGACCATGAACTATGATGTAAGAAGAGAGAAGGACTGTGTCATTAAAACAAACACCAAAGAGTATAGTTTAGCAAAATAGTTTTTATTAGTGTGCTCAGTTTTTAGACAAATCCCAGAGCAGTGCTGGCGGTTAAATTGCCACGTCGATAGTTTCTGTGGTTATTTAGACACGTAATTTTTTTCTAGAACTAATGTTCCTGGTAAGCAGCTGCTCCCCTTCTGTCACGATATTGATCAGCTACCCTACCAATATTTAAAACAACATCCGAAAAACAAAAATAAGTAGTATATCAGCTTGTTTCTTACCATATATAAATGATCAAGGGAGACTTACACTTCCTAATCTATTACAAAAGTTAGGAGGATAAGAGAGTAGCATATCAGCTTCAAGCTTACAAGCTTGAATGATAGTAAGAGGGGCATTTGAGCTATCCCACATTTTCCAATCAAAAGACATATTTGAACATCTGCTAACTAGATCAGCTAAGAAATTAGTGTGAGAATCATTACATAATCGCAAGGAGATTGTCAAATTGCAAAACCATTAGTAATGTTGCTAACTAAGTGTAGAACTTCTTCTTCTGGTCCGTGGTTGTGATGTTGCATACTCCTGCATCAGGTTATGGTTGTTGACAGACACCAAAGCTTCATCTTCCTACCCATGTTGTTCAAATGCTGGGGTCCATGGATGATAGTCTCCACCTCCGCCACATTATCTGGAACAGCACTCCTGCATTTCCTGTTGAAAGCTATCTCCAGATTACCAGTATGATGCATAATAATACCATTCAAAGACATATTAGAACCCAATCTTCTTTTACAACAAGTTGACAACAAGAACTCTTCATTATGAGTAGAGTTGGAGAGCCATCTATTCTAATAAACATTGATCTTAGCCATCTTCTGCTGGTAGGCCTCCGTAAAGCCCAGATTAGATTAAATGCATTCCAAGGTAGCCATCTCAGGATTGTGTCTTACTTTATTCCTAGCATCATAGACAGCCCACATTTGACTAATCACTCTCGCCACACAGGAAACAAGCCTCAGACCCCCCCCCCCATTCTTTTTTATATGTTTGCAAGGCAAGGGTGTGATTTTGCTAAAAAAATTCCAGGCAAACAGTTGAGCTCTAGGAGGGGACAGATTGTTTTGTATTTTCCTTTTAATCTCAGATAAGTGAGTCGTGGGAGAAGAAGGTCCTTCCTTCCTATGATCTTCAGTGAGTTCTGAGTAACAGATCGCACAGAATAGTTGCCAGTTTTGTTTCCTTTCCAAAGCCAGGTATCATTATTAGATAGATCAAAATTGGTGTTCATGATATCTTCCTTATCTACTGGGTGAAACAGAGAGTTGATGAGGTTATGGTTCCAGGCAGGATTATCATCATCTATCATCTCTAAAAACCTCCAGTAATCTTTCATCTCTAAATTCCCTCCTTTTTTCACAATTATACATAATCTGATTGAAATCACCTCCCACTAACCAAGGAAGGTTAATCTGATCTCTTAAAGAATCTAGCAACTTCCAAGACAAATGTTTTTGGTGCCACTTAGACCACCCATAGAAACCAGTAAAATTGAAGAGATTCATACCTGGGAGTTTGACAGTTGCCGAGATGTGATGGTTTGAAGTACTGATAATGGAAGTGTTGCTATCCTTTGACCAAAGAAGAAGAAGTCCTCCACTTCTACCAACACTACTAATAGCCAGCCCATCAAAATCTTTCCACTTCTTGATAAGATTATCTATATCAGAATCAGTCTTATGGGTCTCCATTAAAAACACAAGTTTGGGATTAAATTTCTTCAACAGGGAAGAGACCCAAACTACTGCACAGGGGCGACCCAACCCCTTGCAGTTAAGCATTACACAACTCATTTCTGCAGGCAGCCCTGATCCTGCTCAGGGTCTGCCCTTTCAAGGATGACCTCATAATAGTCAGACTCCTCCACCTCCTCTGTGGGAATAGAGGAGGTAATCACCAGAGGTCCAATGTTGTAGACTTTCCTTTTCTTAGTTTTGAAAGATTGTGAGTGTCTGGGGTTCAAAGATGTCTCAAGGAAAAGTTTCCCTTTCCTTTTGAACTTGACTGAATACACAGAGGATCTTGAGCTTCCATCCATAAAGTGTGCTCACCAGAGTTGTCAGGGATTTCTGTAGCCCAGGGGTTAGTCTTACCTCCACTGGGGGCCATAAAAAGGAATTGCTAGGGCCAGAAACAGATATAGGAGGGACGGTGGGCTGTCTGTTGTTGAATTCTGTGGCGAAAGCTGAGACAGCAGCTTCCCAAGGTAGAAGATGGACATCTAATGTATGAGATTGGGTTTTGAAGGGGGGTGTAATGTCCATGTTAACAGTCTGGACAGGGGAACTGATATTTATCTGAGGTGTTATCTGAGATTGCAGGGGGAGGTTAAAACCAGGGGGATTATCTGAAAGGGAATTACCTAGGTCATGTAAAGTGGATGGGGAATTCAAATTTTGAATCTCCAGACAGGTCGATCTTTGTGGGATAGCAACAGAAGGAACTGTGACAGAGGGCAGGGTTGCTAGAGATAGGTTAACATTAACATTAGTAGGGGTGTTATCAGGGAGAAGATCACCTTGAGTAGCCATCACAGTGAGGCTGTCAAGGACCCCTTCTTCTTTCCACTGGTTAAGCAGCTTACAATCATTAGCAATATCCATTGCTCTGGCGAATTCGGAACGGATCCAGGGACCATATCTCTCATTACAGCCGATGCTTCACTATAGAAAATACACTCAGGCATTGTGTGACTAATTCTACCGCATCTGCAGCAGAAGCTTGGTAAGTTTTCATAGGAAACTCTACAGACTTTGTTTCCTTGGGAAGTCTTAAGCACTATCATCCTACACAGTGGCTCAGCAATTTTGATTTCTATCTTGATTCTGAGAATTTTAGCAGATAACGGGTTCATTCTTTCAGCGCATTCAACAAATCTCCCTAGACGATTAGCTATATAAATAGCAGAATCTCTGTTGAAGAAGGCTATGGGAATTTTATGAATGCCTACCCAGATGTTGACAGACGTGGTTTCATGCTCTGCAATACTGATGTAGGGGTTTATATCCGAGACTGCTAGGAGCCGATTTTGGAAGTGCCAAGGTCCATTCATAAGAATGTTCCCCTTCTCCGCCTCAGTACCAAACTCGATAGAGAAGCGATTGGTGGCTACTTCCGCTACCTTGAAGCCAGGCCTTGGTTTCCACATTTGAAAGAGCACACTCTGAAGCAGCTTAGCTGAAACACGATTAGGGCTCCATATTCTAGCAAAGAGGGCTTTTTGGATATCGATGAGAGAGTAGGAGTTTGAGAGGCTAGATTCGTCAAAGAAATTCATTTCCGCGGGGTGAAGTTGCATTTTCTTGCAGTTGGAGATGATCGAGTCCATCGGAGGGGCGAAATAGATCGAGGGAGGAGTACGGTCGATGAAGAAGCTGATTAGGTTAGGTTTAGGTTTTGTATCTCTATTTTCAAGTTTCGTATTTTTGAGAGCTACACTTAGAAGATTAAGCGAAGCTAAAAATTCATCCGGGGGAACAAGAATGATTTTTGTTATCTCAGACAGATTACAAATGTTTACCTTTTCAGTCTGGTGCGGTGGATCTGCATGCAGCCTGCAACCTGACTTCTTCTGCGGCGAGAGAGTAGGGGGATCACCAGGGATAATCATGGGGTCAGAGCTCACTGCGGAGCTAGTAGTTAGCAACCGGAAAACGGAGAACACTCCATCAAAGCGTCTATTATACAACCGGAAGCACATAGCAGCGTGCTTGAAGTCTGTGATTTTTAATTATATGGTAGTTTTTGTTTTTATATTTTGTCTTTAAAATTATATAAAACAAATCATTTTAGTTTCTCTATTGATTTAAAAATTATTTCAATAATTGACAGTTTTAAAAAATTTATATCTCTTAAATATCTTGTTAATGTAATTATACAATTTCTATTTTTTACCATTTTTAAATATTAGTTAAATGCTAATATTATCAACACACGTTGTTCAACATTTTAAACCATTTGTTCAACATTTATCTAATCATGTTTATGAAATTTGCTTAGATTTAAATTCCAAACTAGTTTTTTATTGACATTATATAATAAAGGATTATTAGTACAATTTCCTCTAAAACTAAGATTTTTACTCAACAATTAATACATTTTTAGAATTATTTGTTTTGAATTTGCAGATTTTCCTCTAAATCCAAGATTTTTTTACTTAATGGTTACTACATTTATTATATTTAATTAATTAAAAATTAAATTTTAAATTATAAAAATAAAAAAGAGAAACATCACGCATCCACATTTACTTTTATTTCCCTTCTACACCGGAAGCACAGAGCATCGTGCTTCCGGTTGTATAGTAGAATTTGCCCATCGACATGGATAGGGATGAGAAAAGGGGGAAAGAAATACAGAGGTGGCAGTTCGGGTCAATCAGATCGGGTTTGGTTGGGTTCGGTTTGGTTAGGGTTGATTTCAAATCGTTCAATATTTGGTTCGGGTTGGATCGGGTCGGTTGAATTCGGTTTGTTCGGGTTGAGTTCGGTTGTTGAAATTTCGGGCCGGGTTGGATTGGTTTGGGTGATTTTTGGTTTGGATGCCTTTCGGTCAGGGTGACTTCGGATCGGGTAAGTTACAGTTCGGGTTAGCCTCTGGTTTGTTCAGGTTTTTTCGGGTTATGGCTCAAATTCGGGTCAATTAATGGGTTAAATACAGTTGCCATTACAGAATCCCGCAACTAAATCGTCATGATATGCAAATTTGACTTCAATCAATCTCAACACGTATAAATGTATATAACCGATTCTGAACTTATCATGTTATACTTTAGCAACTAACTCTGAACTTATCAAAATTATTGATGTAGCTTTAGATTAGTTAATAGTTTCATTATTTTGAGAGGAGTATAAATACATATGTTTGTGGATAATTATTAAAATTGTATCAAAGTGTAGTAACTTGTATTTTCAATCTATGAACAATTAGCGAATGGAATTAGTTAATAAGTATTGATGACTTTTTTTATGGTAGTTAAAAACTGTTAATGATGAAGAACTATTCAGAAGCATGAGAATTTTGCAACATAGGTAGAAGCCTTCAAGTATATTAACCATTTATGCTAAATTGCTAATGAGCGAGAAGTATTCACAAGATTAGATAAAGGCTTGAAAAAATCTAATTAATAAAAACACCTTCAATATATTCACAAGTCAGAAAATCAGGCACCTCATCAGGCACTGCCTTGATCCTCCACCGCAAGTCATGACAGATAGGAGGGAGGAACCCAGACAACTCCCAATTCCATATACCAAGTGTATTCCATAACGATAACGCAACCACATTCTCATTTACAAGTTCTAAAGTAACATCCTTACCGTTATTTACTAAAGTAAAGTGCGAAAACGTACGCATAAGTTTAATTACTCCAGTCCCCAGGGTCATGCGTAATTACTATATAATCAAGCACCAAGAATGATTCCCAGCCCGTCCAGAACCGTTTAATATTGGGACTGAATGGGGAGACTACGGCGAGGGAATGCTATTTGCATTTGTACATGCGAAGCCTGGTGTGAGAAGGCAAATATATTACTAAATGGTATACTGGACACACTAAGGCAATTGCTCTATGCGATGTTGGGTAGCCTCATAAACGATTTTGGTGCAACCACTATTATATGTAAACACCTACCACAAATAAATACCGTGAGGTGCAAGAAAACTTGCGCACCCATGATTTTTTTGATTTGAGTCTCCGAAATGGCCCTACATGAGAGATAAGTTTGAAAGACAACCAGCAAAAACTCGAACACGTACCTTGCTTACCGCAACTTAAATAGACAGTCATTCCGGATGCAACTGATAACAGACTGTAATCCAGTTATCCATGCGAGGGTCCAATCGGAAGGTGAGTCTTCCCAGGTCCATATACGCTCACAACTGATCGTCATCTTTTCACCTGCGCGTATTACATAACGATGATTGAGATATGCTGTATCTGTATGTGTCGTTATGCACGATTAGCGGGGCGGCGCATATACCTTACACAGTTGCCGCCATGTTTTCATCAATTTCCACAAATTACAGGCTCCAACGTTTGGACTTCTGGTGAAGCAAAAATTTACACGAATATCTCTTGCCCAATGATGTCATTTGTCACTCCGCTTAGAAAACGGGGAAATGCAGATGGTTAGTGTGGTTGACGCTACCTGTCATGAAGCTAATGTGACCAAAACATCATTCCTTATCTGCTTGCAAGACACCATTTATTTAACATGCTCACATTGTCTTTTGTAGACCAGGATCCAATCCAGTCATATTCCTATATACGTCGACATGTGTCGCAAGACTCTCTAATTAAAGGGTGTGTATTAGGTACTTCTGCTTTGCTTTTATTGTAAAACCCTACTAGTTATTATCTAAACACAGTGAGTGGGGGGAGTTAGACTGGGGAATGCAGCATTAGTACGGCCAGTAACAGACAGTGGGTACACTTACTCGGGGTGTTCATGAACTTAAACAGATGTACCCACCCATGAGACGAACGGCCGACATGCGTACCAACATGTCTATTCGTAGAAAACGCGAATATATTACCAGAATGGTATACTGTGCATACTAGACCCTGCGGACATTGAATACTGTGAGGAGCAACTACATTTGCGCTGAGACGTTTTGTAAATTTGAGACTCTGTAATTGATATGCATGGGAGATAAGTGGCGAAGACAGCCTACAAAAACACGACATGAAACCTTGCTCACCGCAACTTAAACAGACAGCCATCCAACCGCAACTTACGGCAGACTATAATCCCGTTATCCATGTGACGGTCCATAAAAAGGTGATTCTGTCCAGGTCCGTGTATGCTCACAATTGGTCATGGTATTTTCACCTGCACACATTACATAATGACAGTAGAAGTTGTGCTATGATCAGTATGTGTCGTTTGTTCAGTTATCGTAGAGGAGGTTGCATACTAGACCTTAGCGTTAGCGCTCGAATTTCATCAATTCATGGAGCATATAGGGTCTACGGGCATTCAGCTTGTGAAGCAAAAACTTACACAAATATCGCTTGCGCAATAATCTCATTTGGTGCACCTGTTTGGAAAACAGGGAAGTATAGATTGTTAGTCTGGATGATGGTACTTGTCCTGAGCATAATGTGTCCATTACAAAAGCATTGGCTGCTTGCAAGACACTCATAGTAAAGAGGCACACATTGTCTTTCTGTAGTCCGGGATCCCATCCAGCCATATCTCCCATGTACGTCTCCATATGTCGCAAGGCAAATATACCGCAGTCCGAAGGGTTACGCCTAGACTGCCAGTCCTTTTGCATTACTATGAGATTTGGAACTCCTCTAAGCCTGAAGTCACCTTGAGAAGTAAAGGCCGCAGTAATGAAAGTATTCACGCAGTACACCTTGTTTAGCAGCACGCGGGAAAAACATGCCAGTTAACCATGTAGGAGTCCATACTAATTGAAGCAATGATCTAACACACAACATCTGCAAAAAATAAATGGGTGAGCATACCAGCAGAAATGGGACTATCCCGTACTTGTCAACCATGTTGAATCCCTCGAACGGAGCAGCATATTGTCGATCACCCAGTTTACTCCGTTCTTATAGTCGAGTACACACACATACACGTGTCCATGGGCTTGCACTGGTACGAATACCATATCGACCTTCATGATGTCCTTAGGCCCAAGCCCCGCGTTGTGGAACTCCTTGTGTAAAGTTGCTTTATTATACCCACCTTCGTAGTTGCTGCTCGACTGTCGTTGACATCTCTGATTTCCGTTGATGTAATATCAGTGGTGAAAAGCTGTACAGGTAGATTATCAGCTTCAGGCTATGGTAAAATAAGTGAGATCACTCTAAAATAGTGTATCAACTTAGTGTACGTACACTTAACGTGGTGCTGCAAAAAAAACGGTTAGGGCTTCCTTCACTTCTTGAAATTACCCGAACCTTAATAGGCTGTTTAAAAATATTAAATATAATTATTAAGACTAAAAGGAGTCCTCTTAGGAACATAATAAACAATTGAATATATAGAATACGATAAATGTCTAAAAGGCAATAAAGGGCGAAATATGCTCTAGCTTGGAATAATCTTGGTTCAAGACTTAATAAACTTACCAAGACCTTATATGTATATTAATGAATTATTAAATCAGTACCAAAGAAAACCGAGCTGAAAACAAGTTAAAAACAAAATGTGCTTTGAGGAGCCTTAAAAGCACGTTTTTGAGTAACTGTCGTGTAAATGAGTTTTAAATGGCTAAATGTCCATTATTACTCTTTAATTAATATGTGTACTATTTAGTATCACATTTGGAAGTTTAAATTAATAAGAAATAAATATTTCACCTTTATGTGTTTTGTTATAGTGAATAGTAACTAAAATAAGCTAGTTTGTAACATATGTTAACATATGTAATTTAATTGAGCTATAAAGGACTAAATAACCCCTTATATGTATATGGGGTCGGTTTGCATGTGCTGGAACGTCACTTTGCTTGCTGGTTGAACAAACAGATAAGAAGATAAGTGAGAAAATGAAAAAAACACTATTTGCTTTATGTATTTAATATCTTCAAAAGTAACAGCAATCAGTGAATTCTCTCATTCTCTTCATTCTTCAATTGCTGTTGCTTTCTCACGTATCTCTCCTCCTCCCTTTCTCTCATTCACGATCGACCACCACCAGCACCATATGCCAACTTCAAATCCTTGTAACTTCTTGCTCACTTGTCCAAATCTAAAACCGAGACACCGATCTCTTAGTTTCATCAAGCTCTTCGACTTGGTCCCTTCAAATCTTCAAGAGCTCCACTTTGGTGCCAAGAGGAATTTCCATGGAAGGAGCTTGAGTTCATCCTTCACGTATTATCCTTCTCCTCTGCTTCAAGGTATGGAAACTCAAAGAATATGGTGTTTTCTCTCTGTTTTATGTAAGCAAAAATAGCTTAAAATTCCTTGGAAAATGAACGTACGTGTGTATTCAAACTGCCTAAAGAGCCAAGGGTAAATGACTTAGAAAAATGTTCGCAGAGGACTAGTAAAGGACATACGTACTGCTGTGTTGTATTTGCAGGTGAAAGGCAAATATATTGTGGGAAATTCAGTGTTTAAGATTATTGCATTTTAGAGCCTAAGAGCTAAGGCAATTTAAATTGTGCACTATGTTGTTATGTGGTGTATATTTGGTGAAGTTTTGAGTATAAGAGTGTACGTTAAAATTATTTGGGAAGCTATACAATTGATGGGTGTAAAGAACTTACGCAGCAGACATGAAAAATGCAGTACGTCGATTTCAGTAGTTTCGGTCCGGGACTTAGGGTCTGGATAAGGACCCGGACCATATATCAAAATCAGTCCGAGAGTTATACGTGGTGTAGGTCCGGGGACTTAGTCCATATGCAAGGGCCCGGACCAACCCCTAAAATAATACCGTGGGATTTCATTTGGCTTTCGGTCCGGGACTTGACTCTTGTACAAGGACCCGGACCAACCTGTTAAAATTACCGAGGGAATTTTGGCTAGTATGGTCCGGGACTTAGGACCTGGGTAAGTCCCGGACCACCCCATTTTAAAAGCCGAAGAGTACACTTAGCATGTGGTCCGGGTCTTAGGATGGAGACAAGGGTCCCGGGCCGATGTGAAACTTGGTTTTAAGGTGTGAAAATGGTGTCTAATGATGGGGATTGATGGATAATGATGTTGTAAGGTTGTTAAGGACATGTTTGGTGAGTTATAATGACATTTGGTGGGTGAGAAGTTGGAATAAAATGTGAGAGTAAAACAAGTTAAAAATGTAAAGGTATTTAACTAGCTAACGGAGTTAACTATAGTCATTTGACGTTACACAAACGTGTTACCCCAATGTTAATGAAGGTAACTTTAATGTACCAGTTGTTCGAGATTGTTCGAGGAACCTAAATGGACATGGTAGAGTGGACTCCGGCGACAGGTATGGTTTTCTTGCAACCTGTGTCCTACCGGATTACACCGGCTTGTATGCCAATGTGTTTTTCTGTGTGTTTGCCACCTTGTAAGATAAAACATGAAATGAGTTTATAGTAATTCATTTATGTGGCGAATCTGGTCACCAATACCGTTTAACCTCAAATAGGTGTTAAACCTTAGCTACCAAATCTAGGTACACATGAGATATCGGTATTCGGAGTTAACGGCCCAAACCTTGGGAACGTTCTAACCACGGCTATGCGTGCGTTAGTGGTTGTATGGTTATTGTTTGTAGGTGTGAACCTCCCTTACATGATTAACACGGTTGTGAGAACCGAATGGTGTGTGGATGTGATAGGTTCCATAATGGAGCCTTAACTACTTAACTATATGTATATGTGTGTACTAATGGGGGGGGGTGAGGAGTCCGGTCATGTTCCGGCCACGCGTGTGATGGACGGGAGTCGATGTCATACCCGGTTCGACTCTCTTGGTGTAATGTTAGGTTGTTTACTATGGGTTTCCAATCTTCCCTTTAGCTTAGCCAAAGCTATGTTACTGACCCACGTCGGTTTTCTGGGGCATACAATGGTTGTTCGGTGTGCTTGGTTTACTGTACCCACGCACCTTAGTGTTAAGTTATCTGTTCATCTGAAAGAAACGGTAGCAAGTTATGGAACGAGCTTATCATGAGTTTGGCAACATTCTCTAGGCTCTAAAGTGAACTAATTATGGTTGGGTTGGTTCCTAAAAGAACGTACCCGTTGTATTATGTGTTATGGTGTATTGCAATCCTGTCGGTGTGAAGTTATATGTGGTAAATTGTGGATATGTGGATTATGGTTATGAGTTCAGGTTTTATAATAAGAAGCGTTAAGGATACCCGATTAATGGGTAGATGTCGTCTGTTAAGGAAGTAACTCCATTAAGAGGAGGTCACTCTAGGGTTAAGGGAAACAAGGTTGATTTGTTGTGTGTGGATGTATGGATGTGTTGGGTGTGTGTTGAGCCCTATAGCTGGGCGTATGCAATGTGTTGTGTGTTTATGGTTTACATGCGGATTTAAATGTAATCAACAGCATGCTAAGACGACAATTAGTTGTGCGTGGCCCGGTAGCATGCGCGGCTGCGGGATTACCATACAGCAAAGGTGCTGACCCCCTGGGGGCCACCCTTTTCTCCTTTTTCTATTTCAGGTACAAGGAGCTGGAAGCGTTCGAGAGTAGACGGGGTGGGTAGATGTTTTGTACATTGGTAGCCTTTTAATGGTGTATGTATTATTATAGGTGTAGTAAGACCGAATTTGTTATCGGCATTGGTTAATGAATACTCGGTACAGTGGGGGATGTATATGTAAATAATTGTTGGAATGGAATTAGGATTGTATGGTGAAGTTGCTCGGGGATCTAGTCCATCAGACCGATATAATATGTATGTATTAGCTTGTTAGCCACGTAGGTGGTTAACGGCGTTGTAACACCAACGGATAAGTAATGTGATGGTTTATGTTTCCGCTGCAGATGGTTATAAAGTGCGACGTTGTGGATGGGGTGTTACAAAAAGTGGTATCAGAGCGATAGTATCACTCTGATGACTGAATTACCGAGCCTAGGAAGTACCGAGTTAAGATTTTAGTAATTTGGGTAAGGGTTGAGTGATAGCGTGAGAGGTACGCTAGTTAGGAAATACCAGTAATACTGGAAACCTATTATATCCATCCCGCCCTCCACAAACCCATATTTTATGACTTGGGAAGGAGCGCAGGGAGATGAAAGCCCTCACTTACCGGGAAGACCCGGTCTGGCTGTTTATTAACTATCTTGTAAGTATGGGGAACCTGTCATATGGTAGATTCTGAAAAGTAGAAATCCCGGATGACGGTTCCCAGGTGAACAACTGTAACCGCACTGGATAGCAAGGAATGAAGAGTCTTGTGTGTGGGAGAATGAAATTTCCAGCAACCTGGGTCGACATGCCGAGCAGTCGAAAACTACCAACTGTGCAACGGGCAAGAAGTGAAATAGTGAAACCCGAGACGAGAGTCTACGGGATGGCAAATGTTAGTTAATGGCACCACGGTATACCAACCGACAAAGGAACTACAACGTAGTACCCAGACAAGAGACAAGTCTCAGTAACCACAAATGCGTGGAATGGGCTACGAGGAGGATACAATAATAAGTAAAAAGGGGTCTCCCAGAAGGGAAACACCCTAGTAAATGTTTACTAGAGGAGGATAATGAGAAGTTGTGCAGGAGATTAGTTATCAATTAGAGTATCCGAGTAAGGACCCATGAGGCCACTGAATACGGTGTAGACAAAAACAGTACCGCAGCCGGTACATGTTGAACCGACAGCCAGTTAACAGGGCGCACTTGCCGTGGCAAGTGCAGCTATAACAGGGCTGTTCGAAAAAAAAAAAAATTGACAACTACAACTACTTAGTAAAATACCCAGAAATTAAATGTGATCATCGTGACCGTGGAAGGCTTAACAGCCTAACCTTTGTAAATGGGAATATACCAGTCAGCAAGAAGCTAGACTTGGTTAAGACAAAGGTGTTGTGAAACCAGGAGAAATTTTTCTTTCAAACTCAGATATATTTCAAACTCTTTTCTTTCAAAACCAAATTCTCTTTTAAACCAGTACTCCTTTTACCTTCTTTTCAAACCAGATTACCTTTGAATAACTGGACGGAAACCGGTGAACCCGAGGGTAGCAACCCGACGGTATGGATGGAGTTCAGAATAATATAACGATAGGTAAACCTTCCCTGAATGAGTTCGGGAGCACGGAATGTATTTCGTCAGAGGACAATATAAGGGAGTTGACAACAGAACTTCACCTAGGCGTGTGACGGACACTACGAGTGTACCAACTGTGTTGTGGACGACCGCACTCCGATAGGAGCATGTAGGCCTGACAGACCTACTTATGGGTTAGTCGGGTAAGTAGTAATGTATCAGTATGATACCCCATATATGTATACGAGAAGAGTCCGAAACATGGGAAGTAGTCGACTCCATACTACGGTCAGCAGTAAAAGTCAAGTAAGAACTAAGGATTACCACGAATGGTTGAAGTAAAGGAACCCAGTTGAGAAGACTAAAGGAATTGGTAAATTCGTCCAAGAGAATGTGTATAGTCAAGAAGTGCGAAGAGCACGGATGGTTATGCAAAGACATCACGTATGTCTTAGGAAGTAAGAAGGCATAGTCTACTGAATGTACTCATAGGAGAAAGTTAAATGTAATGGCATACCTTAGTAACACCCAGGAGTAATCCTTGAAGGGTGTTTGGGATTAAACATTGTTGAATGGGGCAACGTAACAGAAACGTAAGAAGGAACCCACTAACAGTAGGACCCTAAGTTGCCAAAGAGACAACTTGGAAGGAATCGAGATGTGACGACCTTGTAAACCATGTATGTCGTACAGGAAAGTAAATGTGTGGAAGTAACCTTTAGTGAGCAGAGCTCGAGGCAGTGGCTTATAAGCCACAAGCGAGGTAGGTCATGTAATTGAATCAATTATAGAAGTTTATGTTGTACAGGAAAATAAAGCGGAGAACGAACCACTGCTTAAGAGTGGGGATACCTCTAGATATGGTGAAACCGCGAGAGCGTAGATGTGTGGATCAAATTTAGGAAATATGTGAAGGATGAACCATGTTGTTATTACCCAGAATGATTTGAATAAATAATACGAAAGAAGTGTCTGTAACAGTGGTGTAAACAGGAGAGTACTAAGTCTGGTAGCAACCACCATAGGTGTGTGATGTTAAAGTGTAGCGAACAACACTTACAAAATAAAGGCTCGAGAAGGTGTTTCAGAAATCAGCCAAACAAGTGGCCGAACCCAGTGTAACAGCGGAAGCTAATATAATGCGGATGCAGTATAAGTTGAGGTAGAATAATGAGTAAAGGATACGGTGTGTACTAAGCGACCGTTGTATAAATATTATTGGGATGGTATGACAATTAAGCAGAGTTGTGAGTTAAACCCAGGGGAGATACAACAGTAAGTGATAACAAATAAACTGGACAGTAAGCCAGTAGCCGGTATTATGAGATAAGACTCAGTGAAAACCAGTGTGAATTCCTATTGCAATCGCATGAAAGATTTACTGCCAAGGTTACGCCTCTGCACTCTGTATGACTGAGTGTCTTGGTATTGCGTTTGCGCAATAACGATCGAGTGGGATCGCTAGGATTTGGAAGATGATAATTGTGGAAGGTGAACAAAGAGAATTATAACACTATAAGACCGAGGCATATGAAATGCAAGTCATATCAATGAAATGATACTGGTACAGACTAATGTGGAAGCGGACTGGCAATAAGTGACTACAGTAGCACTAAGTATCAAATATCGGTATGAAATATACCTCAGGTGTAGGAAACAACTGAGAGAGCACTACACATTAGGTAGTAGCTCAACCTCAACCGGCAGTAAGTCGAAAGGAATTGAGGCAATAATTGAGAAATACATAGCAGTATACACTGTAAATTGTCATGGAGGTAGATAAAAGGTTTGTAACTCACCGAATTCGCTTACGGTAAGAGATACCACGCTTCGGTGGAGAAACCATGGTACCAGGATAAAGATAATAATTGGAGATGTCACTACATTATGAATAACAATGGACAGGCCAGAATCGAAACTGGTTAGGAGTTAAGAAAACTCCAATGAGAATTCTTGGTAAAGGAACTAAACCGCTAATATGGTCAAGATCCTTTAACAGACCGCGTGGTAGTTAAAACCTTCACGACGGCAGAACATTTTAAGCCAATGTTCAGAGATTGATTACGTGGGCGTAATCCCTTTTAAGGGGGTAGAGCGCAAAACCGCTTGGTGTGTTTTTACCGTACAAGTGTACGTGAACTATGTTGTGCATAGCACAAAAATAAATTGTTATGATGGTTGGCATGATTAATAATTTGTTATGGTGGTTGGCATGCATGTTAAATGGTGGAAATTGCGCACAGAAGATGCGAAATGCTATTGTGGTAGGTGTGACTACCTTGGTAATGGTTGTAGGTAAGTACAAGTACTAAGGAGTAAATAAACTCCTGGGGACTAAAGCCCCAATGGTGTGTGTTAGCATAATACCAAATGTAACACGATGTATTGTATTTTGATAAAAAAACATGTATATATATATAGTGTGGTGATTTACGAAGGGTATGAAACTGATATGGAACCTAGTAAGAATTAAATTCCCTAGGTAACTTGATTAAAAGCGAATGGAGGTAATTGATAGACTAAGTTCTATCCCTTGGAGATGTAATGGTTATGACTAGAAGGATCAAAAGATAGAAAGTGGAATATGCTTGAATTAATTGTTGGTTGAAAATGAAGTGGGAGGTGGAACTTGATTTGCATGCGATCAAGGGAAGCCGAACACAAATTGGGGGGAAGGATAGTTCAACACTGATGCTGATCACATCAGGGTTGGATGACTCTTGAAGCTCCCTATAAGTGGTCACAAATAACACCATTAAAGGATGCAAAGAGCATAAGTTGGACTTGGAGTTGTATTGAACTTTCAAAGGTTTTCAATAGGTATTTCCAAAACAGTCGATTAATATTTTGAATAAAGGATTCTCCTGTTTACTTAACCTGGTAAAGAATATTTTTGTAGTGCTTGCTCACAGCTGAGGACGTATGAGCCTTTGTCTTCGGACCGGTGACATGAGAAGTACATATGTTAAAAATTAAGTGAATGTGTTGATCTCCCAAGGGAACGGGGACCAGCAGGTGTCCATCGCGACCGGGTTCTGCGGGGATCACAGTGTATATGAACTCAACATGGGACTCGAGCCCATGAAGAGATGGAAAGGTATTTCTATTTGTTATATGTTCTAAGGCATGTTGTGTGATATGTGTAATAAATATTACCTTGACCATGAGTCTTGATGTGGTTCGGTTCTGAATTGATTATGTTACTTGGGCCTTGAGTCCAAAGGTGGTCATGTTACCCAGACCTGAGAGTCTGAGGGTTGTTATGTGAGTACAATACTGTTAAGGTACCCGGACCATTGAGTCCGAGGTAATCATGTGAGAATGATACGTTATGGATGGATGTGTATGTGAACCCGGACCTTCAAGTCCGAGGTTGTGGTGTAAGGTGTGTTGGTTATGGAAGTGTTTTATTAAATAAGTAATTCCCGTATTCTAAACCAATGATATGTGGGAAGTGTGAACTTCGGGGACGAAGTTCTTTTAAGGGGGTAGACTGAAATACCCCAAACCTTAATAGGCTGTTTAAATATTAAATTATAATTTATTAAGACTAAAAAGGAGTCTTAGGAACATTAATAAACAATTTAATATATAGTAAATATGATATAAATTGTCTAAAAGGCAATAAGGGCGAAATATGCTCTAAGCTTGGAATAATCTTGGTTAAGACTTAATAAACTTACCAAGACCTTATATGTATATTTGAATTTATTAAATCAGTTACCAAGAAAACCGAGCTTGAAAACAAGTTAAAATACAAAATGTGCTTTGAGGAGCCTTAAAAGCACGTTTTTGAGTAACTGTCGTGTAATGAGTTTTAAATGGCTAAATGTCCATTATTACTCTTTAATTAATATGTGTACTATTTAGTATCACATTTGGAAGTTTAAATTAATAAGAAATAAATATTTCACCTTTATGTGTTTGTTATAGTGAATAGTAACTAAAATAAGCTAGTTTGTAACATATGTTAACATATGTAATTTAATTGAGCTATAAAGACTAAATAACCCCTTATATGTATATGTGGGTCGGTTTGCATGTGCTGGAACGTCACTTTGCTTGCTGGTTGAACAAACAGATAGAAGATAAGTGAGAAATTGAAAAAAACACTATTTGCTTTATGTATTTAATATCTTCAAAAGTAACAGCAATCAGTGAATTCTCTCATTCTCTTCATTCTTCAATTGCTGTTGCTTTCTCACGTATCTCTCCTCCTCCTTTCTCTCATTCACGATCGACCACCACTAGCACCATATGCCAACTTCAAATCCTTGTAACTTCTTGCTCACTTGTCCAAATCTAAAACCGAGACCACCGATCTCTTAGTTTCATCAAGCTCTTCGACTTGGTCCCTTCAAATCTTCAAGAGCTCCACTTTGGTGCCAAGAGGAATTTCCATGGAAGGAGCTTGAGTTCATCCTTTCACGTATTATCCTTCTCCTCTGCTTCAAGGTATGGAAACTCAAAGAATATGGGTGTTTCTCTCTGTTTTATGTAAGCAAAAATAGCTTAAAATTCCTTTGGAAATGAACGTACGTTGTGTATTCAAACTGCCTAAAGAGCCAAGGGTAAATGACTTAGAAAAATGTTCTCAGAGGACTAGTAAAGGACATACGTACTGCTGTTTGTATTTGCAGTGTAAAGGCAAATATATTGTGGGAAATTCAGTGTTTAAGATTATTGCATTTTAAGAGCCTAAGACTAAGCTTTAAATTGTGCACTATGTTGTTATGTGGTGTATATTTGTGAAGTTTTGAGTATAAGAGTGTACGTAAAATTATTTGGGAAGCTATACAATTGATGGGTGTAAAGAACTTACGCAGCAGACATGAAAAATGCAGTACGTCGATTTCAGTAGTTTTCGTCCCGGACTTAGGGTCTGGATAAGGACCCGGACCATATATCAAAATCAGTCCGAGAGTTATACGTGGTCGTAGGTCCGGGACTTAGTCCATATGCAAGGGCCGGACCAACCCCTAAAATAATACGTGGGATTTCATTTGGCTTTCGGTCCGGGACTTGACTCTTGTACAAGGACCCGGACCAACCTGTTAAAATTACCGAGGGATTTTTTGGCTAGTATGGTCCGGGACTTAGGACCTGGTGAAGTCCGGACCACCCCATTTTTAAAAGCCGAGAGTACACTTAAAAAAAAAAAAAAAAAAAAAAAAAAAAAAAAGGCATGTGGTCCGGGTCTTAGATGGAGACAGGTCCCGGACGATGTGAAACTTGGGTTTTAAGGTTGTGAAAATGGGTGTCTATGATGGGGATTGATGGATAATGGTGATGTTGTAAGGTTGTTTAAGGACATGTTTGGTGAGTTATAATGACATTTGGTGGGTGAGAAGTTGGAATAAAATGGAAAATGTGAGAGTAAAACAAGTTAAAAATGTAAAGGTATTTAACTAGCTAACGGAGTTAACTATAGTCATTTGACGTTACACAAACGTGTTACCCCAATGTTAATGAAGGTAACTTTAATGTACCAGTTGTGTCGAGAATTGTTCGAGGAACCTAAATGGACATGGTAGAGTGGACTCCGGCGACAGGTATGGTTTTCTTGCAACCTGTGTCCTACCGGATTACACCGGCTTGTATGCCAATGTGTTTTTCTGTGTGTTTGCCACCTTGTAAGATAAAACATGAAATGAGTTTATAGTAATTCATTTATGTGGCGAATCTGGTCACCAATACCGTTTAACCTCAAATAGGTGTAAACCTTAGCTAACCAAATCTAGGTACACATGAGATATCGGTATTCGGAGTTAACGGCCCAAACCTTGGGAACGTTCTAACACGGCTATGCGTGCGTTAGTTAGTTGTGGTGTATGGTATTGTTTGTAGGTGTGAACCTCCCTTACATGATTAACACGGTTGTGAGACCGAATGGTGTGTGTGGATGTGATAGGTTCCATAATGGAGCCTTAACTACTTAACTATATGTATATGTGTACTAATGGGGGTGAGGAGTCCGGTCATGTTCCGGCCAACGCGTGTGATGGACGGGAGTCGATGTCATACCCGGTTCGACTCTCTTGTGTATGTTAGGTTGTTCACTCATTGGGTTTCAATCTTCCCTTTAGCTTAGCCAAAGCTATGTTACTGACCCACGTCGGTTTTCTGGGGCATACAATGGTTTGTTCGGTGTGCTTGGTTTACTGTACCCAACGCACCTTAGTGTTAAGTTATCTGTTCATCTAAAGAAACGGTAGCAAGTTATGGAACGAGCTTATCATGAGTTTGGCAACATTCTCTAGGCTCTAAAGTGAACTAATTATGGTTGGGTTGGTTCCTTAAAAGACCGTACCCGTTGTATTATGTGTTATGGGTGTATTGCAATTCCTGTTCGGTGTGTGAAGTTATATGTGGTAAATTGTGGATATGTGGATTATGGTTATGAGTTCAGGTTTATAATAAGAAGCGTTTAAGGATAACCCGATTAATGGGTAGATGTCGTCTGTTAAGGAAGTAACTCCATTAGAGGAGAGTCACTCTAGGGTTAAGGGAAAAAGGTTGATTGTGTGTGTGGATGTATGGATGTGTTGGGTTGTTGTTGAGCCCTATAGCTGGGCGTATGCAATGTGTTGGTGTTTATGGTTTACATGCAGGATTTAAATGTAATCAACAGCATGCTAAGACGACAATTAGTTGTGCGTGGCCCCGGGTAGCATGCGGGCTGCGGGATTACCATACCAGAAAAGGTGCTGACCCCCTTGGGGGCCACCCTTTTCTCTTTTTCTATTTCAGGTACAAGGAGCTGGAAGCCGTTCGAGAGTAGGACGGGGTAGAGTTTGTACATTGGTAGCCTTTTAATGGTGTATGTATTATGGTGTAGTAAGACCGAATTTGTTATCGGCATTGGTTAATGAATACTCGTACAGTGGGGGATGTATATGTAAATAATTGTTGGAAATGGAATTAGGATTGTATGGTGAAGTTGCTCGGGGATCTAGTCCATCAGACGATGACATATAATATGTATGTATTAGCCTTGTTAGCCACGTAGGTGGTTAACGGCGTGTAACACCAAGGATTAAAGTAATGTGATGGTTTAGTTTCCGCTGCAGATGGTATAAAGTGCGACGTTGTGGATGGGGTGTTACACTTCTTCGCATGTTTACGAAGTTGAGCACCCTCGATTGCAAATCTAGAATGCAACTGTACAGGTCTGTGTCGTATGTGAAAGTAGAGAAGTCCTCCTACGTGAGCATGAAGTCTCCTTCCTTGTAGAGTGGCAAACTTCACAAATGAAACAGTATTAACATAGTTCATCTATGATGGCAACCAATAATATTTCATTGTAAACAATAGTTTGGGTTGCAGAGTACACAACTCACGTCTTATCATGCATAACATCACAAAAACTGAACAAAACGTTCTCTATATTATACACCGCTCTCACCGGATCGACAGGTTTATCGGCATATGGTGACACATACGTCTCAAAAAACACACTCATTTTCGGACGAACATGAATGAACACATGTATCACCGACCCCGGAACTACCCCTGCCTCCCCTCCAGACTTGTGCCGCTTGCTCCACCTCACTAGACGATGCTTTTCTTGTCCATTAATTCCTTTTCAACAAATCTAAGCTTGTACTTCTGCTCCTCTACCAAACTCTGCTCATCTGCAAGGTATCTTTCCTTTGCCAACAGTTCGTTCAACGTCTTTCGGCATTATCTCTCTCAATCGACAAGTCGTTCAACCTGGATTCAATTAACTTTCTCTCTTCCCTTATTTTGACAGTCAAATCTCTAACGTTGTCTATTAGCTTGCATAATGTTCCAACCTTTTCGTCCAACTTCATCATGATTCCAGACATGAGCCCGTCTACCTCAACCACCATCCACATCCTAAATCGTCAAGCAGTCTGATAGTATCAGACTTCTGGTCAGGAGCAGATACGATCCCTTCCTATGTTTCTAGCAAACGTTCCTGAACAGCAGCATGGTCTGAGGCTGCAAAAATTTGCATCTCCAAGATTGTAGTCAACAACGTACATAGTTAGATATTGAACAGGAAAAAAGACTCATAGAGTGACACTAACCTGTACCTCCTCAAAGTGGGCAAGACGATATTCGTACTACCACCACTCCTGATGTTTACCATCCTACCCGCTCCAAATTTTCCTACATCTCTCTCTGATTATCCTGTCTTTGTACATGTCGGTGTTCCATTGGATATCGATGGATAACCGTGCTGCTCGTGACGGCCAACAAGAGCCGTTTTGTCACAATAGAACAGGTTAAGGAACAACAGAGAGCCGGTGAAGTAGTGGGTTTTGAATGTACTTTGCTGATACTTACGAACAGACTCTACCAACTTGTCAATTGTGTATCACACCAGTTCAGCCTAGATGCATTTGACGGGTCTCGTATTAATGGCAGAATCATGTCGTTGCACCTTAGGTCGCACTTGCCGCTGACGCAAGTGGAGACAACATCACATACAAACTGGTCTTGAATAGATCTGTCGCTCCCATTCGGCCATTTACTTATGAGATCTAGTGTTCTGGCTGTTTTACGTCCAAAGACAGCATCCCACTGTAACTTCCATTCCTTGAACTCATCAGACTTTGGGTTTATTGATGCTTCTGTGATCTCAACGCCCAGGGGGCAAACCCTAGTATGTCATGAACATGATCCTTTGTTACGTCAACTCTTGTGTTATCAGCAAGTATCAACTAACAGCTACGCCAATCAAAATTTGTTGCCAACCAACACCCCAGGCTGAACAGATCGAATCCACCCCTAGATTCAAGAAATGAGCAAACCCAGTCTCTTGCAGGGCTGCGCGCTGTTCTGGTTTGAGACCCTTGATGCCCCTTCTCAAAGTAGCAATCGACATTTTGCTGTGAAAGGTCGGTTTGTCTTTTTTTCTTGGCCACCACAATATCCTAGGCCCCGCGTTGGGTGGAGGTTCCCTTGTTGCTTACACTTGGAGGTGTTGGTTCGTCCGCAGTGGACGACGCTAAATTAGCACTTGTTCCGGTGAAGTCAGGGCACGTCCGACGCACATCCTTCTTCCGGCTGTTTCGTGACAGTGAAGATGGTAAATCACGGTTAACACTACCTCAAATCGAATTAATCGCACATGCAGTACAACCACATCAGCGAGGGAGTCGGCGGATGTAAGTAGAACACAAAAACCAAAATCATTGACAGTATTTGAATTCAAATGTATTTTCGGGTTACAAAATGTAAAGTCGGCAGTAGTTACGGGCAGGACTTGTACCTGTACGGTAGTGGAACCTGTATGAGGTGGCTGGGCGATTTGATCATCCTTTTGATGAGCTCAGGTCTATCTTCCATTCCGCGTGTGATTACAACCTAGTTGAGCACGGTGAACACCAGTTTTAGATAAGTGTTGGTGGGGTATTGTGGGCGCGCGGCGCGCCAAGGTAGGATATGCAGTCGAACTCGGAATGAGTAACTGGGAGTTGGCGTATTGGGGAAGGAACAGAACAGAAAGGACGATCACCGGATTTCAGCTTCTACCTCAAGACCGGTTCATTTCATCTATCCTTGCTCCTCGCTCCATGTCCACTACAAAAAAACATCATTTAGTGACACTCAAAGTGTGTCAAAAAAACTTAAAAAGTGTCAGTATAAGACCAATTGGGATTTACAGACACACAAACAAGGTGTCCGCAGCACCACAGTTACTTAAAGGGTTTTACTAACAGAAAATGGAGAAGTCGGTAAAAGATTTTCATCTTTACTGACACTTAACTATATGTCAGTATACCCTTTTTTTGTCATATTGATGAGATGTCAAACTTAGACTTTTGTAAGCTTTAGTGACAGTTATTGTTGTGTCAGTGAATTCAATTGTGTGCTTGTAAAAGCCTTTAGTGACTCATAGTCATAATTTGGTTAACACTTTTTCTAACTATAAAAGATTGTTTGATTTTCGTAATGACTAACAAGTGTAAATGAAAATCATATTAATAAGTCAATACACATAATTTTTAAATTGTACTAAAGCGTGAGCATATACACTGATTACTTCAATAAGAAGATGTTTCACCTTCTTCATTACAGTTAAAATTTGAAAAAAAAATGAACATCTGCTACAACAGCATCAACAAAGAAGAATAGTCCACATATAACTTCGATGTTTAAAGTATGTTGAAAACCCTTATACTCTATAAAAAAAAAAACAAATAAATCAAGGTTTAAAGAATATCTAGCATAATCTGAAATGTAAAACTAATTGATTTCATCCAAAAATGGAGAATTGTCCAGACTCGCTTCATCCAATTACCCCAATAGTTTCGTCTGTGAAGAACCTTCAATGTTCTTTGCAAACACTTTAGCAAATGAGTACATAGTTATGCAATCAGATGAATACTGAAAAAATTTAGAGCAGCAGCAACAAAAAAATTAAAGTATAGCAGCAACTTCATACCGAATAACTGCAACAAACAACTTAAAAACAGTAGCAAGTTCAAAGCACCAGACCATCAATTCAGCATGGAAATCGAGGTTAATTTCTAAAATCCTGCCCGATCATTTTCAAAATGGTGATCCGTTTAGTGCTACTGATGAAGTTGTCCCTCCAAATGACAGAAACATGGCTGAAGTGATGAAGTGGAAAGAATGAGCAACCCAACATGCAGCTAAGTGATTTCTGATGCTGAAAATGTTAATTTCACAAAAAAAGAAAAAAAAATCAGAGCAGCAGACGCTCTGTTTCAATATTCAATTCCACCGCAAAAATTGCAAGAATGAGCACCCCAAGCGTGCAAGTAAGACCAACCAGCAGCCCCTCTGTTTTCAAAAGGAGCAACCCAACCAAGGGAAATAACTATAAGCAGGAGCAACTTAAGTACAACAAGGGGTTACACAATGAAGCAGCATCACTTATATAAGCAGCAACAACTTTATTGAGAAACTGATGATACAGGATTACACAATGAAGCCACGATAACATCAACTTTATATTGGAAAGACCACAACAGTTTCCTGCTTCACTTATATAAGCATCATGGAGGTAAAAGATACAGGCATAGGTTTCATCAGTTGGAAAAGAAAACAAGAAATTATTGGAAAAAAAAACTTGTTTATCTTCAAGAAGTAAAGAAAGACGGATGTATGGCAAATACTAGTAGCGAACAAGAAATGACATCACTGAAGCAGTGAAGCAGAATGTATAAGACAATGAAGCAGCATTGAAGCAGCAGCAGCAGTGAAAATAACAACAATCACAGCAAACACCAGCAATTCAGCAAGTAGATTAAGCACTTCAAGGTAATAAATACCTTGATTTTCACTATAAAATAAAAAGTAGAGGATAGAAATTTGTTACCTAGGCCAACTCCTCCATTCGAAGCAACTGATTTATGTACACCGGATGAACGATTTGTACCACTAGCAAGGTCGCTTACCCAGTAAAATTAATAAATGATTGACGCAAGTGTAAGACACCATTCAGACTAAGGCAATAAAAGACAACTAAATCCATTCTAGTGATTTGAATCACTCGTCTGATGTAGGTTAATCTCACAACTCACAGACTGTGTGGCAATCACCGTGACTCTGGTAAAGCAAGGTCAATTTCAGGGGTCTTTTAAATTAGTACCGCAGAATCACCTATTTCAACAGTCTTTTAAGTTAGTACTGCAGAATCACTGCAACAGATTATAGTAACGTAGATGCATAATTTGACAAAAATAAACAAATTACATCCAATAGAAGAACGAGTAGTTGGAGGCTTCTTCTGTTTCAACTTCTACGCCAGTTAAAACTGAAACCCCCAGAAGCGCCTGAACTCATTAACCCATCCTAGTTGAAAAAACGAATTCTCATCGCCTGGAAATAGCGCGCGTCGAGTGAGTTGAGTCTTACCTCCAATTGTTGTAATTGACAAACAAGTGTGCAAAAATCCATATACAAGTGAATAACGTAATCCCTAATCTTAAAATTACGGGAAAATTTAGAAGCCTGCAATTGCATACCGATTAAACCGACGCCTTGAATCTGGTTTTTGTTTCGACCTGTATAGCCGCTCGTCAAGAAAAAACTGTGGGAGGATGACGGTTTGAGTGACTGAAATCCAGGGATGAACTGTGGGAAAATGACGGTTTGGGTAGAACGCCAATGAGAACTGGGAATGACAACATCAAACTAAATAGGCAAATTTAAAATTGCAAAAATTTTCTACTAACAAAATTATTTAATGTTAATTTTAAAAGCATTCTAAATATTTTTAAGTTATGATTACCTGTTTTAAGTTTTACTTTCTACATTTTTTAATAAATAGTTATTAGAAATCTTTTATGTTATCCATATTATTTTATGTTTCTTTATATTTATGCTCTGATTATTGGTTTTGGCTTTTCTTTCTCAATTTGTCGTTCTTCATTCATTCCTAGTCCTTGTGACTACTTGGTTCGTTTGGGAAATTTTCGCCGAAATACAATTTGAAAAAAAAATTAGTTGCGGTGGTTTTTTTTCAAAAGAATTACGTGGAAGTACCAAAACGATGCAAATTGCGGTAAACCGCATCGGGTCAACGCCATTATCGGTTATTTATGTCATAAACCGCATCAGCCAAATGCATCTTTGCGATAACCGCATCAGGCTGATGCGGTTTATTTGCAAACCGTTGTTACTCGAAAAAATCTCGGAATTAATTTGAGCCGCCGGTATTCCACGATTTCCGTGATTTTGTCGGATAATCTTATCCAAACATTTGTAAACTAACAACAAGTTAATAAATTAGTGAATTAATTATTTACAAATTTAATTTTAAACAACTAAAACTAGCAAGATTAATTTTTGTCATAACATAATACCAACTTAATTATTTGGCTAATATATACACCATTATAAATTAAAAACAGGTTATAAAATTGGTGCATTAATTAATTACAAATTAAAATAATAAATAAACAACTATAACTACCAAGATTAATTTTGGTCTATAACATAATAATACTACTTAACTATTGGCAAATTTATACACCATTCTAAATTTTAAAAAGTTATAAAATTAGTGCATTAATTAATTACAAATTAAAATAATAATTAAACAACTGCCAAGATTAATTTTTGTCTATAACATAATAATACCAACTTAATTATTTTGCTAATTTATACACCATTATAAATTAAAACAAGTTATAAAATTAGTTCATTAATTAATTACAATTAGCATAATAATTAAACAATAAAATAAATAAATAAAATACATTTTAGCTATAACAACAAATCCACATAAAGACTAGTTAACTAAAAATGAGGAACTAATTTTAGTTGTTTAGTTATTATTTTAATTCGTAATTAATTAATGCACCAATTTTATAATCTTGGTAGTTTTAGTTGTTTAATTATTAATTTAATTCGTTATTAATTGATGCACTAATATTAACTTGTTGTTATTTAAAATGGTGTATAAATTTTACAAAAATTAAGTAGGTATTATTATGTTATAGGAAAAAGTTAATCTTGGTAGTTTTAGTTGAATAATTATTAATTTAATTTGTAATTAATTAATTCACTAATTTATTAACTTGGTGTTAGTTTACAAATGTTTGGATAAGATTATCCGACAAAATCGTGGAAATCGTGGAGTACCGACGGCTTAAATTTAATTCCGAGATTTTTTTCAGTAGCAACGGTTTGCAAATAAACCGCATCAGCCTGATGCGGTTTCTCGCAAATATGCGTTTGGCTGATGCGGTTTATGACATAAATAACCGATAATGGCGTTGACCCGATGCGGTTTACCGCAAGATGGATCAGCCCAGTGCGGTTTTTTGCATCGTTTTGGTACTCCGCGTAATTTTTTTGAAAAAAAGCCACCGCAAGTAATTGTTTTTTCAATGGGTATTTCTGTGAAAATTTTCCTGGTTCTTTCAACTCCTAACTGGAACTGAATCTAACACAACCAATGGGTGTTCACTAACTTATGGTGTCGGATCTTTTAAGTGAGTAACTTTACCTTCCTATTATTTATCTCTATTATTGACTTGTTATCTATGACTTGGTGTTTTTTAAAGTGCCTTGTTCCTCTGATATGTTTTAATAGTTTGATTTATAGTTATTGTTTATTTTAAGAGATATGCTTAAAGGTTTTGTTTTGGAGGATCGTACTAGTTCCATTCCAGGGAACTTGTACGATTCACCAGCTGGGGTGGGCTGCTTGGTTTTATCTTGCAGGTGCTGATTGTTATACAGGTGGCCACGAACAGTATGAGTGATTGAGATGGGAATTAGGATTTGTGAAGAACTGTTGTGTTTGGCTATTATTGTAGTTATGTTACGTTCTCTCGAGTTCCAACTGTAACATCTGTAAGTAGTAGTTGGTGAGGTTTTGTACCGGCTGTTTTGAACCTGGTGATTTGTACTCGCCATTAGAGATTTTATTCCGCTGTATTAATTTAAATAGGACCGTTACAATTACCCTCGATGTCATATTATGTCATAGACTCAATGTGAAAACACTATTTTGAGTAACATTGGGTGACTATGAGCCCCGGAATTATAACTCTATTATCAAACCGTTAACTACATGCTCACTTGTCAGCTTAATCACATTATTAAAGGCAGCTCGGACGACAAAAATAGTTAATCAACATAATCTAACTATCTCCAATCCCAATCCATATGCATTTTACACGGTAGGGTTGTCATTTTCGGACAAGAAAAATGCTGGTTAAGGTGTGTGGTTTGAGCCGTGTCCAACATGTCATTAATAATGTGATTAAGCTGATGGGACATCACGTAGTTATCATTTCGATAACAGAATTACAGTTCGGGGGCCAAGAGTCAAAGGCTCAAAGTACCGTAAACGCAAAACCGTTCCCAATAATTATGATAAACACAATGGGGTTAACTGTATTACGCCCAATCCTCAAGGGGGTTCCGAGTAATTTACTCTATTTATTTAAAATCTCCTTCATCCGAACTGACCCAAACCAAATTTTGTTAGACATTGTCAAGAACAAGGCACAATTTAACCTTAACCCGACTTAGGCGAACCTGTAACGACCCCTAAGTTGATCAACAGGATGAACTTTAATAGACCCCCTTCGATGTAACCCAAAAAGAAAATTATAAAATTCACAATATACCCCTTTTTCCTTTCATAATTCACAATAGACCTCCGCTAGTTTTCGTAATTCAACATTGAACATGCTTAAATGTTGTCCAAGATTGATGAAACTTTACATGGACCATGCTAAATTGTTATATTTTGGTCCATCATCGAATTTGAAGTTTTGTAAGCTCATATGTTACATTTAGGACCCAATGGACATGTCACAATTTTCTATGGGTCCCACAAGTCACATGCGCGCTGAATAAATCTCAAATTGGATATTGGACCAAGATACAACACTGTATCATCGTACATGTAATGTTACATCAATCTTGGACAACATTGAAGCATGTTCAACGTTGAATTTCGAAAACTAACAGGATATATTGTGAATTAAGAAAGATAATAGGGGTATATTGTGAATTTTCCTAAAACAAATTGTACCGCAGATTCCTGGGTCCAGCTTGGTAGGTAGGATACTCGGAAACAATTACTCCAGATACCATTTTTTAATTAAAACCCATCGTTTCGGAACTTTTGCCATTCGAAATAAACTTGGATTGCAAATTTCGTCCATACCACCACCGAACCCGGCTAGGTATATTTATGGTCTCCCACTTCGTCACCGGCGTATATTAATGGTCTATCATTAACTGCGCAGCGCTGCCCGTCCACACCATCTTAATTCCAGTCCTTCGTCGGGGATTTGACGGTGCGTTCGCCGGGTATTTCCAGCTTGTTGAATACTGGTAATAATCAGCAGATTCTCTCGTCAGTGAGGGTAAGCTTATCTA
The DNA here is from genome assembly GCA_023374045.1 of Limonium bicolor. Taxonomy (NCBI): domain Eukaryota; kingdom Viridiplantae; phylum Streptophyta; class Magnoliopsida; order Caryophyllales; family Plumbaginaceae; genus Limonium; species Limonium bicolor. Next base: position 146,651,185 of record CM041779.1, on the reverse strand, counting down.
ATGAGTCGACCATTTGGTGTACGCGCGACCGTATGTCGGTATTTTCGCTGAGTACATTACGGCTTTTGCGATGTGTCCCAAAACTTGACTATGTTTGGTTTGGTTGTCCGTTGACCCCTCGGGCTTTCATTTTTAACTATACTGTTATCTAGGTCTGTAATGTTCTCTTTGATTTAACTTCTTACAAGCGTAAAATGGCAAATACCCTGGTCTAATAGGTCGACAACTAATACTCGTCTTGGGGGTGGATTTACATGGGCGAACTATAAATGGTAATTGCTTGATTTATTAAGCTTTAGGCACCTTCTTTCATTTTACGTCGTACAAATGCAGTAGGAGTAGTCTAATGGAACGCCTCTCACTGGATCAACTATGGTGGTTATCCATTGGGGCATTTGACGTAAATATACTGTTTTGAACTGGTAATCGCGACTTAAGATATGTGCTCTTCTCTTTAGTCGCCTATTGATTGGTCATTCTTGGAATTAAATATCGTGACTTGACGCGACCACTTCAGAAACAAATTATGACATGTTGTGGACAAGTTGATTATCAATGAACAGCCCATCCGCAAGTAATGTATATAGCAATGGGAAAAACAATTCCACAGCTTTCAATGAATTACAGAAAGATGCAACCCTTACATCTATGTATAAATATGTTTGACTATCATACTTCTTCATCCTTATACGGTCTTGCTCATTCCAAATGTTGTTGCAGCAACATCTGTTATCTAAAAATCCAGGTTCACATTAATAGATGACGTCTGGATCGCATCAGAAATCTGATATCCCACAAGCAACAGAGTATGATAATGAAGTGCGACAGCAATGTGATAAGCACGATGGTCATCACCATGGTGATAATCACGATGATGTTGACTGCGTGGATGCATACGCAAGGTCCATCCGTATACCTTCCAGAATAGATGTTCTCCTAAAAGGTTTACCAACATGCTAGATGGTTTATTCCGTTGTAACGACAATTTGATGTCATCAGTCAGAGGATTGCTACGCCAAATTGGTTTCAGCGGGTTAATGAAGGTAAATATTACCCGTTTGGATCGAGGATTCCTAGACAGTGTGCTCCAACTGTACGATAAGAAATCGAAGACATTCCGTTTGGGTAACGGACAGGAACTGGGAATTGGTCCTAACGATGTCAAGAGAGTCTACGGTCTTCCGGCTGGTAAATTGCCGATCAGGTTGGAAGGGTGTGGTACTGGATTGGCTAAAAAACTTGGCAAAGAGCTGGGTCTTTCACACAGCAGTGCCATGTTTTCGTCAGTCAAAGATGTGTACGATAACATCATGCGGTCACAAGACCCTGAAAACATCGTGAAGATGTTTGTGCTGTACGCCCTGGGCGTTCTGCTGTCCCCTGTGTCAGTTAGCCTGGTAAACCTTAATTACGCGGAGTTCATGTATGACATTGAGCATGTTACAAGCTACAACTGGTGTCAGCATGTGTCGGATGTTTTGATTAGCGGTTTGGACAGATATGCTGATAACGGCTCAAAGGGTGGCAGCCCATTGATCAGGGGGGACATACATTTTCTGTTTGTAAGTCCAAACAGAACCAGACCGACCACTTACTGCATCCCATGCAACTGTTATTCCTCATTGATCTGTTGCCTTTGTCATGTTTCTTGATTTTTTGATGAAACTTTTTTTTTCCTTAAACTATTTGACATATATTGTCATTAATGCAGATACATTTTCTTGACTGCATTTTAGTCGGCGATGAAACCACATGTGAGATTCTTCCCTCATGTGGAAGGTGGACCAAAGAAGCTGTGACCAAGAAGTTACAGGGTTTGCAATCAATAGGTGACATACACGGTTGCCGGGTCGTACACCCCACAACCAGTACATGTCACCCGCGCTTATTGTCCTCGAAACCTGGCTGTTTTATGGATAATCTTCATGCTGACAGCCCATCTCGTGACGTTGCAGTATTTGCGAAGACCATATCGGAGGTAATTGTGGTACCGTCGTTGCATGTGGTATGTTTCAAAATTTGCGACGTTGAATATAATTTTCCTGATACGCAGGCAATTGAAGCACAAGGTGAATGCATTGCTCAGATAGCTATATGGAACCAGCGGTTAGCTAGGTTAATGAACCGTTTACCGGACCATGCCGTAGAAACCATTACCCCCGGTGATTCAAATGTTGGAGAACAAGCTGCTGTCGAGTCCTACCGTACAAGGAAGAGGAAGGCATGCGGTGGCTTGATTTATAATCAGAAAGAGAATCACAGAAGGGCCAAGGTGCCGCAGGTATTATGATAATACGTCTAGCATATGTAGTCAACGTCAAATGGCGTTCGTTGAACAATAATATATCGTAAGGATTGAATCATCCTTAAATTATGTCATCCACATCCGCTAGGGAAATTTATGGGACCATTCGAATGTTGTCTTTATATTATATCCGCGTACTGTATTCGATTTATGAGCAGTGTGCAACACCAAACAGTGACGGCGTTGCATTTGGACAACTTATTGAGGACAACCATGAGAGCACAATACGTATTTGTACGGTCAATGCGGAATGAACTGAGGCTGCTGAGGTATTCACGCACTGTTACATCTAAAATTAGATCAGCAGATTTGTAGTATCTGATGTTTGATTAATGTGTTGCTGTAAAAAGACCATTATGTATTTCCCGACTCATCTGGTGTGCCATGTTATTCAGGGTTGGACGCCTTGAGGGAGGGGGTGGAGCTAAGGGCAAAAATTTGTAGCAGCTTGTGGAACGGTTTGGAGTATAATTACAAGACTGATGGGGTGGAAGGCTGTGGTCTTCGGTAGTGCGGAATGACATTAATAGGCTGGATAAAATTTGAAGTATAAGCAGGGCGTTGTAGACACATTTTCAGTAATATCATAGTACGTATTTATCTAATCAGTGTTGACTTCAAGTTTGTAGTCATCTTCGTACGGTGCGAATATATTTCATGGAAAAAGTGTTCAACTTGTCCACTAGCTTGTCAACAATATACTCTTTTTGAGTCATTATACAGCAATTTGTTTTTAAGTTCCATGAGTCGTGGCATTAAAACATTGTCCAAGAGTCGACGCAATGGTAGTTTGAAGAAGAATATCTCTAGTGCGTCGGGTTTTATTATGTCGTGTCCAACAGCCGATTGACAAAATCAAAAGAGTAACCCCAACAGGGGTGTCCTGAAGGTGGTGTTGTACATCTGTGTTTCATGAATAGTAGTGGCATTTCTGGCAACTATTTGATGTCTTAAACCACCTGATGTCTTTTTTCCATTTGTTTTTAAGGAGTAATAGTATGTGGCAACATTTTATAAGACATTTCTGGCAATTCTTTAATTGTATTTATGATTTTTATAAAAACTATTTTTTCAGGTATATTACTAATTTATACAAATTCAGGCGATGTGGCCTTTTAATACTTCTTTTTCAGTATCTTATTTTTATTGTTTCTTCTACAAACTATGCTGTAAGAAATATATTTGTTTGTACATATTATTGTTATAGTTAGTATAATTTTCAACCAGTTCTGTGTGATTTTCCTGTGTGTGCGTGCCTTTTTTTATTTCACTAGTTTCATAATATTTGTTCACAAGTTTAACACTAATTATTAAGAATAATATTAATTGCTTGCAAGAATGAAAAAATAGAGTTTATGCAGGTCCATGTACCGGCCCGCCAAGAACCAAAACCAAAACCCCCCCCCCCCCCCCCACAGCCCCACTGTAGAGTAATCAATAGCAATAGTACACGTGTAGTTTCGTTTGCTTCCATTTAGTATGGGGGCGCCTCAGTGACGGTGAATTGACAGGCAAGATCAGGAACAGTGATATCTACGCAGAGGGCGGCCTCGAACAGACAAAAGTGCAGACATTAATTGACATGGATCGCTTACTAATCCAATAAAAGTGAATACTATTTCAATTTGAATTTACTACATTTTTGCCCAACATGACAAGAAATCGTCGCAGTTTCCCCATAAAAGCATCTTGCAGATATTAAACTGAAATGACATGACACGGTTACTTAAACAAATCTACTACTATAAGATTTCTTCTAAAACTATTCTGTAATATAGTATTTGTTTGTATCTTTTAATGTTCTAGTCAGTGGTAGAATTTATTGTACCCATCTTAAGGAAAATAATGCTACATTTTTATTACAGGTGGTAGTGAAAAGGTGGTGAATTTCAAAAACAATTTTTCCAATTCAAAAATTTAATTTTTTTTGGCTTTTTAATAATCAAAACTATTTATCGTAACTGATGAATAGTCTCATCAGTTGGGGGTCCAAATTGAGGTGGCTTAGGACATCGGTGTGTTGCAGGTGACCCTAAGTAAGTAGGTAAGAAATATATAAATAAGGAAGTATAGAAAAACTGAGAACGGAAAATTGAGAAATAAACATGAGAAAAAAAGCCAAAATCAATACTCCCATGTTAATCCAGGTGTTAAGAAGTTATACATATATCCAAAAAAATACTCAATATATATATTAAATAATTATAAATATATGTACTGTATATATACATGTGCATCAACATACTGGAACAGATCATAAACATTATAAACATAATATACCAAACATACCATAAAACAATACCAATAATGGTAAAAAAATATTCTAAAATTCGTTATTGTTAAACAAGTACAGTATAAGACTTCAAAAACGGCATATTACTTAAAACGTAGTATCACTTACCACCAGCAAGTCATCAAAATTGGATTTGGCCAACATATAGAATTATATACTGTACACGGCTACCCGACTGCACACCAATGAGCTACCTTCCCGTCATCTAATGCAGCTACTTGGTTGTACTCCTTTGAAACATTTTTTTGCAGACCCTTTTCATACGCGATTAATAGCGGATGTCTGCCACCAGCTTATCATAAAAGTTTACTCTGTAGTCATACCAAAGTATGATCTAGTCACGCGTCCCTCAAATATTCCAGTTGTTGGGCCAACATATAGAAGACTTCTTTATGGAGCTACCCGACCGGACAGCTATGAGCTACTTACCCGTGATGTGCTGCAGCTACCCGAATCCACTCCAGCCAACTTTTTTCACCAGACCCTCACAATGCTTGACTTGACTTGTCGTATAGGATAACTATTACTCTCTTAACCTTTTAACAATTAGTAGTATTATTTTTCCTATAAAAGCGTAAATAATTTTTTTTTTTGATCAAAAGGAGATTTATTTAATTAACCAGGAGGATCAGAAGAAAGATCCGAAGATAGCAGATGAGTACATACAGCGGGGGGGTTGGTTATCACAACACAACCCCTTTTACAAGAGAGTGCCACTTTAGCTATGGCATCAGCTACTACCTTTGCTTCCCTGCTAATAGCTACGATAGTACAGGAACAAAAACAAAGAGAGATCTCTTTACAAGCCTTTATAATACTTTCCAGAGGATGATTACAAGAAGTGCCATGATTAATGAGATTAACCGCTTCGGAGGAGTCGGACTCAAATATGACTTGTAGAAGTTGCCTATCTCTAGCGAGAGCCAGTCCATCGTAAATCCCCCACACTTCAGCTTCCAGGATGCCCACCTCACCAAGCAAATGTGTAAAGCCAAACAGCCATGTGCCATTGTGATTTTACAGAAGCTGTCAGCTGCTGGTTTTGAGTGTTTGGTGGAAGCCTGCTGATTTTAAAAATTGTGAAACTGTCTGCTGCTGGAAGCTGTTCCCCAAACGAGAAGCTTTAGAATGAAGATTGCTGACATTAATGCGATCAACGAGATTGGGGAGATGCAGATAGCCCCAAATACTTGTTGAGGAGCACCTTGGCCCAGAGTTTGTCCTGGTTATTGAGCAATCTCCAACTCAATTTAGCTAGGCATGCCTTGTTCATAGCAGAGGAGATCCTCAGACCGAGACCACCCTCCTCCTTAGGTCTACAAATTCTGTTCCAGGAAATGGTGTGCAGCTTCCTGTCATGATCCTTGTGGCCCCAGAGGAAATTCCTGCTCAATTTATCAATCTTCAAACAAGTAGTATTAGGGACTTTCTGAGACATCATACTGAAAACAGGAATAGAGTGAAGCACAGATTTAACAAGAGTCATGCGGCCAGCAAAGGACAGGGATTTAGCTTTCCAGCCAGCTAATCTGTTCTGGATCTTATCAAGAAGATAATTAAAGTGATCAGCCTGCATGCGACCATGGATCAGGTTAAGCCCAAGGTATTTCCCCAGATTATCAGCCACAGGAATGCCTAAAGATCGGCTAAGCTCTAGTTTTCATCTAGCAGAAACGTTATTAGAAACAAAAGTTTAGACTTGCTGTGACTCACTGTCTCACCAGAGGCATAACAAAAATCCCTGAGAATATTCATCATACAAAGGGCATTAGAGGCAGAAGCAGATCCCATTAAAATTAAGTCATCAGCAAAAAAGACAAGAGAAAGATTAGGGCCAATCCTACTCAGCTTAATAGGAATCCAAATTTTATTCTCACTGGCCTTGTGAATGAGATGGGATAGCCTCTCCATGCAGAGAACAAAAATATAGAGGGATATAGGGTCCCCTTGCCGAATGCCCCGGGAGGGAGAGAATTTATCAGACTGACCACCATTCCAAAGGATTCTCATAGAGGGGGATTCGATGCAGAACATTACTAGATCGATAAAGCTACTAGGCAGGTTCAGACAAAGTAAAGTATTTCTGATGAAAGACCATGAAAGCTTATCATAGGCTTTCTCAAGATCAATCTTCATGACCATCCAACCATCTTTGCAGGAGGTTTTCCTCATAGAATGAATAACTTCTTGCATAATGACATGATTGTCTTGAATAGACCTACCCAGGATGAAACTGGTTTGTAAAGGAGAAACTATATCAGGAAGGAAGGCTTTGATTTTAATAGCTAACAGTTTCGAGACGATCTTATAGCTGGTATTACAAAGAGCAATGGGTCTAAAATGACTCAAGGAAGAGGGGGAAAGAGTTTTAGGGATCAAACAGATAAGGGTCTCATTCAGCTCTCTAGAGAAACTAGAGGAGGAAAAAGTCTCAAGTACAAATTCATAAGTTTTAGGCTCAATGATGTCCCAATGCTTCTTAAAAAACCACGCATGAAATCCATCAGGACCCAGGGCTTTAAAGCTACTCATGGATTTAACTACCTGAGCCACTTCATCCAAAGTAGGGAGACTGCTGCACTCACTAAGATGGGCTTCACTCAAGGGCGGGAAAGCATGGAAATTAGAGACACATATGATCTCAGAATCCTGAGAATAGAGGTTCCTGAAAAAATCAGCCGCTAACAGCCTAAGATTCTGCTCACCTTCAATAGTCTGGCCATTCGCGTCCTGGGGGGAAAGGATTCTATTTCTAGCCCTCCAAACCATAGTCTTCCTATGAAAGTAACTAGTATTTCTGTCCCCAAACTTAACCCACAGATCTCTAGATTTCTGAAACCAGATTAACTCCTCCCTCAACAGGACAAACTCAAGGTCACGAAGCAGCTCAGCCTCAAGATTTTTCAGGAAAGGAATCTGCCTAACCTCTAACCGCTTCTGAATACCAGCAATTCTAGCCAGGAGCCTCCTCTTAGTAGCAAAAACATTACCAAAACCCTTTTATTCCAACTATTCAAAACAAGACTAGATCAGAAAGATTAAGAAGCAAGCTCTTGTCCTCAGTCCAATTCTCCTTGATAGTTTCCATATAATCAGGATGAGTTGCCCAAGCAACTTGAAAGCGAAAGGGTTTAATACCAGAAGGCAGAACAGAGGAAGAAGGATTACAGCAGGTCAAGACAGGGGAATGATCTGAAGCAGTCCGAGGAAGATTAATACTCCAGCAATTAGGAAAGGCATCAAACCAGCCGCTAGAAACTAGAGTTCTGTCTAACTTAACAAAAATCGATCCATTAGTCCAAGTGAAGTTATTGCCTTTAGACGGCGATTGAATGAAACCATTGGACTGAAACCAATCCCTAAAAGCTCTACTGCCTCTATTTAAAATTCTAACACCACCCTTTTTCTCATCTAAGTTCAGGATAGAATTAAAATCCCCCGTTAACATCCAGTTCCGATCCCCACTAGGCCTGATCTCATTCAGAGACTGCCAGAGTAAAATCCTATTATTATCAAGAGGGCTTGCATAAACAAAGGTGCAGAAAAAACAAACATTATTTTTTGAAATAACAGAGTGGATAAACTGAGTATCCTGCGCAAGAATAGAGATAGTCACAGAATCATTCCAAAACAACCAAAGGCCACCACTGAAACCAACAGCATCCACTCTACAACTATGAGAAAATCCAAGTTTCTGACAGATACCATCAGCTCTACAACCACTAACCCGAGGTTCACATAAAAAGATAATAATATCAGGGCAATGATCAGAGATTAAGTTTCTCACAGTAGGCAAAAAACTGGGTTTACAAGCACCACGAACATTCCAAGATAAAATCTTAAGAGACAAATTCATAGAGCAAGACACAGATAAAAGACACAGAAAGGACAGTTAAGGGATAACTCCCTGTTCTCCCTCGGGGTATCTTCCACCAGGATAGTATCTTGAGACATGAGCTCTTCCGGATCCATCTTCTGATTATTCTGATCCAAGAAATTAAGAGGGTTGGAATAGAGACTATGAGCATCAGACTCTCTTCCTCCTTCAGGGACTTGATCCGCACTAACCATACCATGAGTGGAATCATCATGGGTAATATGGCCACTACTCGCTCTACCATCTAGATTCCTCCGGACCTCAGAGAGCAGCTCCTGATCCATCTCAATCAGGGCAGCAAAGGAATTCTTACCATCAACAGAAGGAGGAGCCTCTTTAGTTGGAACTGTGGGCTTCGGTCGAGGATTTGGCTGAGCCTCCTCTTTTTTCTTCCAACTAGTGCCAGCATCTCTCTTGGGAGGCCCTTTCTTCCTCCTAGAAACCTTCATCCAGTCACCAAAGTTGTAAACCTCCTGCGGCTTTTCATCCACTGGTTTCCTAACCATCTTATACCCTCCTGCATTAACTTGAGCACCAGAATCCTCAGCCAAAGGACAATTAGACTGAACATGACCAAAACGCCCACATAGAAAACATAATTGATGGATGCCCTCATAAACAATTCTCTGAGTTTCTTTCCTGAAAGTAAATTTCCCAATCAGAGGTTTAGCCAAGTCAATGCTGACACACACCCGCCCATTAAAGGCAATACCCAGACTCGACCTCCTCAGCTCAATCTTTCTAACCCTACCAACCAAACCTCCTATAGCCGAGAGAACTTCTTCATCCAGATATTCGACTTTCAAATCGGGAAAACGGATCCAAACATCAAGATTCTTAAGCGCTTCAGAATGCACATCAAAATCTCTAGACCATCTTCTAATAGTTAGGTAATGATCAGAAACCATCCAAGGCCCCCCATAAAGCACATATTTCCTATCTTCAAGATTTTCGAAAACAACCGAAAAATACCCATTTCCTAAAGAAAAGATATCAAACCTCCCTTTGACCCGCCATCGCTGCATAAGCCTTTCATACATGATTGGAGTCGGGAAACCCTTCCCAAGCAGCTTGACTATCAGCGTCTTCTTCCACTTATTGTTGATATTCTTCATTACGGACGAAGGAAGAGTAACCCTCGGGCATAATGGGTCATCTTCCAACTCTTCATCGTCAACCTCAACATCTGACATCTCATCGCCTGAAGACTCACCACCTTCCATCGCGGGTTCTTTCTCGACCACATCACGGTAGGAAACCATCGGTCTTTTATCAACCGCACCAGAATCCCCCACCTCCTTCGTAGCAATATCTTGCCTCGGAATCTCCCGAAACCCTCAAAGCTTCGAATCTTCCTCTTCTTGATAGCAGTTACGCGAACATCGTCCGACTCTGACGCTTGAAACTCCATGAGCAACACGCCTCACAAATCAGGGAAAACAAGACAGGAAAACCGCAGACGCCTAACGCTGAGGAGAACTGGAGCCAGAGCACTGGGGACCGACGGCAAAGCAGCAATCGGAGCCGGAGAGAAAAGGAAACAGAAAGGGGGAAAATCGCCGAGAAGGCGATAACCCTAGAGAAAGGAGAGAGAACCGGGGGAAAACGGAGCTTCCGTCATTAGAGATCAGTTCTATATACTGTCTAGAGCTACCCGACCGGACAGTGATGAGCTACTTTCCCGTCATGTCATGCACCTACCCGAAATCTAATATTTTGCCTAACCCTCTCCATGCTTGACTTATAGTCGAAGTGTATCAACATCTAGTCATAGAAATCTACTTTGTTGTCATACAAAAGTGTGATCCAAAGCGTAAATAATTTAGTCAGTGTACAGAACTTAAATAAAAATAAAAACACTTATGAAAAATTTAAAACTAGTTACGTACAGTATATTAACCTGCTCCACTATGTAATGCGCTGAAAATAAACCCACTACAGCTCTGCAAGATCGCAGGCGAGAACAAGAGAATCGAAAGAGAAGGAGAGACGAAGAAGAAGACTCTTGTATTTTTCAATAGTCGAATAAACTCCACACCGCAAAAAACATAAACATACAGAGAGCAACACAAGCCTTTAAAACCCTAGACTAGTCAACGGTCAAGTGCTCCACCCTACCCACCCACACAGCACGTGACAAAACTTAAAACATAAAAATGTCAAACGAACCTAACAATCATACATATACTATACAATCTTATCACATATATATTATATAATCTTATCACCCCCCCTCAAATCTGGCAACCCTTGCAAGATTTGCAAACTGAACAGATCGCTCATGGCTCTTCAGACCCATCTTCTTAATCAAATGAGGATACTGCTTTCCAGGCAGAGACTTAGTCAAGATGTCTGCTAACTGGTTCTGTGATGAAACGAACTCCACTGTGATGAGCCCCTCTTGTAGCTTCTGCCTCACAAAATGGATGTCTAGCTCGATGTGCTTCGTCCTTTCGTGTAGCACTGGATTGCGGGCAATGTGTATGGCTGATGACTATCTGATTTGACTGGCACAGGTTCAAGGTTCGCCACTCCAAGCTCTCCAAGCAACCGGGTCAACCAACTAAGTTCAGAGGTGACATGCCTCATAGCCCTGTACTCCGATTCTGCAGAAGACAAAGCAACGCTAGATTGTTTCTTTGATTTCCAGGATAAGGGACAGCCACCAAAACAAATAAAATAGCCACTAATAGATTTCCTAGTGTTGGGACAACTTGCCCAATCAGCATCACAAAAAGCTACTAAATCAAACTCTTTCCTGTTGTTGAAAAACAACCCATAACCAAGGGTTCCTTTAACATATCTAAGAGTATGAATGGCTGCCTGAAAATGCACATCCGTGGGATGTTCCAAAAATTGACTGAGGACCTGTATGGCAAAACAGAGGTCAGGTCTGCTATGGGCCAAATAAGTAAGCCTGCCAACTAACTTCTATATAAGGTGGGATTATCTAGAGATTTACCATCATCTCTTCTTAATTTAACTGAAACATCAAGAGGACTAACAGCAGCCTTCTCATTTAAACAACCAAAATCAGAAACCAAACTGTATGCATAATTCCTTTGTAAAAGAATGACACCATCAGAAGTGTGCACAAACTGCATCCCAAGAAACAGATTCAATTCTCCCAAGTCTTTGATTCTAAACCTTTTATCAAGCTCAGTTTTAATAGAATGAATCAAAGCAGTATTATTGCCCGTGATCAATATATCATCCACGTAAACAATCAGAAAACAAGTTTTGCCATTATCAGTCTTAATAAAGAGAGTAATCATTCATAGACTGCACAAATCCTAATCCTTAAGGAAACTTAATGTTGATGCATGCCTGGAAGCTTGCTTTAAACCCATACAGGACTTTCTGAGCTTACGACCTTACCGGAACCCTCTAGACTATGTCCTTGTCTGGAATTTCCATATATACCTCCTCACTTAAATCCCCGTGAAGAAACGCATTATTGACATCTAATTGACCTATATGCCAACCCATCTTAGATGCTAGAATGACTAAAGCCTTAATGGTGGTAAACTTCACTACAGGAGAAAAGGTTTCAGAATAATCAATTCCATATTTTTGCGTGAACCCTTTCGCAACTAGCCTAGCCTTACATCTTTCCAGTTTGCCATCAGCCTTATATTTGAATCTATAAACCCATTTACACTTAACAGGCCTCTTTCCTACCGGTAAATCCACTATATCCCAAGTCCTATTCCCTTCCAAGGCCTTAAACTCCTCATTCATTGCCTTTTGCCATCTAGAATCTCTAACAGCATCAGAGAAATAAACAGGCTCTATTTCCTTGGTCAAGACAGAAGAACAACAGATATGCTGTGAAACACCATTAGGAACAACAACCAAATTTTCTCTAATAAGCTGAGAACTTGCAATGGTGTTACTATCATCTAAGTCAACAATCAAATTATCACAGTTATAAGTCTCATCAGATCCAAGGACAGCACAACCAGACCTAGAAATTCTGTCTAACATGATCTGAGAGAACACATCAGGAGACTGAGAGTATGTTAACTTATCTGGTTGGATTGTTGATGTTTGACCAACAACAAAGTCTCTGAGATGCCCTGGGAGGTGTCTCTGCCTTTGTGATCTTCTGACTGTGGGTTCAACAGGGGCATCTATACCTCCTTCCATCTCATCTGGTGGCTCATTTTCAGTGGCAACTTCTTCTGTTCTTCCCACTTCTGGGACAGACACTTCTGAGCACTCTTCTTCTATGGCAGGAGGATTTTCCAAGGACTGGTATTCAACAGTCTCATCCTGAGAATAATCAAACTCACCAAAGAAGTCAGTAGCACCTGTCTCTGCAACATGATTCTTATTAACAGATTCACTTTTATCCAAGTTTCTAAAAGGATACATGTTTTCATGAAAAACAACATCCCTACTGTGGATGATGACATTGTTATCTATATCAAACAGCTTATAACCTTTTTTCTGCTGTGAGTAACCAAGGAAAACTGCCTTGACAGACTTGGATGCAAATTTATCATATTGATTCTTGTTTATGTTGGCAAAACAGAGACAACCGAAACATTTCAAATCAAGATAATTCGGCTTGTGCCCATAAATAATCTCAAAGGAAGTTTTATTTTCAATGCTCGATAAAGGCATTCTATTTATAAGGAAAACAGCAACCTGTATGCTTTCCCCCCAAAATATTAAAGGAAGCTTTGAATGAAACATTAATGCCCTAGCTGTCTCAAGGATATGCCTATGCTTTCGCTCCACAACCCCATTTTGTTGTGGAGTATGTGCACATGATGTTTGATGAATAATGCCGTGATGTTTAAACAAATCAGATCCAGCCCTTGAGGCTCCCAACTCATATGCATTGTCAGTTCTAACAATCTTGACCCTTTTGTTGAATTGAGTTTTAACCATTTCTAAGAAATTAGCAATAACATTCAAGCAATCAGATTTTAAAGCACAGAGATGCACCCATGTGGCTCTGCTTTTGTCATCAACGAAAGTAAGAAAGTATGAATTTCCATCATGAGTTTTGACCTTATAAGGCCCCCACAGATCAATGTGCAGTAATTCAAAAATTTCATTGCTTCTGCTGCTGCTATTAACAAAAGGAATCCTATGACTTTTGGATCTAGCACAAGACTCGCATACAAACTGCTTATTCTCAAGAACAGATTTCAACAGATTCAAAGACATCAATTTCTTCTTGGGCATGTGACCCAACCTGTGATGCCACAAGCTCAATTCATCATTACAGTCAAAGCCTAAGCTAACAAGATTATTACTACAGCCTAAAGAAGCATTTTTCTGCTTATCAAAGCTATCAACCCATCTGTACAGCCCTCTGTAGAAACTCCCAATTTGCACAGCTTTGTTTCCTTCACAGTCCTGGTAAAAACAGGATTTGCAATCAAACACAAATTTTCCCTTCATTTGTTCACTAAGTTTGCTAATGGAGATTAAGTTAAATTTGAAGGAAGGCACAAACAGAACATCTTTTAGCAGAATGATATTACTAAGTCTCACGGTTCCTACAATTTTGACAAGTTGGGGATGACCGTCAGGCATCCCCACTGTATGAGGATAATTAAGTGTTGAATAATCAAGAAACAACTCTAAATTGCCACACATGTGGTCTGAAGCACCAGAATCCAAAATCCACTCGTCAGTGCCAAGCATATCATTATCACTGGAATTTGAAGCATAGCTGTGCATAAAGTTAAAACAAGATAGGGTTTGAGCGTTTTTTACCGACAAAATTGCAGTTTGATGAGCTCTCACCCAAGGTTTCCCTCCTTACAGGAGTTGATTTGTTTATGTACTCATAAACTCTGGCAATTTGTTCTGCCGATAGGATTCCACCGAAGGGATCCTTGTTCGCAACTTGTTCACCGCTTCTTTCTTCCAAATCATTGACCAGGTTGGCATTGCTCTTCTTGGACTTGGGGTTTCTCCATCCTGGTGGAAAACCATTCTTTTGGTAACACCGTTCTTCGGTGTGGCCAGTCTTGTGACAATAGGTGCACTGCAGAGGAGATCTTCTGTTGTTGTTGGGATATTGAGGCTTCTGTTGAATCTTCTTTGATTGTTCAGCAGTGAAGGAAAGAGAACCCGAGTCGCTCGAAGTTGGGTTGTTGAGAGAAAAGCTTCTGTCGTTCCTCTTGAATGAGGTGAGCGAAGATCTCGTCTATGTCTGGTAAGGGTTTCAACATCAAAATGTTCCCTCGTATCGGCCCGTATCTCTCACTCAATCCATAAGGAATTTTATGGTTCTCCTTTCCTTGACGAAAGCCCTAAATTTTTCGGATGCCCCGCAAGTGCAATTTTGACAGGCGCAAGAAGGGATGGTGTTCGTGGCGTCTATCTCGTCCCAAATCTTTTTCAGGCCAGTAAAATAATCACAGACAGAGTCATTACCTTGAACGGTGGTGGCGAGTTTCTGCTCCAGAGAATAAATCTTAGTGGCGTCGGATTGTCCGTACCTTTTGGACAATTCCTTCCAGATCTCGGCGGCTGATGGAGCGAACAACACACTCTCGGCGATATTCTTTTCTAAGGCCATCAAAAGCCAGGCGCGGACCATTGAGTCGCATCTCGTCCAAGCTTCGGACTTCTGCACAGAGTCAGTGGGCTTCTTGATAGTCCCGTTCACGAAGCCGAGCTTGTTCTTGGCTCCAAGGGCTATCTCCATCTGCATTCTCCAGCATTGAAAGCCGATCCCATTGAACTTGCTTGCGAGGACAGCGCCTGGACTCTCAGTGGTGGCGAGGTGCAAAGGATCATTGTTATCGGCCGCCGTGTTGTTTTCGTTACTGGGCGGTTCGACCCCTTGCCCTTCATCGCATTTTCAGCCTCGGTCATCTCGAAACTGGAAAGTTCTTGATTTGATGTTTGCGGTGGATCTCACAACGGAGCGTCGGGACGTGCTCTGATACCATGAAAATAAACCCACTACAGCTCTGCAAGATCGCAGGCGAGAACAAGAGAATCGAAAGAGAAGGAGAGACGAAGAAGAAGACTCTTGTATTTTTCAATAGTCGAATAAACTCCACACCGCCAAAAAACATAAACATACAGAGAGCAACACAAGCCTTTAAAACCCTAGACTAGTCAACGGTCAAGTGCTCCACCCTACCACCCACAGCACGTGACAAAACTTAAAACATAAAAATGTCAAACGAACCTAACAATCATACATATACTATACAATCTTATCACATATATATTATATAATCTTATCATGCGCGCCTGTTACTTTTTTCCTTTCTCCTACTTAATAGTAGTGCAGTTAGTTACAACAATTTTTAGAAAATTAAGACTAAATATGCTTGTAACTCTTTATATGAATAATATTAGGAAAGATCTGTTTATAAAATATATATGTTTGATAAATTCAAGCAAAAAGGATGGTTTAAAAACTAGATATATAAATCATTCTCTAATAAGTATATTTGTTTGTATCTTTTATGTTCTACTTAGTAATATCCATTCTCCCCATTTGTCGGAAAATAATGCTAATTTTTTTATTATTAGGTAGGACTGAAATGCTGGTGAATTTCAAAAACAATAAATTAAATAAAAATGTATATATTTTTGGACTTATTAATAATCAAACCTATTTGTATCATACTAACTGATGAATCTAGCGGGTCAAATTCAAGTGGAATGTGTTGAAGGTGAGCCTATGTAACAAATATCGAAAAAGGAGAGAACGAAAATGTGGGGGAAAAAAATGCCAAAATCAATAATCCCATGTTGTTCCAGCTGATCAAAATAATATGTATAATTCCCATGACTGTACTAGAAGAAATCATGAACACAAATATGAAAGACACCAATGAAATAATATGAATAACAATAAAAATTTTCTACTAACTATTTATTGTAGAATAGAATATAAAACTTAAAACACGTAACCATAACTTAAAATCATTTAGAATGCGTTGAAAGAAACATAAATATTTTGTTTTATTACACACATTTTGCAATTTGAAATCTACAGCCTTATTTATTCGTGGTATTCAGTAGATGTTACATATATTTCTGCATTATATTTTAACATGGTGTATAATATAGTTATATTTTATTACAGCATAAATAATGTCAAATACATGCGTGTGCCCGTAACTAAATCACATAATTATTTACTATTTAAAAAAGTATATAAATAACTTATTAACACATTAATATTTTTATTGTTAGTTAATTACAACTGCTGTATGTATAAAAATAAAAAATACTTACGAGATAGATGGAGATGGAGCGAGGAGAAAGGGTAGATGAAAAAAAAACTGAACTCGTACGCTCAGTCGTGTTTTCGCTTCGTACAGTCGGAATTTCAAAAAACTTTAACGATCTTGCCTGTACTTTAATATCTTTCATAAATTACTATACTTAACCACAATTTATAACATATTACGAGGTGACCCCAAATTTTATTACGCACAGTCGGAATTCCAATACGCTCAGTCAGAAAATGACCAATTTAGGCGCTAATGAAGGCAAAATTTATTAAAAGCGGTTCGAAAAAAGCAAAAAGATTCCGAAGTACTTATATAAGTCAAAAAATATATCATAAAAATTATCAGCAAAGTATACCATGACAAAGTAGACGAAAAGACGAACGCGTCGGCGCAACGGATCGAAAAACGGAGCTATAACGAAGAAGATATGGGAATTTTAAGACCGGAACTCGGCGCCAGCACCAATAAGAGAGCCGGCGCCGACGCCAGTAAAGAAGACCGCGCGCGGGCGCGCGTCACTATGTACCGGCGCCGACGCCAGTAAAGAAGACCGCGCGTGGGCGCGCGTCACTATGTACCGGCGCCTTGTGCGTGCGTGCGTGTGTGTCTGTGCGTGTGTGCGTGTGTGCGCGCGTGCGTGCGCGCGTGCGAGTGTGCGTGCGTGTGTGTGTGCGTGCGTGTGTGCGTGTGTGTGTGCGTGTTCGCCTGCGTTCGCGTGCGTGTGCGTGCGTGTGGTGTGTGTGTGTGCGTGTATGTGCGTGTGTGCGCGCGTGCGTGTGTGCGCCCGTGCGTGTGTACGCGCGTGCGTGCGTGCGTGTGTGCGTGCGTGCGTGCGTGCGTGTGTGTGTGTGTGTGTGTGCGTGTATGTGCGTGTATGTTCAACTCTTGTTCGAAATTGCCTATCAACCACTAATTACATGTCCGTTGAAGAAGAACCTATTTGAAATTCATTGAACGTTTCTATCATTTCCACCAATTTGACGTCCATAGACGAAGAATCTATTTGAAATTATCAAAATTCCCAATCAACGAGTAATATTAACTATCATTAACTTCTTGTTCCATAGTAAAATAATCAAGCATGTTCTATTCTAATTAACAGATGAATTGGACACCAATCTAAATAGTTAGATGTATCGACATAACTATCATCGATGTGTTATTCGAACTTACCTATCAATTCCACTAAATTCATGTCCATTAAAGAAGAATTTATTTGACAATCATCAAAATTGCTCAAAAATGTCATCGTTGAAACATTTTTTCAATACTTCAAAAGCGAGATCGGTTTGTCGTCGGAGAATGCTAAAAGAATGTCATCTTTGAGTACACATTTTCAGTACTTCAAAAGCGAGATCGGTTTGTCGTCAGAAATTGCTCAAAAATATATTTAGAGAAAATTACTGACAGCCCCCCTGAGGTTTTAGGTAATTACAATTTACCCCCTTTAGGTTATCAATTCATAATTATCATATGCATTTCCACAATTAGAAAACACCTAAACATGCCCAGCTCAACTGACATCTTCCTAATCAACTGATTATTTTAATCTCTCTTGTATAAATCTGAAACAAAACATAGTGGAAAACAAGAGGACAGAAGATCAAGAAACTGCATATGAAAACAATCTCAATTCATATGCAAAAAATCTGAATATGAAAACAATCTCAATTCATAATTATCGTATGCAAAACTGCAACACGTGACAGAGATCAAGAAAACCACTATGTTGCTTTCATGATTATCGTATGCATTTCCACAATTAGAAAACACCTAAACATGCCCAGCTCAACTGACATCTTCCTAATCAACTGATTATTTTAATCTCTCTTGTATAAATCTGAAACAAACATAGTGGAAAACAAGAGGACAGAATCAAGAAACTGCATATGAAAACAATCTCAATTCATATGCAAAAAATCTGAATATGAAAACAATCTCAATTCATAATTATCGTATGCAAAACTGCAACACGTGACAGAGATCAAGAAACCACTATGTTGCTTTCATGATTATCGTATGCATTTCCACAATTAGAAAACACCTAAACATGCCCAGCTCAACTGACATCTTCCTAATCAACTGATTATTTTAATCTCTCTTGTATAAATCTGAAACAAAACATAGTGGAAAACAAGAGGACAGAAGATCAAGAAACTGCATATGAAAACAATCTCAATTCATATGCAAAAAATCTGAATATGAAAACAATCTCAATTCATAATTATCGTATGCAAACTGCAACACGTGACAGAGATCAAGAAACCACTATGTTGCTTTCATGATTATCGTATGCATTTCCACAATTAGAAAACACCTAAACATGCCCAGCTCAACTGACATCTTCCTAATCAACTGATTATTTTAATCTCTCTTGTATAAATCTGAAACAAAACATAGTGGAAACAAGAGGACAGAAGATCAAGAAACTGCATATGAAAAAATCTCAATTCATATGCAAAAAATCTGAATATGAAAACAATCTCAATTCATAATTTTCGTATGCAAAACTGCAACACGTGACAGAGATCAAGAAAACCACTATGTTGCTTTCATGATTATCGTATGCATTTCCACAATTAGAAAACACCTAAACATGCCCAGCTCAACTGACATCTTCCTAATCAACTGATTATTTTAATCTCTCTTGTATAAATCTGAAACAAAACATAGTGGAAAACAAGAGGACAGAAGATCAAGAAACTGCATATGAAACAATCTCAATTCATATGCAAAAAATCTGAATATGAAAACAATCTCAATTCATAATTGTCCGTATGCAAAACTGCAACACGTGACAGAGATCAAGAAAACCACTATGTTGCTTTCATGATTATCGTATGCATTTCCACAATTAGAAAACACCTAAACATGCCCAGCTCAACTGACATCTTCCTATCAACTGATTATTTTAATCTCTCTTGTATAAATCTGAAACAAACATAGTGGAAAACAAGAAGACAGAAGAGAACTTCATCGCTGTAACAGAAAGGAAGATTGTACAAGTACATATAGACAACAACAACAACATACTTTCAAAACACAAACTGACCACATTTTAATCGTCATAATATATTACTACAACAGCATCTTGTCTACATCATGTCTACACCTTAGAAACTACACTGAAGCAACACTAAAATATAGGAAACTATACAAAAACAGATCCACACTAAAACAACTAAAACCTCCATACACACTACAACAACTCAATCTATGTTGCTTTTACAAACAACACTACAAGAGCTCCAATAACAACATAGGAAAGAACTAAAAGCTTAAAAATTTCACTCCTGATAACCGTAGCATCTTTGAGGGCAATGGTTCTCATCTCATTCAACATCTCTTTCAACTCTTTGATCTCCTTTTTAGCATCATATTCTCATGTTTGACATCAGCTTGGTTCACCTCCTCACCGTACAATCTGCTCTCAAAGGTGCAGGTTGTGTTCCACCTCATACCACCATTTGAAGAATCGACACGTATCACACCGGTAGAACAACTTTTTACCGTTTTCAGCAGTGTCAGCAACCAAAATCTTGGAATTCTTATTGCATCTACATTTGACATTAACAAAGATAAACTTGCTCAACTCACTGAATTGTTTGAGGATGACATGCTGATGGTCACAACCTATGAATCAACCAACATCACACCATAGTAAAATTAGGGTTACATCAGTAGTCATTTCTTGAACACCACACATATCATTCCATGTATTAGTATGCATAACTTAGAATCATTTCTCTCCTCCTCAACCAAATATGAATCAGGTGACCGCAAGTTTGAAGTAGAGAACAAACATACAGTATTAGTATTAAAATTATTTCTCTCCTTCGCGTCCAGCCACCACATAATGAAGTACCAATTAATTGATATTGGAACAAACATACAGTATTAGTATTAAATTAGAAGTTAACGTATAAGTAGTAATGAAATTGATAAAGCTATAAATCTAAAACTATTGCTTCATATAATGGGAACAAACAGACAATATTACCAATAAAACGAATAAATACCGTTAAAATCTGAATAGGGGTTAGTAGTATTAGTATAACAACACAGTACATTGTAATGTTTAAGCTTCTTCAGCTTTTCACACGGACAGAGAGGAACCGGTTCTTGTTGGTTGCAATTCGAACCAATGCGTGAAAGAGGCACATACCTGGAAGAAGCTCGAGGATGAAGCGGACAGATTGTGTTGTGCTTGCACCCACGTTGCCGTCACGAGACGCTTCGGTTTTGACAATGTCGACAGTGGGTTAACAGGATTAAAGTGATGAGAATTTGAAATTGTGAATTCCATAGAGAACTGTGAGAACGAGGGTGAAGCGTGAGTCTAAAGCAACGTTGCAGTCACAGAAGATTAGGTTTTGACATAGTCGACAATGGAGAACTGAACGGGATTAAAGTGATGAGAATTTGAAATCGTGAATTCCAGAGAGGAGAACTGAACGGGTGAAGCGTGAGTAAAATATCGCTTTAGGGTTCTTTCACGATTGAAGAATTTGGGGGTGGATGTCGTGTGATTTTTTTTTTTGGTATGAGTGTGCAGTTTCTGTTTTCCATGTGGTTTTTTTTTTAAAAATTATGTTACACATCAGCAAAAGTCAGAAGTCTCCGTTACGGAGTTACATTGTTGGGGTTGGTAGTTAGGGAACTGATAAACTCAGGGTGGTTGGAAGTAATTATGCTAACCTAAAGGGGGTAAATTGTAATTACCTAAAACCTCAGGGGGGTTGTCAGTAATTTTCTCTATTTTTTAAAACAAATGAAAATGTATACATGTTTGAAACATATTTTCAATACTTCAATAGCGAGATCGGTTTGTCGTTGGAGAATGCTCAAGAATGTCATCTTTGAAACATATTTTCAATACTTCAAAAGCGAGATCGGCTTGTCGTCGGAGATTGCGCGTAGAATGTCATCTTTGAAACATATTTTCAGTACTTCAAAAGCGAGATCGGTTTGTCGTCGGAGATTGCTCAAAAAATGTGTTTTTTTTTGTCAAACGGAAATATACACATCTTTGAAACACCGTTGAAACATATTTTCAATACTTCAAAAGCGAGATCGGTTTATCGTTACAAATTGCTCAAAAAATATTTTTTTTATAAGAAATGAAAATGTATACATCTTCGAAACATATTTTCAATACTTCAAAAGCGAGATCGGTTTGTCGTCAGAGATTGCTCAAAAAATGTCATCTTTGAAACATTTTTTCAATACTTCAGAAGCGAGATCGGTTTGTCGTCGGAGATTGCTCAAAACAATAGTTCTATTGACGATCTTCTACTAGACTGCAAGAGCGATGAGGAAAGACTAAAAAAGATCAAGACTCCAAAGTGTGCAGTAAATGATGACGACAAACATTAACTACTTCATGTTGACGATCTTCTACTAGACTGCAAGAGCGATGAGGAAAGACTAAAGAAGATCAAGGCTTCAAAGTGTGCAGTAAATGTTTGATTTTTTAGTTTTAACAGCAGGGGATTTTCCATATACACAAACATTGTGTATCATTTCCACCGATTCCACTAATTAATTCATTTTGACAACAGATGCCCTAAATGCATTCCGCAATCCTTGAATGACTAACATGAAAACCCTAATTGGAGGCTAAATAGTACAACTTATTCGACTTACGCATCATTTTAAATCCCAAAACAATTAACAATTCAAATGACTAACACGAAACCCTAATCGGGGGTACATGGTAGAGGAGAAGAAGAAATCTGATACATTTTGACAGGAGAAGTGAGAGGATGAACAGTGGCGTTAGAAATTATTCTAGGTTTTAGTGCTAATTGTGGGTGCGTTAGCCCTTTAGTGTATCATGATTCTCGTTGATTCTATTTAGTGAATTCTTTTAAGAACAACGAGATCGGTTTGTCATCAGAGATTGCTCAAAAAATGTCTTTTTTGAAGACATTTATTGTCATCTTTGAAACATATTTTCAGGACTTCAAAAGCGATTCTACTTCGGAATTACATACCTCGACAACTGATGCCCGAAATGCATTCCACAATCCTCAAATGACTATCATGAAAACCCTAATTGGAGGGTAAATGGTACAACTTATTCGACACACGGATCATTTTAAATCCCAGGACATTTAACAACTCAAACGACTGAGCGTACAGTCGTGTTTTCACTTCGCACAGTCGGAAAATGACCATTTTGCCCCTGCTTTAATATCTTTCATAAATTACTATATTTACCCACAATTTGTGACATATTACGAGGTGACCCCAAATTTCATTAGCACATTGGAATTCCAAACGAGTACGTTGGAAAATGACCAATTTAGGAGCTAAGTAGGCAAAATTTATTAAAAACAATTCAAAATAAGGCAAAGAAGGATTCCGTAAGTAAGAAAGTGACTCCGTTCTCAACACAGTGGCTGGTAGGAGATGAAAATATTTTCTTTGCGGGACCCACTAATTAAAGGAGTACATTATTTCATCGTGTAAATCTAACGCTGCTACACCTATCGTTTTCCTTACCAAAATGGGATCTACTAGGACCCACCACTTTCATCTTGGTCCAGAACGGGGCCTTAATCCTTCGGGGAATCCATTGATGTTCCTTTCAACTTCTCCGCTGTTTTCTCTGGTCCTGTTCCTTCCCCCATACGTCAACTCTCAGTTCCCCATTTCGACTTCGACTGCATCACCACCACCCCCCCCCACCCAACACACACCTTGGCGTGCCGCGCGCCCTCGAGACCCCGACCAACAATTTACTAAAACTTCGGTTCATCGTCCTCAACTCCGTAGTAATCATAGCGCGGAAATGGAAGATATACCCGAGCTCATCAAAAAGGAGCATCCAAATCGTCTATCTACCTACCTCGTACAGGTTCTGCTACTCCTCCATAATTACCTCCGAATTTACAATTTCTAAATACAGAATAGATTTGAATTCAAATACTGTCAACGATCTTGGTTTTTGTGTTCTACTTACATCCGCCGTCTCCCTCGCTGATGTGGTTGAAAGCATGTGCGATTAATTCGTGTTGCGCTTAATTCGTTTTGAGGTAGTCATAACCGTGGTTTTGCCATCTTCACACTGTCAACGAAGCAGGCGAAAGAAGGATGTGCGTCCCTCGTGCCCTGACTCCACTGGAACAAGTGCTAAATTACCATCGTCCGCTGCGGACGAACCAACAACCTTCAAATGTGTAAGCAACAAGGGAACGTCCACCAAGCGCAGGGCCGAGGATATTGAAGATTCAACAACGGACTTGGTGGTGGCCAAGAAAAAAAAGACAAACCGACCTTTCACCAGCAAAATGTCGATTGCTGCATTGAGAAGGGGCATCAATGGTCTCCAACCAGAACAGCGCGCAGCCCTGCAAGAGACTGGGTTTGCTCATTTCTTGAGTCTAGAGGTGGATTCAATCTGTTACGGCCTGGGTGTTGGTTGGCAAAAAATTTTGATTGGCGTAGGTGTCAGTTGATACTTGCTGATAACACAGAGTTGACGTAACAGAGGATGATGTTCATGACATACTAGGGTTTGCCCCCGTGGCGTTGAGATCACAGAAGCATCAATAAACTCAAAGTCTGATGAGTTCAAGGAATGGAAGGTACGGTGGGATGCTGTCTTTGGAAGTAAAACACCCACAACACTAGATCTCATAAGTAAATGGTCGACAATGGGAGCGACAGATCTATTCAAGACCAGTTTTGTATGTGCTGTTGTCTTAACATGCGTCAGTGGCAGTGCGACCTAAGGTGCAACGACAAGATTCTGCCATTAATACGAGACCCGTCAAATGCATCTAGCTGAACTGGTGTAGATACACAATTGACAAGTTGGTAGAGTCTGTTCGTAAGTACCATCAAAGTACATTCAAAACCCCACAACTTCACCGGCTCTCTGTTGTTCCTTAACCTGTTCTATTTTGACAAAACGGCCCTTCTTGGCCGTCACGTTCAGTACGGCTATCCGTCGATATCCAAATGGAACAACGACATGTACAAAGACAGGCTAATCAGAGAGAGAGATGTAGGAAAATTTGGAGCGGGCAGGATCGTCAATACCAGACCTCTGTCATTGTGAATCCGCGTCCTGCGTTTCCAACCGAGAGGTAATTATCAACCACTGTTTGTACATACTATTGTGTCGAAGCTTTGGAGGGTTTCGGGAGATTCCGAGGCAAGATATTGCTACGAAGGAGGTGGGGGATTCTGGTGCGGTTGATAAAAGACCGATGGTTTCCTACCGTGATGTGGTCGAGAAAGAACCCGCGATGGAAGGTGGTGAGTCTTCAGGCTTGAGACGATGAGATGTCAGATGTGAGGTTGACGATGAAGAGTTGGAAGATGACCCATTATGCCCGAGGGTTACTCTTCCTTCGTCCGTAATGAAGAATATCAACAATAAGTGGAAGAAGACGCTGATAGTCAAGCTGCTTGGGAAGGGTTTCCCGACTCCAATCATGTATGAAAGGCTTATGCAGCGATGGCGGGTCAAAGGGAGGTTTGATATCTTTTCTTTAGGAAATGGGTATTTTTCGGTTGTTTTCGAAAATCTTGAAGATAGGAAATATGTGCTTTATGGGGGGCCTTGGATGGTTTCTGATCATTACCTAACTATTAGAAGATGGTCTAGAGATTTTGATGTGCATTCTGAAGCGCTTAAGAATCTTGATGTTTGGATCCGTTTTCCCGATTTGAAAGTCGAATATCTGGATGAAGAAGTTCTCTCGGCTATAGGAGGTTTGGTTGGTAGGGTTAGAAAGATTGAGCTGAGGAGGTCGAGTCTGGGTATTGCCTTTAATGGGCGGGTGGGGGGTGTGTCAGCATTGACTTGGCTAAACCTCTGATTGGGAAATTTACTTTCAGGAAAGAAGAAACTCAGAGAATTGTTTATGAGGGCATCCATCAATTATGTTTTCTATGTGGGCGTTTTGGTCATGTTCAGTCTAATTGTCCTTTGGCTGAGGATTCTGGTGCTCAAGTTAATGCAGGAGGGTATAAGATGGTTAGGAAACCAGTGGATGAAAAGCCGCAGGAGGTTTACAACTTTGGTGACTGGATGAAGGTTTCTAGGAGGAAGGAGGAGAAAGAAAGGGGCCTCCAAGAGAGATGCTGGCACTAGTTGGAAGAAAAAAGAAGAGGCTCAGCCAAATCCTCGACCGAAGCCCAAGTCCAACTAAAGAGGGTCCCCTTCTGTTGATGGGTAAGAATTCCTTTGCTGCCCTGATTGAGATGGATCAGGAGCAGCTCTCTGAGGTCCGGAGGAATCTAGATGGTAGAGCGAGTAGTGGCCATATTACCCATGATGATTCCACTCATGGTATGGTTAGTGCGGATCAAGTCCCTGAAGGAGGAAGAGAGTCTGATGCTCATAGTCTCTATTCCAACCCTCTTAATTTCTT
>CM041779.1:145179811-145338326 GCA_023374045.1 Limonium bicolor | reverse complement strand
GAGGCCTCTTAGCAATGCTCTTCAGGTGCTGAAGCTCTTCCAAATCCATCGATAAGTCGTCCGCCATGCTTCCCTTTCCTCGCAGACCCTTCAGGCTTCAACTCTCTTCTTCTCCCTGTGTGGAATTCGCGCGTTTCCAGAAGGCTCTTACTTCTTGGTTTTCTCGTACTCTGCTGCTTCGTGCCAGTAAGCTCACCCTAACTAATGCAGGAAGAGAAAAAGGTGACCGGTTTAAAAATTCTAGAATGTTCACGATGAGGATAACAAGATTGGGCTTGTCGGAGTTAATGGACCAAATCAGTTGGAACTTGCCGTGAAGCCCAAGATCAAAATCTTGGCAGGGATTCCTAAGCAAAACGTAGACCCAATTAGTTACACTTTGCGGTGCAAAGCCTCAGATAAATTTTTAGCACTTTCATCAAAGGAAAGTAGCTGAAGTCAGTAGAGGTACCGGTTAAATTTTGATCCAACTGGAAAATGTAAACTCGAAATCTGATCGAATATAACAAATACTTAAATATATTAACACGGAATAATAGATAATTAAAACCGCCTGAATCTAAATAATATGAAATCATAGTGATATGAAAATGTACTGATCTGAGTGACCGAGGTAACAATGACACAAAACTTGAAAGGTAACACGAACTATTGTGATTACACTCAAATAAAGTTAGAATGGACATTGTATTCATCTTTTTAATAACTTAGAAGTTATATTTACTAAAGTTCATGAAGTATTTGACATTAAACTCTTTATTTTTATATGTAAGTAAAGACAATCAATCAATAAAATCATTATATATCAGATTGATACAAAGCATATTTTGATAAAATAGTATATATTTATTTATTTATTTTATATTTTAATATTAATCATGAATGAAATAATTGAAACTCGGTTTTTCTGACACTTTAAAATTAGAACCCGATTTCACCCGAACACAAAACAAGCCAAAAATTTTATTAACTCAAATGAGTTTTGGTCTGAACAAATATGATTTGACAAGTTTGTGTGGAATTCAGTAAATGGTAAAATTATTTTATTCAAATCAATTAACCAAAATATATTCATTTTTTAATAGATATTTAAACAATACTTAAAATTTTGGTTATAAGAAACCAAAATTTAAAAAATTATCCATTTTGTTTTAGATCTCAAATTTTGGCTACCCAAAATAACTAAAATCCTTATTGAAAAAATGTCAAAAAATCATTTTTAATCTTTATTACACACATTCATTTATTTTAGTTATTTCGATTATTGTAAACAAATTGTAAAAAACACAACTTTTGACCTGGAGTTAAATTTTGTTGGTTTGTAGCTAATTCGGTTAGACTGAGTTTTTTTTTTTTTTTTTGTCAAAAAGAGGTCATGTAAACCTTATATTAAGTGATGAACAGATTTTAGTTAGATTGAAATTTTGTTACTTCTATTATAATCAAAATAACCAAAAACGAGTTTTAAAATTCGGTTTTCAGTTACTCAAATTAACCTTTTTCTCACCCGACCCTGAGGCTCAATCAACCTTGCTCAAGGCACATACAAGTCAGAAAATTGATGAATTGTCTGAAACCAAGAATAGAAATTGCTCGGTGGTGAAGAGAGAAGAAATGCTCCCTCATCTCTCCTATCTTCTAGACATTTCGCCCATGCTTGCACCGTTCTCTGCGACTCACTCCACCACCAATTCCGTCTAAAACCCTCCATCGCCATTGCCACAAACCACTCACAAACAATATTAGTCACTTGTATACGTACCACCTCAATCTTGTTTCTCACAAATCCTAAACAATCAATTCTCCATGGCTTAGTACCTCTCCGGCGAGGGTTCGGTTTGATCTCTTCTCTTTCTCAACTTTTTACGTTGCTCTAATTTCTGTTCCAATTTCTGTGTGGGTACTGCTTCTTCTTTTTCTTGTCTTCTTTGTGTGAGTATCTCTTCAGCACCATGTCGGTGACTGGACTGCATGTGCCGCTGGTGGGGGTTGTTGATCTGAGTGAGGCAATAAGGGTGATGGTAGGGTCTTAGTGCCCTTTGGCGATGGTTAGTGACTTTAATCCTGGAATCTACTGTAAATGCAATCCCTGGGGGCACTGAGGGTTGCTGGATGAAATGAATTTATGGCATCGCAGCTGTCGGTGGTGAACGTGGGTTCAAGAAGTTTCAACAACCAGCCACCTACCATTTTGTGTTTATGGTTTTTGGTTGTGGGGGTTGTCAGATGTATTGTGTGGATCGGTAGCTTTATGTCCGTATAGTTTTCTTTTTTGTTGTTACTACTATCTACATGCTTAGTCGGATTACGACTGTGATTAGTCCCGATGGGTTTTGTCGCCACCAGCTGCGGGTGCCGCTCAATAAGGTTAGTCTGAATCACTCACTAGCTTTGAAACTTTATTTTGGTTGTTGATACTTAGGTGATCAAGTTATCGAGGATGTATTCCTCTTAGGTTGGTGATTACTGGAAAGCATATTATGCTTCAATGGTCGAGTTGTGGTTTGGCCACTTCCAAAGCTGCTCACATAACATCCCATGACATTCGGTTACAAGCAGTAGTTGCCTTGTTTAGGCTTTGTTGAAGTTTGTTTTGTGTAAAATGTTCTTATGTAAACTATCTTATGTTAATTAATGATATGGACGGGGTTTGAAAAAATAGGAATTGCACTATCAAATATTTTTAAAACTTTTCCGATACTTGAATGACTATCATCTAGCCATCGTTTGGTTTAAGACGGGTAACATGGAGATGCAATGAAAGAAGAACATGTCTTGGCTACAACTACATGTAGCCAAAGATAGTTATATTACATGTACATGTAGTAGATAAAACATGTACATTACACCTATAAAATATGTACATTACTTATATAACAAATATTGTACACAAAAATAGTACCGTCAATATAATTGTTTATTATACAAGTTTTTCTTATTCATTGTTGGTTGTACGGTAAATGTAGCTACCATTGGTTACATTTACATGTAAACAAGAATTTGCCATGAAAGAATCATATCATATATAAAAAAAGAAATTATCATGCGGAGGCTTTGTTGGTTTAGTAAGTTTGTGTTGTCCGTAAGGGCCCATCTAAGGCATAAATGGGTCAGTTTGAACACTAAACATGGAATGTATGCCCAAACGTTTGGTTCTATAATACCCTCTTTATAACCTCAATCAAGAAATCCGAAGTTCAAGGAGGTGAGAACGAAATTGAGGTAGCCATGGGAGCGAGAAAAGGATTGAATTCAAAGATTAGTGCTAAAGAGTCAGTTTGATTCTTGTGTTTATTCTTCTTATCTTTGTGTATAGGGAGGAAATGAAAGATGTCACAACCATTGTTAACCCTAACACAACAGACAACAAGAAAATATGGTTCCTTGAGATACTTGCTAGGGCTGAAAAATTGGTAGAAAAATATAGGGGAAGATGATGAAAGGGGTGTAGAAAAGAAAGTGAAATGAAAGAAATATAGAGATTGGCTTTGTAATATCCCCTAGTATCCACTGTTCTGATATGCTCCGCTCTGGCACGCTGGTTGCACATTTTTGTTTTCGGGGTTTCCTAGCCCCAAAACATGTCACAACATGGAGAGGTATCCCCACCCATTTAAGGAATGGTTTATTCTTCACTCAATAATCGATGTGGGAGATAATCCTCGCTGGGTGTTACACTCCATCCCCCTTTGAAGCCCAAAGCCCTCGCTGGCTCACTAGCACACCGACCTGGGTCTAGCTCTAATACCATATGTAATATCCCCTAGTATCCACTGTTGTGATATTGTCCGCTCTAGCACGGTGGCCACACGGTTTTGTTTCCGGGGTTTCCTAGCCCCAAAACGCATCACAACAAGGAGAGGTATCTCCACCCATTTAAGGAATGGTTCGTTCTCCACTTCAATCGATGTAGGAGATAACCCTCGCTGGGTGTTTCACTTATGTATCAACCCAGTTTCAAGTCGCTGGTAGATATTGTCCGCTTTACCGCAGCGCACGGTTTTGTTTCTGAGGTTCAACCAGTTACACCACTCACGTCACAACAAGGAGAGGTATTCTTACTCTTTTAAGGAATGATTCGTTCTTGACTTCAATCGATGTGGGAGGTAACCCTCATGGGTGTTACAGGTTTATTTTTCTGTAAAAATCTAATGTTTTAGTACAATGGATGAGAGAAAAAGGAGGTGATCCAGACTAGAACATGTTATGATTCTTGAAACTCAGTGAAAAAACAATAGAAAGAAAATTAATAGAGTAATCTTTAGTATCTCTTGTTAGATAATATAAAACCTTAATGTAAACAATAATGCTAACAAAGTATGTATGTAACACCCCTACCGCTAATACCGTCATTACCGTACCATACTTACCTTCGTAGCGGATATTACTTACTCGACGGCGGGTGTACAATGCGGTTAGTCACCCACGTGACTAACAAGGCGAGTTACAATACTACATACTATCGGTCTGATGAATATGAACATACCGAGCGCTCTACACAATACATTACCCTTGCATACCAATCCATAATTCGATACAACTCCAATACAATACTATACTGAGCATACTACAATCCTTGCATTACCGATACAGTTTAGACTTCCAATTCATACTACGTTACAAATACAATTCCCTTTTTTTTCAACTACCCATGCTTATGTAGCAGTCCCCGTCCTACTCTCTCGAACGGTGAACAGCTTCGGTCCCTGCACACTAAAAACGATCCCCCGAGGGGGTCAGCTTACGCTGCATATGAAATCCGCATATACCGCGTGCTAACCGCGGTACGCCGACTACTTTGGGTCGGATATACATGGAGTTCATTTTACATGCATACATACATACTCATACTACAACAATACAATCAAAGATACCTACATAAATATACAAGTTCAATGCTTACTGAGGAAGACAATTCAATAGTCAACCGTTCATATTTGTTATACATTCATTACTCTTCGTACTGAGTTTGATATTCGTTACTCTACTCATACTTACTCCTTACTCTTGCATACTTATCACTCCATGTTCAATGCCTTACTCGTACCCGATCCTTACCCTGTACTCGTTACTGTACTAGTGCATACTCACTACTCAATTCTCCATACTTACTCTTACATACTCAATACTCTATACTTACTCATATGTACTCAATACTCGGTACTCATTACATACTCATACTTGCTTCTTACTCGATACTCATTACTTTACTCATACATACGCAATACTCATTACTCATTACTTTGGTCTCTGGGCGGAGTCATACACAAGACTCGCCACCGGACCTACAATACGAGGGCTATACGCTTAGCTCCTCAAATACTCAATGTCCGTTCTTACCGGACTACTCAAATTCCCAACACTCTTCTCTCAGAGCACAATACAATCTCATGGATTAGCCTAGAAGTATCTCTCTTGATAACCTCCACCAGCTTAGGGAATTACTACCGACTAGTATCCTCAGATTTAAGGGTTTCCCCAACATATCGAATACTCTCTTGTTCGGGACATACTTACATCAGTCGGGTCCTCTCATAATGGCTCGACTAATTGCTAAGGGGTTTGGAGATCCCTCATCATTCTTTACTACTCTCATGGTTCATGTTTTGCGCCGAGGTTAGTTCCTCTAATATAGGTTACTTATGTACTTCCACTACTTTTGTTTGTGGATCATTCATTTCGTTTCTCCTAGCGTTATCGGAAGGTTATTACTCCCGTACACTCTCTCACATTCTAGTGAGTTCATTGGTTTACGTTGTTGTTTATTGGTTCGTTGGTTTAGTGCGTTGCTACGGTTCCATTGGTTCACACATGACTCTTACCACGAGTCAATACACAATAAGACTCACCTATGAGTCGGTCTACGCGCTAAGTGAGGCTACACAATCAATCAAGAAAGGTAAGCTCAATCAACATACAACAAGACATGCAACGAAGGGCAATAAACCGTCTTCATGCTTTAGTCTTGATTAGCCGGCATACAGCACACAAATCAACGTAACTCGGTTAGCATACGGGGCATGAGGAAATCATACCTTTCACCGGAGTTAGCTTTAACACGTGTGTTCCCTCGTTCCTTGGTTCACACTTGTTCCACTGATAATGTTCCAACATTATTATTAATACCATACTCTTACGATACGCAAATAATTATACTACTTACTTACCCCGTTATCCCGGTGTACGTAATGTTCTCATACTCTCAACTTACTTGGTTACTTTTTACCCTTGTTTTCCTACTCATACACTTACTTTCTTACCTTTACTACTTCATTTATAGTGTACTACTACATATATGCATATATGTGTATAGGCATATATATATACATATGATTGTTATAATCATAGAATAAAAATATTTTATTTTATTTTTTTTTGACTCGACCGGACTTGCAGGGTCGGTCGCAAGTCCGGTCCATTCTAGTAGCTATCAGTATGAAAATTTTCTGTCTCGACCGAACTTGCAAGTCCGGTCGCAAGTTCGGTCCATTCCAGTAGCTATCAGTATGGAAATTTTCTGTCTCGACTGAACTTGCAAGTCCGGTCGCAAGTTTGGTCCATTCCAGAAGCTTTCAGACGGGAGAATTTTCTGGTCCGACCGAACTTGCAAGTCCGGTCGCAAGTTCGGTCCATTCCAGAAGGTTTCCCGTCTTTGGTAATTCTGGGCTCGACCGAACTTGCAAGTCCCAGTCGCAAGTCCGGTCTGGCCCATGCTTCAGTTTTTAAAATTTGTTTTCAGTCCTCTCTTTTACCCATTACTTCCCCAATCTTCCTACATGTAATCCCACAGTTTAAACACTATCTAGGCCCCCCAAATTGCCTTAGTTCATCCAACAATTCCTTACTCTCTCTAAATCCACATACACAGTTTCTCCTCACTTCCTTTCAATTCTTACAATTGTTTTCTTTACTCTCATGCTAAGATTTTCCTTCTAACCTTTACCACAATACTCCCTATACCAATGCTACTCCTAGTATCCCAAATACATTCCAAGCAATTACAATATCTATACCAAGTCTAGCATTCATTTTACTAATTCTTGCACATTAAATTCTCCTAACTTCTCCAATGTATTCTTATACACTTTGCTATAGATTTTACACTTCTTATTCCTCATACTACAATTACCATCCCATAGCTACTAAACATCTCTACTAATCCCAATACATACCTTGGTTCTCCCATTCACCAAGTTATCCCTAATGCACAATTCCTACTAAAATTTTGCCATAGTTCACCTACTATTCTAGCTTCTCCCACATACATACTTTTCCATCAAATCATTCCTATTCTAGCCAAACCACAAGGGTTCTACCAGCACACATACTAAGCAATCTTAACATCAATACCCATCAATCACAATACCAATACACATACTCATTACACTTGGCTCCAAAGCCTTCAATTCAAATACTTGCTCTTAAATATACTCAAATTTCACAATCCTCAATACTAGTACAAGGTTTTGGGTTCTTTAAATATTTTACCCATTCCCATTACTCTAATGCAATAGAATTTACATTAGGAAGGAGCTCTTACCTTGAGCTTTTGATTCCTTCTTTTCTTTTCCATTTCTCCTCTTCCTCTCTTTCTTGTCCAAATCGATTTTGTGGGGAATGGAGTTGCCAAACTCCATTCCCATTACCCAAGCACACAAAGACAAGCATAATTAACCTACTAACCCTCATAATAACACTAATTCATGAAGTGTTTAAAATACAAATTCTAGGGTTTACCTTTGGAGTGCTTTAGGAGGGGTTTTAGCCCTTGGTTCAAGAAGGTGTTCTCACCACCATTGGAGGGTTGAAGCAAAGCTCCAAAACATGAGGAAAAACAAGGTAAGAGAGAGAGACCAAGAATCGGCCATGCCAAGAGATGGAGAAAAGTGAGGTCTTTCATGGAGATTTTTACCTTGTTGGAAAGAGGAGACTCCAAGCTTCACAATGGTGTGCTTTTCTCTTCAAATGGGGAAAACCCATGGAGATGAAACTCACCCTTTTCAAATTTTGAAAAGATAGAAATGTAGAGGAGGATGAGGGGATTACAAATATGTAATTTATTTTACATTTGGAGCTCAAATGGAGCTAGAGCATGAGGAAGAAAGTGAGGAAGCCATGGGAGCTTCCTTTGGGACTTTGAAATCGCCCAACCATAAGAGAGAGAGGGCAAAAATCGATGGAGAGGGAAGGAGGGAAGGAGAGAGAAGAGAGAAATGAGGGGAGAGAGAAAAGGTAAGTTGCTTTTGTCCTTTTATTCTACTTTTGCTTTTTGACTCATTATTTATTTAGCTAATGTGTGTGTGAGAGAGGGGGTTTATTTATCTGTTAAAACCGGCCCCCACTGTAATACTAGCTGGAGCGTTTTTCGTCTTTTACAGAAAACACTCGTTATTTTACCCGGTTTTGATACTATTTACTAACTGGGCCCGTTTTCCGGAATTTTCTCGTTTCTTTATTTTCATTGGCTATTAAGCTTCCATAAATGCTTAATAATTATTATTTAATGATTTATAATTTTTACGGGTCTGTTTGACCACTTAAAGTCACGTTTTCGGGTTTCCTCGAAAAACGTACGCTAAAGCTCTTTTAGCGTTTTAATACATTTCTTGGATCCGTTTTCTTCGGGAATCATTCCCGTATACTAATTAGGCATGAATAAGCCTTAGGAATACTTACGATACTATAACCGAGGTCTCGTACCTCCTATGGTTATTTAACGCTCATTCTAGCGTTTTCCGCTTTCTAAGCGTTTTTCTCATTTCTTTTGGATTTATTTTCTTTACCAAAATTACTTAGGCACTATTAGGCCCTTAAATACTATATTAGAATCATATAGTCACCATATTTAAGTTCGGGGTATTTCAATGTATAAGTTATAAGAGGCAGCAGTTGTAATTTTAAACAAACTAATATGACCATTAATCCTCCTACTATTGGTCTTGCCTACTACTATTGGTCCTACCTAACGATGGGATGTAGTAATAGCCTGATCTAAACTATAGGCCCCATGATTCATAACAATACAATAACTAGGGATATCAATCTTAACCCAAACCCAAAACCCCACACGAAACCGACTCGTAAAAAGTCGGGTTCAAGTTAAGATTTTTGACCCGAAAAGATTTTCGGGTCGAGTTCGGGTTGGGTCACTGAAACCCGCTTCGGGTTCGAGTTGAACCCGCCAACCTGTAACTTGAATTTTTAAATTAAAAATAGAAAATATGTTATATTTAATGACTTAAATGAGTGTTTAATGATTAATTTATGACTAAAATAAACATTTAATTAGTGATTTATGATTAAATATAGTACATAATAATTAATTAATATTAAAGTATCATATTTATATATTAAAGAATCCAAAATTTTAAAAATAAAATAAAATTTTGGAAAAACAGGTTAGGTTCGGGTCAACCCGCTTCGGGTTCAGGTTGAAGATATATAACCTGCTCTGGGTTCGGGTTGACCTAAACTATTTTCGAGTCGGGTTTGGGTTGGGCTCAACTCGACTTCCCCGATTTTACACCCCTAACAATAACCACTATAATTGTAACCTAGGCCTGACAAAAAAAGGAATGGAAATGAATATACGACCTAAAACACGACACAATAATAGCATGTATCGGTATTTAATTTTTAGGGAAAATTACATCCCCCACCCATGACGTTTTGCAAAATTACATATCCCACCCACGAGGTTTTAAAAATTACTTTGCCCACCCATGTGGTTTCCGCTATTTTACATCCAGTAACTTTTCTAATATTTGATCAACTTAAAAGATGGTTAAATGTCATCCAAAATTGATGAAACTTTACATGGACGATGCTAAGATGTTATATTTCGATCTAGCGTGAAATCCAAAGTTTTTTAAGCTCATATGTGATCCGTGGGACCCAATGAAATATGTAACATGTGAACGTATTTTCATTGGGTCCCA
This sequence comes from Limonium bicolor, assembly GCA_023374045.1. Lineage (NCBI taxonomy): Eukaryota > Viridiplantae > Streptophyta > Magnoliopsida > Caryophyllales > Plumbaginaceae > Limonium > Limonium bicolor. The sequence continues at coordinate 145,328,388 of CM041779.1, read as the reverse complement.
CTGGTCATATATGGCCTTAAAAAACTTTGGATTTGGAATTGGACAAAAATATAACACCTTAGCATCACCCATGTAAAGTTTTATCAATTTTGGACAACATTTAAGCCTCGTTTAAGTTGATCATATATTAAAAAAGTTGTTGGATGTAAAATAGCGGAAACCACATGGGTGGGCAAAGTAATTTTTGAAACCTCGTGGGTGGGGTGTGTGATTTCGTCAAACGTCATGGGTGGGGGATGTAATTTTCCCTAATTTTTATAAACAAAAGTAATTTCATGTCGTGTATCGTATATACATGATTTATTAACGTGACGTGTACCGTAACTAATTGTATGCATATTGTGTACATACGAAATACCTCATGTCGGGAATCATTCCCGTATACTAATTAGGCATGAATAAGCCTTAGGAATACTTACGATACTATAACTGAGGTCTCGTACCTCCTATGGTTATTTAACGCTCATTTTAGCGTTTTCCGCTTTCTAAGCGTTTTTCTCATTTCTTTTTGGATTTATTTTCTTTACCAAAATTACTTAGGCACTATTAGGCCCTTAAATACTATATTAGAATCATATAGTCACCATATTTAAGTTCGGGGTATTTCAATGTATAAGTTATAAGAGGCAGCAGTTGTAATTTTAAACAAACTAATATGACCATTAATCCTCCTACTATTGGTCTTGCCTACTACTATTGGTCCTACCTAACGATGGGATGTAGTAATAGCCTGATCTAAACTATAGGCCCCATGATTCATAACAATACAATAACTAGGGATATCAATCTTAACCCAAACCCAAAACCCCACACGAAACCGACTCGTAAAAAGTCGGGTTCAAGTTAAGATTTTTGACCCGAAAAGATTTTCGGGTCGAGTTCGGGTTGGGTCACTGAAACCCGCTTCGGGTTCGAGTTGAACCTGCCAACCCGTAACTTGAATTTTAAATTAAAAATAGAAAATATGTTATATTTAATGACTTAAATGAGTGTTTAATGATTAATTTATGACTAAAATAAACATTTAATTAGTGATTTATGATTAAATATAGTACATAATAATTAATTAATATTAAAGTATCATATTTATATATTAAAGAATCCAAAATTTTAAAAATAAAATAAAATTTTGGAAAAACAGGTTAGGTTCGGGTCAACCCGCTTCGGGTTCAGGTTGAAGATATATAACCTGCTCTAGGTTCGGGTTGACCTAAACTATTTTCGAGTCGGGTTTGGGTTGGGCTCAACTCGACTTAAAACCCGATTTTTACACCCCTAACAATAACCACTATAATTGTAACCTAGGCCTGACAAAAAAAGGAATGGAAATTAATATACGACCTAAAACACGACACAATAATAGCATGTATCGGTATTTAATTTTTAGGGAAAATTACATCCCCCACCCATGACGTTTTGCGAAATTACATATCCCACCCACGAGGTTTCAAAAATTACTTTGCCCACCCATGTGGTTTCCGCTATTTTACATCCAGTAACTTTTCTAATATTTGATCAACTTAAAAGATGGTTAAATGTCATCCAAAATTGATGAAACTTTACATGGACGATGCTAAGATGTTATATTTCGATCTAGCGTGAAATCCAAAGTTTTTTAAGCTCATATGTGATCCGTGGGACCCAATGAAATATGTAACATGTGAACGTATTTTCATTGGGTCCCACTGGTCATATATGGCCTTAAAAAACTTTGGATTTGGAATTGGACAAAAATAACACCTTAGCATCACCCATGTAAAGTTTTATCAATTTTGGACAACATTTAAGCCTCGTTTAAGTTGATCATATATTAAAAAAGTTGTTGGATGTAAAATAGCGGAAACCACATGGGTGGGCAAAGTAATTTTTGAAACCTCGTGGGTGGGGTGTGTGATTTCGTCAAACGTCATGGGTGGGGGATGTAATTTTCCCTAATTTTTATAAACAAAAGTAATTTCATGTCATGTATCGTATATACATGATTTATTAACGTGACGTGTACCGTAACTAATTGTATGCATATTGTGTACATACGAAATACCTGTAAATAAATCAAATTAATAAAATCCTATATGTCGATTTTTTAAGAGACCACTTCATCCATTTAAAACTCTAGCATTTTGATAGCTAACTTTAACATGTAATCATTGTGATAGTTGTATATTTTAATGAAACAACAATTTTTTACAAAGAGACAACATAAAGGTGGATCAAAATTCTGGGGTCTTTGTCACACTTAATAGAAAAAGAGATTGGTAGTGAATTAGTATGTTATTATCCATTTGTGAGATCTTTAGTAAATGTGCCAATGAATTTTTCACATACTAAATCTATATTAAGTGTATATGTTTTGGTATTTCAGTTAATTTTGTGTTACTTATTTATTTCCTTACTTCGTATACACATGTAATTCGCGTACACATGAATAAATTTCGTATATTCGCTTCGTTTACTAGCTTTTTGGATTTAATTTTCTTATATAGTTTCATATACGAAAATATTTTTATGTCGTATACCATGTATCTTCATGTAAATTTCATGTCGTGTATCATTTACACGATACAAATATACGATTTTCCAGGCCTATCGTACCTCCCCCTCAAAGTCTGTAGGGAGTGTAAACTTTGTTAGCTTAGTTGTTGTTACAGGAATCATACAATTAAATTGTCCTCATTCCTAATTGTTTTACAGCTTGAGGATACACCTTTCCTGTAAGTGTCTTGGTTAACACATCAACAAGTTATAAGTGGGAAGGGATAACCTACACAATTGTTACTCCCTCTTGCACGAAATGACAATCTACCTCAATGTGTTCGTTCTCTCATGAAACACAGGGATCATGGTGATGTAGACTGTTGATTGGTTGTTTGAATTAAGGGGTACAAGCAACATATCATCTACTCCCAACTCATGAGGTATGCTCACCTAATCTCTGCAGTTGCTTGATGCATTGATTTGTATTAAGCTTTTGTAGGAGAGAGCTACGCTTCCTTGTTCTTTACCTTCCACGAGAAATAAGAACCTTCTAGATGACTATAATATCCGCTTACATATCTCCTTGTGTTGGGGCAACCTGCCTAATCAGCGTCATGATAAGCAATCAAACTGTAGTCAGGTTTCTGCTTTAAAGTATACATGGGAAGGTTCACGTACGAGCAGAGTAGAGAACAAGTCCACCCCCTCTAAATGGGCAGCATGGTACCAAAATCCACCTCACCCATTCTGCTTTAATGATTCTAAAACTCGAACATGGGGTATACATCTGTCCTAGGAGTAGGAGCTCAAGAAACTCGTTAATACATGATCTTAGTTCTGGGAAAATGTGGAGGAGGTCATTGAATTGTTGCAACATGAGTTTATTGCTATATTTGGTAGCAAAGAAAGTAGAGATTTTTCATTAAATCTCGCCCGTTAAGAGAGCTGGGATGGGATGTGCATGAGTGGAACGATGACATCCAGGAGATGAAAAGAATTACTAGCATTGCTATTAGAGGGATACCAATCCATGCATGGTGCGAAGAAAGTATTGATCTGGTGGCAGAGCAGTTTGGGTAACGTTCTGGAAATTGAGAATAATATGTTTGAGGTGCCAACAGTTGTAAAGGCTTACGTTAAGATCGAGACCAAGATAAAGAAAATCATTAATGATGAAATAGAAGTGGAATTTGGGGGTAAAACGTGGTCGATAGGTGTTGTGGAATACTGGTCAGATGAAATGGGTTGCTGTAACACCCCTACCGGTAATCACACAATTATCTCCTAACCCGTCTCAATTACCAACAACAAGGCAGCGGAATTCAAACTACAACCGGGGGTGATACATGCCTTTAGTCACCCACGTGACTAACAAGGCCAATTCAATACTACAAATCAAATACAATATCGGTCTGATGGGTTATTATACCGAGTACTACAAACAAACTATACAAATACCTTTCCGTTCTTTAACCAATTCAACAACAATACAAATACAAACCTATTCAATTCTATACCGAGTATTTACAGTTCTTCAAGTACACCGATAATCAATCGATCTTACAACTCCACAATACAATAATTACAATCCCTAAACAACTACCCAAGCTTAATGTCAACCCCGTCCTACTCTCAAACAGTGATCAGCTTCAATGTTCCTGTAAAATAAAAACAGTGCCCCTAGGGGCTCAGCAAAATTGCTGCATATGAAATTTGCATACCCCGCGTGCTAACGGGGGTACGCCGACTACTTTGGTCGAGAACATGCGGTTCATTTTAATTCAATCAGCATGCTCATATACAAAGTATTCAAACAAGGAATACAAGAATAACCAACACACAAGTTTGTTAGTCATAATATATTTTCTCCTAGGCCTTGAGGGTTCCTACCTCACTATGCCTTGGTTCTTAATTCATTATCTACCCATTCTCTTGGGTTACTCTCACTCAAGTTCTCTTACTCTCAAACTCAATCAAGTTCTACAAGTTACCAATTCAACTCTCAACTCACCAAAATCTATTCTCAAACTCAACCTCAATTCTCGATACAATACTCAATACTCAAAGGAATCTTTTAAGTCTTTACCCACGACCTCCGGGCAGAGTCATACACAAGACTCACTACCGGGCTTACAAATACAAATGAAGCTATACAATTAGCTCCTCAAATACTCAAATTTCCAAATACTCAATCAAATACTCAAATGTATGTATCTCTACCAGACTACTCAAATTCCCAAAACTCCTCTCTCGGAGTTATTTCACAATCTCAAGGATTAGCCTAGAAGTATATCTCTTGATAGCATCTATTAGCTTAGGAAACTTCTCAATGTCTAGTATTCTCAGGTTTAAGGTTTTACCCAACTTATTGAATACTCTCATGTTCGGGACATTGTTTATATTAGTCGGATCCTCTCATTGGGGTTCGACTATCTTTCTAAGGGGTTTGGTGATCCCTTACCATACTTTCCCTTTCTCAAGGTTCATGTTTGAACAATCATCAATCCTTAAATAGAGGTTACATATACACTTCCACTATTAATTGTTTTGTGGATTAAATCAATTCGGTTCTCTAACCGTTATCGGGAGTTTACTAATCCCGTACAATTCTCTCACGTTCTAGTGAGTTCATAGGTTTGCGTTATCGTTTATTGGTTTGATAGTTTTAGTGTGTTTCCATGTTTTTATTAATTCACAACTTGACTCTTTCTACGAGTCACTACTCAAACAAGACTCAACTATGAGTCGCACTACAGTGCTCATTCACACTCAAGCAATTCATCCACAATCACACATTTCATGAATTATACAAACTTCAAATTCAAAATACAATCCAACAACAACAAGCAATACAAACAAGCACTACAAGGTGCAAACAATCTGATTTGTGCTTTTATCTTGTTAAGGTGATCACACAATCAAACAAGCACACAAATCAGAGTAACCAAGGTAGCATACGGGGCGTGAGAAAATCATACCTTTCACCTTGGGTTAACTTTACCGGTTCACCTCACGTTCCTCGGTTCACACTTGTTCCTCTGATAATGTTTCAAACATTGGTATTAATATTAAGCTTATACGGTACATAACTTACTACTCCCGTACTTATCCCGGTATCCCGTTTATTTCGGTTTACTTAAGTGTACTTGGTTCCTCAACTTACTCACTCACTTCTCAACCTTTGTTTATACTTCTTAGGACCTTTACAAGTCACCAAACAACTCCTAAACATCATCTAAAACCAATACCATTCAAACCCCCATGTTTAGAACCCTGAAAAGTACTCACGGTTGAATTCTGGGGGTGGTCCGGGACTTGGTCCGGACCCAAAGCCCCAAACCAATCAAGAAACTAACTCTCCGCCATTTTTTTCACCTTGGTCTAGGACTTGGTCCTGGACCTAGGTCCCGGACCACCTCCTGTTTTCACTCTCGGCCTTATTTTTGATGCGGTCTGGGACTTGGTTCCTAACCTAGGTCCCGGACCCTGCTAAAAACTATTACTTAGGTAATTTTTCAACCCTAATTCAACCCTTAATCCACCCCTAATCATTCCCTAATCTTTCCACAAGTTTCCTACATATTTAAACACATCAAAACATGCTCCAAACCTCTCCAAATCATTGGTTTAATCCATACTCAACTTCTTGCTCAAATTCTACGATTTCCATTCTCATTTATGCATCTTGCACACTTGTGCATTTCCTAAACTTCTCTTGACGCTTTGCACTTTGTTTTAGCTCCATTTGGTCATTCCAATTCATTCCTAGACAAATGCATCATCTATACCCAAGCTCATCCTCTACTTCCATGACTATAAACACTAACTCTTTTCCAAGAAACTCCGGAGTTACCAAACACATTATGCTACAATTTTACACTCTCTCATATCCATTCCCATCTACCATTTCAGAGGCTCCATCCACTCTACTCAACATTATAAACACTAGGTTCTCCCATTCACCAGTCAACTAAAAACACCCAATTTCCACACAAATTTTGCCATAACCTCCCCATAAACCTAACATAACCAATTTCAACCAATTCTCATCATTTTCATTCCTAATCTAGCCACACCATAAAGGGTCCTACCAACACACAATATCAATCCAAACTCATCAAAATCTCTTCAAACAACAGATAGCTCAAATCCCAATACAATGGCACTTAGGCCTTTAAATCAACACAAGTTTACAAATTCTCTCAAATAACCACCAAACACATACTAGCACAAGTTTTGGTTTTAGTATTTAGTCTAACCCATCCCAAATACTAAGGAAATCAAAATAACTTTAAGGTGGAATTCTTACCTTAAGTTCTCCAAGTCTCCTTTCAATTTTCCTCTTCCTCTTCCTCTTCTCAAATTCGGTCAAGTGGGCAATGGAGTTGCCAAACTCCATCCTAACATCCAAGGACACAAAAAAAGATATAATTAATATCCTAAACCCTTGGAAACATATTTCAATGAAAGGCTTGAAACATCATAGCCAGGGTTTACCTTTTGGAGTTTTTTAAAAGGGGTTTTACCCCTGAATCAAGAAGGGGATTCCATCACCAATGGAGGGTTTGAAACAAAAGATCCAAAACAAGAAGAAAACAAGGGGTCAAAAAGGGCAAAATTCGGCCAGCACAAAGGTGGAGAAAATGAGGTTTTTTTTGGGATTTTTACCTTAGGAGAAAGAGGAGACTCCAAGCTTCAATTCTCTAGTTTTCTCTTCAAATGGGGAAAACCCATGGAGATGAACTACCTCCTTTGATATTATGGAAAGAGGGAAGTGTAGAGCTTGAGGAGGGGAAGAAGAATATGTGGTCAGTTTTTATTTCAGTGGAGCTCTAATATGGCTGAGCATGGAGAGAAAGGGAAGCAGCCATGGAGGTCTTCAAAAATCTCCCAGTAAACCAGAGAGGAGGAGGAGACGGTTGGAGGAGAAAGAAGAAAGGAAAGAAGAGGGAAAAGGGGAAATGAGGAAGGAGAGAGAGAACCTTATTTTTGTACTTTTTTTTCTTTCTTTTTTTCTTTTCTGCCTGTTTACTTATTGAGAGAGAGGGGCTGATTTAATTCATAAAAACCGCCCCACTATGTACACCAGCTAGAGCGTTTTTCATCTTTTTACAGAAAACACTCGTTAATTTACCCGGTTTTAGCACTATTCACTAACCGGGTCTGTTTTCTTGAATTTTCTCGTTTAGTTGATTTTAATGGCTCTTAAGCTTCCATTAATGTTTAATTATAGTTATTTGGTTGACTATAATTTTTACGGGTTCATTTGACCACTCAAAGTTATTAGCGTTTTTAATTCATTTTATGAATCCGTTTTCTTCAGGAATTGTTCCCATATATTAATTAGGAATTATTAAGCCTTGGAAATCCATCAAAGACCCTTGTCGAGGTCGTATTCCTCCTACGGTCACATAACGCTCGTTTTAGCGTTTTTTGATTTTTAAGCGTTTTCTCATTTCTTTTGGATTTATTTTCTTTACCAAAATTCTTTAGGCACTAATAGGCCTTCAAATTTCATATTAGAGTAGTTTAATCACCCTAATTAAGTTCGAGATATTTCAGTTGCCGACGCCAGACAACAAACACGGCAGAGGAGTCTATAGAGAAATCAAATTTAAGGGGCCATTATGGAACTCTGACACGACAAAATGCAGGGTGATAACTACCGGCGGTAAATCCCATGGGATTATTGATGAGGTTATCTGGGAAAATGGTGTATTGATTATTGGAACGATGCCCATGGTGATAGATGTCGTTTGGAGATCAGGTCCAAGCTTGAAAAGTGTGGCGCTTGGGAACCATACACATGTGGAGTTAGCTCAATGGTTTTTAAATTGGGTTGCTACAATCATTAACCGATTGGTACAACTTCTTGAGGTGGCTAAGTTAATTAATAAAAGTAGCTTTCTCGTGCCAATAGCCAAAAGCAACGGTACAAATGAAACTAATGAGATTATGTCGCTAACTGATCCACTAATATTAGTGGAGGAGTTTGTACCGGTTAATAGTGCAAAATCTGTAGAAGCAAGTGACCAGTTTGTTGTACAATTGCAACATGGAAACTTGGACCTCAGTCTTGAAGTCATTCACCTCGACTCAGAACCGACAGATAACTCCAGTAAGAACAAATATGAAGAATCCTTAGCGGTGAATGATTGTTTGGGAAAATCGTCCGCCGCTACGTCCTCTGTTAAACATCTACCTGAAATCTCACTGGAAGTGGTCCTAACACCAAACAGTCCAGACCGTACTTTACCAATTTCTAATGAAGAAGAAGAATACGCTAATTTGTGTCTGGAATATGGAAGAAGGCTAAATTGCCCCATTCCTTTACCGAAATTATCCAAACAAAATTACATGCATGCCCTTCACCGCAGTGAACGTGTTTCTAATAAGAGTAAAACCAAGAATTGTGGAATTAGTGGGATTCTCCAATATCAGAGGCAATAGAAGGGCAGATAGGTGGACAATAGAAGACAATAACCTCATCGATCGGTTAGGTACCCTCAGGGGTCAGAATAAGCATCGGTCCATAGATCCTAAGGACACAAAAGAGTTAGAGAGGAGTAGGCAAAGTGCGTGGTCATCTCAACTGTAGAAATCCAGTTAAATGATTTATCTGATGCCACCCGAGGGTGTTCCATTGAAGCACTCCAAACGAATAAAAGAGCTACCTTCTTGGGTGTACTAATATTCAAGGACCCTTTAGATGATGGCTTCGTTCCAAAATTCCTCCTATCATCTATGGACTCAACAACTGTTCTTAAAGGCTGGAGCACCTAGGTATTCGACAATATATTTTCTCCCACATTCTTCATTCGGCCCCTTCAAAACTCAATACTAATGGAATATAAACGCAACCGAAAGAGAGGAAGAAGGAAAGAATGGAGCGCAAGGCAGAGAAGGAAGAAAAGAAATGATTCTATTTCATTGTGCTCTTCGCTTTCTTTCTTTTTACAGAGGAGATGAGTGAGTTCTAAAGCCTAACCCACAACGTGTATATATATACAAGTAAACTACCAAAATTATGTTAATCTAATTCAAACTAATTCAAACTGAGTCAAACTTCCTAAGTCAAACTTCCTAATACAAAATTCAAAGTTGGCAACGTTTCGTTAACTAATGGACCGCATGGTTATCAACTGGGCTGGGTTAGCCCATATGGAATGGGTGAATTATTACTCCAACACCCCCCCGCAAGCCGATGGTGATCTTGATCAACGAGGCTTGAAATGTTGGTGTTGGATATACCCATGCGGTCAAGTTGCGCTTTGTAAGATATTCCGGGTAGGGCTTTTGTCATCATGTCAGCCAATTGTGTTGATGTGGGGGTGTACACAACATCAACGAGTCCTTCTTGAATTTTATCACGGACGAAATGACAATCAATTTCTATATGCTTGGTTCGCTCATGAAAGACGGGGTTTCGAGCTATGTAAATGGCAGACTGGTTGTCACATTTGACAGGTATGGGATGTACATTGGAAACATCAAATTCATGTAGTAGTCTGCTTAGCCATGTGAGCTCTGCTGTCACACGTCGCAAAGAACGATATTCAGCCTCTGCACTAGAAAGAGAGACTGTTCCTTGCTTTTTAGTCTTCCAAGAGATTGGACTGGTACCAAGGAAGATATAATAGCCAGAGACAGACTTTCGAGTGTTTGGACATGCTGCCCAGTCTGAATCACAGTAGGCAACAAGATCCAATTGAGGTGCTATAGACTTATTGAGAACAATACCGTATGTCATTGTTCCTTTAACATAGCACAAGGCATGGATAGCGGCGTCCATGTGCACATCACAAGGGTTCTGCATAAACTGGCTTAAAGTTTGGACAGTGTAACTGAGATCTGGCCGTGTGTTGGAGAGATAGTTTAATTTTCCCACTAATCTCCTATAAGGAGTGGGATCATCTAGCGGTGTGCCTTCTGAGCGTAGGAGTTGTGAGCCCACCCCATAGGCCCAACTGTTGCCCTTTTATTATCACACCCGTATTCCTTGACCAGATCCATGCAGAATTTTCGTTGAGACAATACTACGCCTCGGGGCGTGGGAATAAATTCTATCCCAAGGAAATAGTGCAAGGTCCCCAAGTCCTTGATTTTGAAGTTGTCATCAAGAGCTTGTTTGATGTTGTCAAGATCCTCTTGATGATTTCCTATTAATAACATGTCATCAACATAGACTGCCACATATACGCGACGGATGCCGTTCTTCCTAAGAAACAGAGAATAATCGTTCTTGGATTGTTGAAATCCAAGGGTTTTGAGAAAGTAGGCTAATTTGGAGAACCATTGCCTGGAAGCTTGTTTCAACCCGTACAGAGATTTCTTTAGAAGACAAGCTTTGTTACGTCCTATAATATCTAGCCCGTGTGGGATCTTCATGTAAACCTCCTCGTCAAGATCCCCGTGCAAGAAGGCATTGTTGACGTCTAGTTGATTGATGATCCACCCTTTGTGGAGAGCGACCGTGATGAGAGCACGTATGGTTGTCATTTTTACAACCGGAGAAAAGGTTTCATGATAATCGAAGCCATGTCGCTGGGTGAACCCTTTTGCAACTAAACGTGCCTTGTACCGTTCCAACGTGCCATCAGACTTCAATTTTACCTTGTACACCCATTTACAACTAACCGCTTTCTTACCTTTGGGTAAGTCAACGATTGTCCAAGTGTGGTTTTCCTCTAAAGCTCGTAGTTCACTTTGCATGGCTTGCTGCCAGTGCACGTGCTTGACGGCTTCATGGTAAGACTGAGGTTCTTCCAATTGTTCAATGTTGGCGGCCACAGCGAGAACAAGGGATGAACTAGGTCGTGTGTCCGTGAGGCTCTCACATTGCATTAAAGAATCCACCCCTTTACTTTGCCCATAGACTCGTTCGTCGAGCACATCTTGAAAGGCTGTGTTACATATATAATCGTTAAGGTAATCAGGCCTACGAATCTCTCTTTGTGACCGACGAAGTCCGTCATCATTGTTTTGATCATGTTTTGAAGGGGGTATATGTTCCTGGGCTGTTTCATGTGCAAGTGGAGGAGGAGTGGGTATATTGTCATCTGTTACAGAGTGAACCACACCATGGGGTTCATCGATATTTGTTGCAGGGTGAACCGCGCCATGAGGGTCATCGTCAGTAACCCAAGGTGGTGGTATGCTAGGTTGTTCCTCTGAACAAATTGCATGTTCTCTTACTCCATTTGCAAAGGGAAAAATGTCTACATGGAATTTAACATCTCGACAGATGTCAATTTTCTTTGTTACCAAACTTAAAACTTTGTATCCTTTCTTGCGGGGTTCCTCTCCCAGATATACACAAGCCTCGGCCCGGGGATTGAATTTTCCTCCCTTTTCTCCAACTATGGTCTTGTAGCAAAGGCATCCAAAGGGTTTGATATCATCATATGTCGGCTGTATGTTATAAAACCGTTCGTACGGTGTTTTTCCCAACAAGGCCTTGGTTGGTAATCTGTTAATTAGATAAACCGCATGAAGGATACATTCACCCCAATATTCAGTAGGAACTTGAGACTGAAAAAATACCGCTCTAGCCGTTTCAAGAAGGTACTTGTGTTTTTGTTCGACAACGGCGTTTTGTTGCGGTGTATGTGCGCAAGTGGTTTGGTGGAGTATTCCATTTTGTGCGAGAAACCTTTTTCCTGAATTAGAGCTGCCTAATTCTTTGGCATTATCACTCCTGAAAATTTTGATTTTCGCATCAAATTGTCTCTCCACCATTCGAACAAAATCCACTATTGCATCCCAAGCATCCCCTTTATGTTTTAGCAATTGGACCCATGTAATCCTTGTATAGTCATCAACTAGACAAAGGAAGTACCTATATCCATTGTATGTGGTTACGTTAAATGGCCCCCATCTAAGTGCACCATGTCGAAAGCCTTATTAGTTTTAATCTCGGATCTACCAAAAGGTAAACGTTGACCTCGTGATTTATAACATATATCACATGCAAATTTTGGAGAAAAATCAACTTGTTTTATCAACTTCATCTAAACGAGTTTAGGATAAGGCACATGTCCCAACTTTACATGTAATTCTTTCGCATTTCTAGTAACAGAATTAGCAAATCCTAAAATACTACTCATGTTTAGACTTCCTTGACGTCTTTGATGATGGGAAAACCACTGGTTGATTCGTCCTTGATCCAGAATATAGAGACCATTCTTTTCGAGCCCAATTACTTCACTCTCCCTTGTAGTAGGGTCCTGGATCAGACAAGTTTCCATGCCAAAAGTTAGAGGTTGTCGTTCCTGTTCAACCATTTTCTTCACAGAGATCAAATTGAACATAAAATCTGGAATAAACAGCACTTCTTTCAGCCAGAAATGTTTTCCCAATCTTACGTCTCCTACCATAGAAACTTGTTGAGGCCTTCCATCCGGCAGAATTACAGATCTTTTATAAGTTAAATTTTTCCAGTTTTCAAATAACTCCCGGGCACCAGACATATGGTCCATAGCACCGGTATCAAGAATCCAACTTCCAATTAAACCTCCAGCATCATACAGATTTTTACTCATCAGACACAATTTGCTTGTTGTAAAATTAAAACGGTTACCTGAAAAATGACAGTAGCTAGAATCTCCTCCTTTTGACTCTTGATCGCTGGCATGGATGATGCTAGCAATCTGTTGTATCTCTTCACGAGTAAATCCCTTTACCGATTTACTACCCTCGCTTGGACCTTCCCCACAAGCTAAAGTCGCCACGCCCTTTTTCCTGCGTGCCAGCACTTTCTCCCTTCCATGGAGATGAAAGCAGTCATCCGCAATATGCCCGGTCTTTTGGCAGTAGGTACACTTCTGTCTAGCATAGCATTCTTCAAAAACATGCCCGTTCTTTTTGCAAAAAGTGCAGTTCTTTTTCTTCCTTTCCCCAGTATTTCTTTCGGGTCCCCCTTTTCTGGTTGAATTCTGGCCACCGGCAGCAGTGAAGAAGGAGGCATCGGGCTCTGATTTCTTTTGGGCTTCCGCAAGGAACGACATGGGGCTACCTTTCTCCTCTTCTGTGTTCGCGCCTTGCTGTTGTTCTTCATGTATTACCAGAGCAAACACACGCTCAAGTGAAGGCGTTTCTTTCATCGCCAGTATTTGGCCACGCACATGAACATATCTTCTGTCGAGACCCATTAGGAAATGAATTAGGCGGTCTTCTGCAATCTGTTTGCACAGGAGGTCTCTTGCTTCTCCGGAACAGGTAGGAAGGGGACGGGCCAAGTCCAACTGTGCCCAGATGCTCTTCAATTTTCCGAAATATACCGTCACCGTATCATTGCCCTACTTCAGTTCTCCTAGGGTTTGCTTGAGGTTGTGAATCGTGGCAAGGTTTGTCTGATCGTATCTTTGGCAGAGGCAATCCCAAATTTCCTTGGGATCTTCTGTGAACATGACGGTTTGGGCTATATTTGGTTCCAGGGCTGTCGTAATCCAGGAACAAACAAGAGAACTCGCACGAGTCCAGGCCGCTTCTCGAAGGGAATCTCCAGTGCCTGGGCGTTTAACCGAGCCATCGATGAAGCCTTGTTGTTTTTTAGCCTTCAAGGCTGTGAGCATCGACCATCTCCAGGTTGTGAATCCCGTCCCGTCAAATTTTGGGGCAAGTTGCGCACCGGGTGCTCGGAGGACATGGAGTATAGAGGGTCACCGGCATCGATGGTGTTCGCCGGCGCAGTGACCTTCTCTCCCTCTTTTTCAATTGGTATTCCGTTCTCCATCGTTGATTAAATGAAAACCTGCTCTGATGCCATAATGGAATAAACGCAACCGAAAGAGAGGAAGAAGGAAAGAATGGAGCGCAAGGCAGAGAAGGAAGAAAAGAAATGATTCTATTTCATTGTGCTCTTCGCTTTCTTTCTTTTTACAGAGGAGATGAGTGAGTTCTAAAGCCTAACCCACAACGTGTATATATATACAAGTAAACTACCAAAATTATGTTAATCTAATTCAAACTAATTCAAACTGAGTCAAACTTCCTAAGTCAAACTTCCTAATACAAAATTCAAAGTTGGCAACGTTTCGTTAACTAATGGACCGCATGGTTATCAACTGGGCTGGGTTAGCCCATATGGAATGGGTGAATTATTACTCCAACAAATACAACAAGGACCACAATATGGGTGTTTTGGGCTAAGGGGACTCAATCTCTTTTTAATTAAGCAACTCATGGCTGGAACTCTACAGTTTTAGCAAACCACATCCTATCGCAATTTTGGTTTTGTTGCTGTTTCATTCTGGGTGCTCTAGGATTCATGCTATTTTTGATACAACTATTTCTGCGCTAGTCTTTGTAGGCTATGCCTATTAATGTATTTCATCAACTTAGCAATATTTGCAGCGTCATTTATAAAAAAAACCATTGAGAACCTTTAGTAGCATTAAAAGAAGAGAACAATAAACTACTATCACCACGTTTGGTGATGTGGTCAAATCGAACGTAGATGCACGCGTAGGCGCAAGTTCCCATCCACTCTATATATTAACATGAAGATTATCTTCAGTGTTAGAATGGGTTGACTTCCACAACAGATGTATATTGTAAACCAAGCTACGCACTGATAGCTACGATGTAGGACCATAATTTTAGAGCATAAAATAATAGTGACACCAGTCATTATGTTGACTACACGTAGCTTTGGCGAATATATAAAAAAAATCTAAGCAATAACTGTGATTTCTTTGCCCGTTAGAAAAGGACGCGCTTCACGCGCCATCCCCTTCTCGCATCCTCCGTCCTCCCCGTCGAAGCAGAGTCCTGGTGCCCTTCTCCGCCTTTCTCCGCCAGTCAGTCACGCCGCCTGCAGTGGTTCGCCTCGGTGGTCCCACCGCCGCCTCTAGGCTCCCCGCCTGGTGGCTCAGGCGCCCCCTGGGTGTACCCAGTTTCTCTCCCCGGCTCCTCCTCGAAGCTAGCCTCCCCCAAAGTTGCCGCTTCTCTCAGGCGCTGCTTTGGGGCGTCGCCGCCCTGCTACGAGAGGCACCCTCATCTCTGATTCCCCCCGGTCATCCCCCCCTGTTGGCAAAATTACATACATAGTAATTAAACCTAGCTAAAATGGGCAAGTGCACCCAATTCGTTGCAGTAAAACAAGTGTCGTATCCACAAGGAAATTGGTTTCTAAATCCCAAGCTTCGGTATAATAGTCAAGTGCAAAATAACAGTAAAATGGGGGTTTAGCCAGAGGCAAGCTTGGTTGTTTGTTTTGTTAACTGAAGTGCAATAAAAAACAGTAAAATGTTTGTGAATGGAATGGATGGGGAGAGTACCCTAGGATAGTGGGAATCACCCAATTCACTTAAAGAACTTCAAAACCATAACTCATCATCTCAGTGCCTATTAGAGTTTAGCTCATGAATCCCCAAATCATGGGAAATCCAATTCTTACCTAAATAATCAAACCCCTTAATTAAAGGAGGTTCAAGTCATCAAATAGCATTAAGCAAGCACTCTTAAACAATAGCCCCAAGCATTTACTTCCAAATCGAGAAAGCAAAGGTTAGGGTTTACTCCCTTCTTGGTCTAGTTCCAAACTCAAGCTCAAATATTGAATGGAACCACCATAAATGCAATAAGAGATCATTAGTGCATTCATTGATATTGAAGAGAATAAAACAAGAGTAATTAATGAGTTAGGTTTCTAGCATTCAAAGAGCAAAATGGGTTCAAACCCTCATCCTAGGATACAAATGGAACTACTCAGACATAGCTAGAGGGAAGAGCAAAGAAAAGGAAGAATTAGCCATTGGAGGAGCTTCCAAGCTTCAATGGAGGTAGAGATCTTCACTTCTTCTTCCTCCTTTCTTCTCTTCTCTTCTCCTCTTCTTTTCTCCTCTATTTTCGCCTCTCTTCTCGTCTGTTTAGGGTTGGAGTCGGGTGAATTTGATAATGAGGAAGGGAGCCCCAAAATGCAGCCTTTAAACAGAAAATTCTGGGAAAAAATTCCGTCCGACCGACCTTGCAAGTCCGGTCGCAAGGTCGGTCGGACCCTTTCAGACGGGAGCACGTGACAGATTTTAAGCTCGACCGACCTTGCAAGTCCGGTCGCAAGGTCGGTCGATTCCAGTGAGTTCTGGGATCGATTTAACAGAGCCGGACCGACCTTGCAAGGTCGGTCCCAAGGTCGGTCGGCCCCAGAATGTCATTTTTTCTGTGCCGGAACTCTCCCGATGCTTCCCGTTGGCTAGGCATCCTTCCCGAGGTGCTCGAACATTGATGCTTTCTCATATAAAGCTCTCAAAATGTACTCTAATGAGTAATTACCTATTTAAACAAGCCAAAAGTGTAAGATCACTAATAAACACAAAATACTCCATAAAGTGGTGAAATAAGTCATGCGCCAAATAAAATGACGACGAATAAAGACCTTGAGAGAGCATTATTTCACCACTTATCAACTCCCCCACACTTATCCATTTGCTTGTCCCCAAGCAAAATTAGCTAAGGACCCACAACAAGAAGGAACATTTAAAGCAAGCAAGTGTTTAGATGAGTTCTTGAATTTCAGTGAGCAAAATTTGTGAAAAACCTCAAGAGGAGTGCAACCAACCTTCTCATGATGACATGGGTGTGCTTAGGGCAAATGAAAATATAGAGTTTCGGGGTATGATCTAGAGTGCTTCTGAGTTCTTACAGATTATGGAACTTGGAGAACTTTTACCATGGCCAACTTCTCTCAAGAATGGGCATTGAGGGAAAACAAAAGGAAAAATAGAGATTTGCAGTTAATTCACTTTTGCAACAAGAGATGAGAAGGGGTAAATTGGCATTTTGCCTTGCTTCAATGAACACTCATCTCTCATTTGTTGGTTACCTATGGTGTCTCTCAAGATCCTTTTTGTCTTTTTTTTTCACAAGGAAGCACCCCTTAGCAATCCCTAGATAAGAAGGTAGAAGGAACCCCTAAGCAATAAAAATTCATCACGAAATGGATTTATGATCGAACCGCACATAAGTGCTCCCCAAGAGAGAACCTTTGAAAAAAAAAAGTTTGGTGGAAAATTCCAAGAATTCAAAGAAAAACTTGCTTACTATAAACATAACTCCCAAATGAAGCTATAGATAATTATGAGAAAATTGACCTAGTGCATCAAAGGTCGTCTCCCCCACACTTGAATGGGACAATGTCCTCATTGTTCAAATAAAAGCAGATGGGAAAAACAACAGAAGACCTTTGGGTATCACTGGGCATGAAGTAAGCAGAAAAAGTGTTGCATTGTAAAGAGTGGTTAAGTGTAGAGAACTAATACTCCCCTGAGAAAGATGTGTTGGTGGTATTCCCCCACACTTGCCAGTGTGCATATTCAGGTAAACGCTAGCTCCGTTAGGAAGAGTCGTATGGCCTAGGATAAATGGACCAGAGGCTCTCTGGAATGTCACCTAACACATTTCGGGATGTTGTCGAGTTCAGTTGAGATATCTACAATGCAAAACCAAAAGAAACAAGGCGCAACATGGATTCGAGTGAATTCGCATTGAGGCCAAAGTTAGATAGTTTAAAGGGGTCCCACACAGGGGTCCCATAGCAGAGTAGTCAAAAGGGTCGTAAAGCACCATAGCGCAAAAGAAGTGTAAAGTACAAGCATCACAAATATCGGAACAAAGTCTAACAGCCTAACAAGCAAGTCAGAGACAGATTTAAAAGCAAAGAAACAAAAGCAGCAACCCAGGATCGGAAGAGGCTACGGGGGGGGGGGGGGGTGCACCACCATGCTCGCGAACATGCTGCCAATAGGCCTCCATCTGGCGCTGGTGCTCCTCCATGAGACGCCGGTGGTCGGCCATCTGCCTCTCGAACAGTGCGAGCTGCTCCGGGGTCACCGCTCCGGTCGGGGGTGGAGGTGGCAGGGCGAGGAACGGCCCAGGTGCAGCAGTGGAGGAGGAGGCACCGGAAGAGGATGATGCACCCCGGTGCTGTCGATGCTCGGCGGTCGTCTTGTGCCACCCGTCCTCATCACGATAGAATCCCATCTTCCGCATAGTAGTGTCGCAGATCGGGTCCACGTGTAGGCTAGCTGCCTCATCTGCTCCGGGTCGCACACCACAGCGAACCAACTGCATCTCCAAAAAGTAAGGAAAACCCAAGTGATGGGTTTCCTTCTTCGCGATGATGTGGCAGAGGTGGTCGAAGATGAGAGCGGATAAGGAGAGCGCCTTCTCGGGGTCTGGGGCTACCAAATAGTCCATGAGAAAACAGTCCCTGGAGGTGAGATCCTTGCTGTCGCGCGGGATGACATTATGATGGAGGATCGCAAGGATGGCCCTCTTCAGCGGGCTGCTCACCATGTTGAGGGTCATAGTGACCCTAACATCCGTCCCGGCCTGATTTTTCGACGTGTCTGGACCGGGAGGTCAGCAAGGTAGCGGTGGCGGCTGGCGATGAGGTCGCCCGGGTGGATGACGGAGATGTGGTCGAGGTCATCATCGCGGAGCTGAAAGAACTGGTGCACATGCCACCGACGGATGGCTATGGCACGGCCACTGACCACAGAGGTGATCTCCTTCGGGTCTGCTGACCGCCGCATTCGCATAAAATTCTTTGATGAGTCGGGGGTGGTATTGGCCACCCATGGTGAGCACGCAGCCCCAGCCCAGGAAGTCGAAGTGTGGCTGGAGCTCGAGGTCTGCAATCAGAGCCGGATCCACCGGTCGCTCCCAACAATCTCCCGTCGCTTGGGGGAGGTGAACCAACGGCGGGCCTCTTCATTGATGAAGACGCCATCGAGTAGGCCGATGGGGTGGCCAAGCTCTAGGTTCTGAGCAGCTGGTTCCTCCTAGCACGGCGTTGTCGGTGGGCCATGTGCTGCAAAACAAGAAAAGAAAAGAAAGAAAAAAGAAAAAAACAAAAACAACACAAATAACAACCAGTAAACTGTTAGAAAGTAACTAGGTTGACAGTAAGCACATAAAACAATATGAAGCATGAAACACAGGAAAGAGTAAAAGAAACGACGGTTGTTTTTCTATCATTCCTCGGTTCTAAGAACCTCCTCAATTGCACCAGAAGGTGTGCCATGCAGTTCACCAAGGACCCCACTAACAAGTGCAATCAAAATGATAACGCCCCACCAAGCACGCTACCAATTTATCAAGGTTTCACAATTTAGGTGACACAACTCGCAACCACAAAATGCAACCAATATATGCTCAATGGTGTTTAGGCATCCATCATCATTCACAAAGCAATTAGCATACATTAAAACACCTGTGAATAATGCTAAACAAACATTATTCAATGTAAGACATTAATCACCAATGTATGCTTAGAGCCACCAAATTGCACAATTTTAATCTCCAAACCCACACAAAGTCCCTAAATAATTATTTAACACAATCCAAACGCACAAATGTGCCAAAATCACAATTTCACACCTCAGGCTCCGTTTGGTTCGATTTGAATTTAGGCCAAAGTGTAAATTCCATTAAAATTGCAAAAATTGACACATTAGCGGTAGAAAATCATACCTTGATGTGTTGTAGTAGATTTAAAGCAAGAACGTGGACAATGTGGGGCTAAAAATCGAAAACGAAATCGATTTGGGGGTGGGGCGATTTAGGGTTCGGTTGGGTTTTGTGGGGACGATTGAGGGGGCTGCTGCAGGAGGAGGGCGCGGGGTGGGGTGGCGCGGCGCGAAGTCGGAGGCGGGATGCAGGTGGCGGAAATGGTGGGTGGTGGTGAGGGTGCTGCGCGAGAGAGAGGGAGAAGGAAGGAAGGAAATGGCGATGGAGAGCAGGAGGGTGTCGGGTGTGGCGAGGAAGAAGAAGAGAATGGGGAAAAATTTGTAAAACGCATCGTTTTTCTCTTTTTTTTTCAAAATTTTTTGCCTGACCGACCTTGCATGTCCGGTCGCAAGGTCGGTCCATTCCAGAAGGGTTTGATTTCGAAATTTTTCAGTCCGACCGACCTTGCAAGTCCGGTCGCAAGGTCGGTCCATTCCAGAATGTTCGGGTTTGAAATTTTTAAGTCCGACCGACCTTGCAAGTCCGGTCGCAAGGTCGGTCGAAGTCAGTAGCTTGGCGGGTTTGAAATCTGGGGCTCGACCGACCTTGCAAGTTCGGTCCTAAGGTCGGTCGGGACCAGAATTTCACCAAAATATTTGTTTTCTTGCCCACAACACTTATCATCAATCACAAACAGATTCAACAAGCAAAAACACCCAGAACACACAATAAATCAAGCATAAATAGGCAAAAACAACATAACTCGAATGAGAAAATAATGCAAGCTAAAAGTGACAATAGTCCGGGTTGTCTCCCGGAAAGCTGCCCGTCTTTTTAAGGTCTTTGGCTAGACCATAGTGAGGGTTAGAGGGAACCTGGAGGGTGGACGTGAGGAGGACATCCAAAGCATGAATCGAAGACATTTTTGGGTATCCACTTTGATGCACGTTTACCTTTTTCCGTCCTGACCCTCTCTTTCTCTTCTTCAAGGATTAATGGTGGTTCATCCTGGATGGTGATCCCTTCGGGTAGAGTGATGAAGAGAGGTGAAGAAGATGAGTGTGGCTGGGCCTCCTTTTCTACAACCTTGACCGTCGCCGTCTTGTTATTTGGGGACCTCCCCGCTGTGAATACCAACTTCTCATCATATGCTTGCAAGGTGATGGTCCTTCTTGCCACAGCAATTTGAGCATCAGCAGTGGCAAGGAAAGGCCGGCCAAGGATAAGGGGTGTAGTGGAGTTTTCTTCAATGTCCAAAATGACAAAATCGCATGGGAAGTATAGATGTTCCACTTTGATGATAACGTCTTCAACCACTCCACTTGGGTAAACCGTCGACCCATCTGCCAGTTGAAGGACCATCTTGCTCTTTTTCAATTCACCTATACCTAGCCGCTTGAAGGTGGAAAGGGGCATCAAGTTGATGGAGGCACCTAGATCACATAAGGAGTATTGAAAAGAGGTGCTACCGATCATGACCGGGATGGTGAAGCTGCCTGGATCGCTGCATTTCGAAGGTAATGGCTGTTTGAGAATAGCAGAGCAAGCTTCATTGAGCTGGATGGTGCCGTCTTCGGTCAATTTTAATTTGTTGGAGATGAGATGCTTGAGGAATTTAG
This sequence comes from Limonium bicolor, assembly GCA_023374045.1. Classification (NCBI taxonomy): domain Eukaryota; kingdom Viridiplantae; phylum Streptophyta; class Magnoliopsida; order Caryophyllales; family Plumbaginaceae; genus Limonium; species Limonium bicolor. Next base: position 145,306,843 of record CM041779.1, on the reverse strand, counting down.
CATAGTTTGGCATCTTGGCAATGAGGTCTACAAAAGGGATGTTGACATTCAATTGCTTAAGCACCGCTAGAAACTTCCCGTACTCTGCATCAAGCTTCTGTTTCTTGAGTCGGTTGGGGAAAGGTACGGGTGGTTCACATGGAGAGGGTTTTTGTGCGGAGAGGTTTGCGGGGACGTCTTGAGGAGTTCCCTCCGTTGGGTGGTCAACCCTTTCTTCGTCACCCTCCTTTGGGTTGCTTGGCTCATGTGGGACTTGGACTTCTTGTGTTTTTCTCCCACTTCTCAAGGTAACAACTTTTATCCCTTCCCTCATCATCCTCGCCTTGGCTTTTTTCTCTTGCATAGTTTGTAAGAAGCTTTCCCAAGTGCTCCCTCTCATCTTGAAGTTCATGATCATGAATTCTCGAAGAAGATTCAAGTTGGGCTATCTTTCTTTTTGATGCTGCTATGGACATAGCCCATACTTGATGAAGATGGTGAATTTTTGAAGTCTCAATCACATTTATCTTGCTAACCTCTTCTTCAACATCTTCTCTCACGAATATAGCATTGAGTTGCTCTTTCGGATTAGGCTTGGTTTGGCTTGGGAACGTGCCCGGTTGTCTTTGAGCAAGTTGTTGAGAGATGCTTTCAAGTTGGGACTCAACCCTTTGTTGGTGGCGTCTTGACTTGCTTTAAAAGCATCCAAGTCAGCCGCTTTGGATTGCACAACCGAGACAAGATTTTTCATCATGTCTCTTAGCTCGGCATTGGCATCCGTGGGTGGAGGATTGTTGTTGTGGTTGGTGTTGTTGTTGTTGAAAGCCCGGAGGTGCTCCTTGTGGTCGGTAACCCATTTGTGGGTTGGACATTTGAGTCGACCCTTGTGACCGGTAGCCCGTGGGATTGTTGGAAGCATTGCTAGCTCCCCCTTTGGTTTGGTCATTACTTCTCCATGAGAAGTTTGGATGGTTCCTCCATGGGGCGTTTTGTTGGTTGTAGTTGTATCCGGGGCGGTTGGCTACAAAGTTTATATCCTCACGGGGGTCGGCATAAACCTTGCCTTCGCAAAAGTGGGTCTCGTGAGGACCCGCACAAATTGCACACCCCTCTTGGATTGGATTAGAAGTAGATGGAGAGGGTGATGATGAAGAAGCTATAGACTTTGTTGTTTCTTTTTGAGCTATAGCTAGCTTCTCCACCATCTTGGTGAGTGAAGATAGTTGAGCGGAAAGGTGGTCGTGGGTTCAACATGTAAGAGACCAGCTGCTCTTGGTGCTCTCCCCTTTTGCCTAGACCATTGCCTTATGTTACTAGTCATCTCCTCTAGGAGTGCCATCCCCTCTTGAGGTGACTTAGTCATAAAGCTTCCTCCAGATGAGGAGTTCACAAGTAGTCTATTCTGGTCATCGAGACCGTTGAAAAATGATAGACATAGTGATTGGTCGTCCAAACCGTGGTGGGAACAGTTCATCAACATGTTTTTGAATCTATCCCATGCATCGTATAACGTCTCTCCCGGTTCTTGGCAAAAGGTATTGATCTCTCCAATTAATTGCCTTGTTCTACTAGTGGGGTAGTACTTGGCAAGAAATTGTTGAGCCATTTGTGCCCAAGTGTGGATTGATTTTGACGGTAAGCTCCTATACCATCTTGGCAGAGTCGGACAGTGAGTGAGGGAAAAGCTGCAGGCGTATCCTCTGGTCAACATTTCCAGTTTTGCCAAATGAGTTGCAAAAATCGAGGAATTGACTTAGGTGATTGGGAGCCTCATCGGGATTTGCTCCACTGAATTTTCCTAAATCCCGGACAGCAGTGATGTAATGGGTCTTGAATACCCATTGTCCGGTCTCTTGAGGCGTCAATTCCGGTAGGACTATGGCTGAAGGCCTCCCTTCGGTGTCCGGCTGGTTGTAGTCTTTGAGAGCCATTCGTTGTTGGTTCCCGTTGTTTTCAACCTCCGGTGGGTCATTCATGATTGAATTTTTCACAGTTCGGATGGCCCTTAACAATGAACGCTCGAGCTCGGGTCTCGGACTAACAAGTGGAGATCCTTTGGCTCGAGTGTTTGGCATACACCGAGAAAAACAGAAGGTACCTAAACTGCACCAACACCAAATGCTCTTAAGTAGATGGATATGTAGAAATATAAACAACAACTAAAAACATAAATACCACAAATGAAATAAAATAGATAAAAGTACTAAATGCACAAAAACTATAGTACCGAACAAGGGAAATTGAATAATCAATTTCCCCGGCAACGACGCCATAAACTTGTTGGCAAAATTACATACATAGTAATTAAACTTAGCTAAAATGGGCAAGTGCACCCAATTCGTTGCAGTAAAACAAGTGTCGTATCCACAAGGAAATTGGTTTCTAAATCCCAAGCTTCGGTATAATAGTCAAGTGCAAAATAACAGTAAAATGGGGGTTTAGCCAGAGGCAAGCTTGGTTGTTTGTTTTGTTAACTGAAGTGCAATAAAAAACAGTAAAATGTTTGTGAATGGAATGGATGGGGAGAGTACCCTAGGATAGTGGGAATCACCCAATTCACTTAAAGAACTTCAAAACCATAACTCATCATCTCAGTGCCTATTAGAGTTTAGCTCATGAATCCCCAAATCATGGGAAATCCAATTCTTACCTAAATAATCAAACCCCTTAATTAAAGGAGGTTCAAGTCATCAAATAGCATTAAGCAAGCACTCTTAAACAATAGCCCCAAGCATTTACTTCCAAAATCAAGAAAGCAAAGGTTAGGGTTTACTCCCTTCTTGGTCTAGTTCCAAACTCAAGCTCAAATATTGAATGGAACCACCATAAATGCAATAAGAGATCAATTTAGTGCATTCATTGATATTGAAGAGAATAAAACAAGAGTAATTAATGAGTTAGGTTTCTAGCATTCAATGAGCAAAATGGGTTCAAACCCTCATCCTAGGATACAAATGGAACTACTCAGACATAGCTAGAGGAAAGAGCAGAGAAAAGGAAGAATTAGCCATTGGAGGAGCTTCCAAGCTTCAATGGAGGTAGAGATCTTCACTTTCTTCTTCCTCCTTTCTTCTCTTCTCTTCTCCTCTTCTTTTCTCCTCTATTTTCGCCTCTCTCTCGTCTGTTTAGGGTTGGAGTCGGGTGAATTTGATAATGAGGAAGGGAGCCCCAAAATGCAGCCTTTAAACAGAAAATTCTGGGCAAAAATTCCGTCCGACCGACCTTGCAAGTCCGGTCGCAAGGTCGGTCGGACCCTTTCAAACGGGAGCACGTGACAGATTTTAAGCTCGACCGACCTTGCAAGTCCGGTCGCAAGGTCGGTCGATTCCAGTGAGTTCTGGGATCGATTTAACAGAGCCGGACCGACCTTGCAAGGTCGGTCGGCCCCAGAATGTCATTTTTTCTGTGCCGGAACTCTCCCGATGCTTCCCGTTGGCTAGGCATCCTTCCCGAGGTGCTCGAACATTGATGCTTTCTCATATAAAGCTCTCAAAATGTACTCTAATGAGTAATTACCTATTTAAACAAGCCAAAAGTGTAAGATCACTAATAAACACACAAATACTCCATAAAGTGGTGAAATAAGTCATGCGCCAAATAAAATGACGACGAATAAAGACCTTGAGAGAGCATTATTTCACCACTTATTACCCCCTCCCTTGGCGCCCTAGCCAGGTCCCCCCTCCCGTCGTGTCGCACCCCGTGGTCGCTGGAGTCCCGCTGGCGAATTCTCAGCCTTCTGGTGACTCCGCAGCCTCCGACGATTCCGTCTCCCTCCAACCACTTGGTGGTGCGATCCCAGACCCTTCCCCGATAGTGGCTTCCTCCGTTGCTGCATCGGCTCTTCCTGTTGTTTCAGGTTGCCCGATTGCTTCGTCTCCTGTGGCGGTTGGTGGTGCCGCTGGTCCCATCGTTCTGGCTAAGTTGGGTGCCTCTTCTGCCTCAACGGACGTTGCTATCCCTGCTGTGTTTGTCCTTTCCTCTGCGGTCATCCGGGCTGTGGGTTGTGTTCCTGTTGTTTCTCCGGTGCAAGATGGTGTGCAAGGCAGGAGGTAGTAGGAGCGGACAACAGTCCTGATTTGTTGGCCTTGCAGGCTGCCTGTGTTGATTCTGTTTCCAAAGGTGCGCTAGCTGGTGGTAATCTGACTGAGATTGATATCTCTGGTAGCGCGGGTCCTAATGTCAGGGATCCAAGGATTATATTTCATAAGAACGGGAATGTTCAGACTGTTTCTTCAGGACCCTCCCCCTCCGCCCCGGCTCTTGATCTAGTTGTTGAGCTCTCGGGTCCTCCAGTGGATAAGGCACTTCAAGACTACCTGCATCAGCTTGCTCCTCCCTTTTCTGGGGTAAAGGAGTTTCCCTCCCTAACCGAGACCCAGGGGGCTCCCGCTCCTGCTGGTATAAAGTCCCCGATCCTCTCAAGTAAGGAGACGTCAGGTGTTGTGGGTGCCTCCCCTGTAGCTGCTCCCCGGCTTCCTCCTCCCTCGGACGTGATTGGCTCGTCTGCTCCTAGGCCTGCTGCATGGCGCTCCCAGCGCACATCCAAGCGACCTGTCTCAGGTATAACTTCTAACCCTCCATCCTTGGCTGCCTCTGGGTCTTCCGACCCGGCCTCGTTCTTAGATGTTCTGCTGGCTAAACAAAAAGGTTTCTCTGGTATGTCTTTGAGTTCTGACTTCTGTGAAGCTCTAGAGGAGAATATCCCAGTTGTGTCTTTAGACAAACAAGACTTGGGGTCTGAAATTGAATATTGGAAGCATTCCCTAGTTGGGCACCTGTGGGGCAGGAAGTACAGGTTTAACTTATGAGGGACTTCGTGAGAAGGGCCTGGAGCTTTGTCCCATCCCCTCAGGTTCTGCATCATGAGGAGGGATGGTACATGTTCAAATTTGATAAGGAGGAGGACCTCGAGCTTGTCCTTAGCAAAGGCCCCTTGCTTTTAAACTCCTCCCCCTCGTGCTTAAGAAATGGTCCTCTGATATCTCTTTTAACCCCAAGGATCTGAACCGCATCCCAGTGTGGATCAAGCTCCCCAGACTGCCTATTAGTCTTTGGTCCGTTCAAGCCTGAGTAAAATTTGCTCTAAGATAGGCATTCCCCTTCACACTGACCAACCCATAGCTGACAAATCCCGCATTTCCTTCACCAGAGTCCTGGTGGAAGTGGATTTCAACCATGAGTTTGTGAGAGAAGTGGAAATTCATACTCCAAAGGGTATCCTCTCTCAACCAGTGACCTTTGAGTGGGAACCAGTTACTTGCTCCTCCTGTAAGCTCCTTGGTCATCCCTCTCACCGTTGCCCCTCTTCACAGGCCCCGCAAGTCCCTAAGCTGCCTCACCAAGCTAAAACCAGGAAAGCCCCCCTCCTTCCTCCAACCCCCTTCCTCTGCTCCCTACCCCTATTGCCCCGCCGATAGCAAACGCCCCTAAAGCCCCCCTCCTCCGGTCGGGTGCCCTGAGTTAACCCGTCCTCAGTCCTCCGTCCCTAGGAATCTTTCCTCAACCCCTACCTCCCCCTTGGCGCCTAGACCTTCCCTTAACATATCTTCTTCCCTACCCTCCCTCTCTCCTATGTCCCCCTCGCTCCAGCTCATTCTTGTGCCTCTGCAGCCTGACTCCGGGCAGCTCGCTCCCCCCAAACTCAAGCCTCTTCTCCTCCCTGTGCAGGCCCCCCCTCTCCAGCTCGCAAACTCATTCTCCCCTTTTTTGCTTGACCCTAATGTAGTTGACTCCTCCTCCTCCTCCCCCTCATTCCCTAATGAAGATTGTCATATGGAATATTAGGGGCTGCAATGACCCCTCAAAGCTTAGAGAAATTAAGCTGTTTGTCAGGACTCAAAATCTCTGTGTCCTAGCCCTCTTGGAAACCCGAGTGTCCTCCCTTAACTCCTCTTCCATCTTTTCTCGCCACTTTCCCTCCTGGAGTGTCCTCCACAATTACCCCGCCCATCCCAACGGCCGCATTTGGATTCTCTTTGATCCCACCCGTATTACTCTCTCTCCTATTCTTTCGTCAGCCTAAATGATAACTTGCTTGGCCTCGCCCCATGGCACCCTCCCTTTCACCCTCTCCGTTGTGTATGGTCACAACAACACTGCTCTCCAATCCCTCTAGTGGGCCGAAATTGTGAACCTTAGCACTACCACCCCTGGGCCATGGATGGTGGTAGGTGACTTCTATAATATCCTATTTGCCAATGATAGGCAAAGCTGCCGCCCCACGCCCCCAAGAGATTATGAAGAGTTTGCGGACTGTGTGGCTAGGGCTGAGCTAAATGACCCTCGCTATTACGGGTGTTTCTACACCTGGTGGAATAACCAGTATGGTCGTGATCGCGTTCTTGGTAAAATTGATCGAGCTCTTATGAATGAAGCGTGGGTAGCCACCTTCCCTCTTAGCTACACACCTTCTCCCCCCCGCTCATTTCTGACCATAGCACTATAATCATAACCTTCCCTCGCCCACCTCCCCCTAAGAAGTGCTTAAAATTCCTTAATCTTTGGGCTAAGGACCCCTCTTTCCTCCCCATGGTCAGTGATACCTGGAAGGTCCCCATCGAAGGGAGCAGACTCTTTACTATTGTCAAGAGACTTCGCCTTCTCAAAGGTAAGCTCTCTGCCCTTCATAGAACGGAATACAGCGCCCTCTCCCTAAAGGCACAATCTATTAGAGAGGAGCTCAACGACACCCAACTGAGGCTCAATAGGGACCCCTGGAACTCTACTCTTATCTCCAAAGAAAAATCCCTGCGGCGTGATCTCTGTACTCGTAACCATCATGAGCTTATCTTTCTCCGTCAACTCTCTAAAATCCATTGGCTCAAGTAGGCTGACGCAAACTCCGCTTTCTTCCACAGGGCCATTAAGGCTAGACGCAACACGAACTCCATCGCCACTATCACCAACGAGCTTGGGGTGGAACTCTCTGCCCCGGAGGATATCGTTAACTGTCTTGTTTCCCACTTCAAGGGCATCATGGGCTCTAGGAATCCTCCCACAAGCTCTCTCTCAGATTTCAACCTAGACAATACCAGAACCCTCGCCCTCTCCAGCTGGGGCCCCCTTCTTAGGGCTGTTGACAATGCTGAAATCAAGTCTGCCCTTTTTTCCATTGGGAATGATAAAGCTCCTGGCCCGGATGGTTACTCCTCCAAATTTTTCAAATTTGCGTGGCCCATCGTTGGTGAGGATCTCAGCCTGGCTATCAAAAGCTTTTTCCACAGCGGTTCCCTGCTTAAGGAGATCAACTCGACCCTCTTTGCCCTAATCCCCAAAACTGATTCTGCTTCCACTCCCAGTGACTATAGACCCATCTCTTATTGTAATACTATCTATAAGATCATTAGCAAAATCTTAGCTGAGAGGCTTAAAGGGGTTCTCCCTGAGATTCTCAAGGAGAGCCAGGGGGCCTTCATTAAGGGGCGCCTCATTACGGATAATATTCAAATGTACTCTTGCTTAATGAAACACTACCAACGAGCCCATATCTCCCCCCGTTGCATGATGAAGATGGACATCAGAAAGGCCTTCGATACAGTTGATTGGGCTTTCCTCAGTGACACAATGTCTTTCCTAAACTTCCCCCCCATTTTCACCAACTGGATTATGCAATGTGTCTCCACCACCTCGTTCTCCATTAGCCTAAATGGCTCCCCTACGGGATTTTTCACAGGCGAGAGGGGCTTGCGCCAAGGGGACCCTCTCTCTCCCTTCCTCTTCGTCCTAGTCATGGACATGCTTTCCCGCTTGCTGGACCAGCTTACCCAAGATCCTGGCTTCAGATTCCACCCTTCCTGCAAAACTCTTAAAATCTCCTACATGTTTTTCGCGGACGATGCCCTTCTCTATTGTAGGTGGGACCAAAATTCCATCTCCCTTATGCTTAGCAAGGTCAACCTATTCTCTGAAGCGTCGGGTCTAAAGCTCAACCCTTCCAAATGTGACCCGTTCCTTGGAGGGGTTTGTCTGTCCGCTGCTAACTTTATCGTCTCCTCCACCGGTTTCAGTCAGGGTTCCTTCCCCTTCCGCTACTTAGGCATCCCTATATCGGCCAGAAAGCCCAAATCCTTGGATTTTGCCCCTCTGATCGACAATGTTCAAAGGGTCATATCCTCCTGGGGGAGTAAGCACCTTTCCTTTGCGGGTCGCCTCACTCTTATCCAAAGCACCCTTTTTGGTATCGTTGGCTTCTGGGCCTCGTCGGTTGCTATCCCCAAAAATGTCATCCATTGCGTAGTTAGGAAGCTTTGCTCCTTTCTCTGGTCTGGGGACTCAGCTAGCAATCCCACCCCGCCAGTAGCATGGACCTCTGTCTGTCTTGACAAGAGGAAAGGGGGAATGGGCATTAAGGACATTTTCAAATGGAACATGAGTTTTCTCCTTAAAACAATCTCTGCCATCATTCATAATTCCGAAAGACTTTAGATCCAATGGATCCATAGCGTTTTTCTGGAGAACTCCAACATCTGGGTCACCACTCCCAACGGAGGTGACCCGTGGATCTGGAAATCCATCCTTAGGGCCAGGGATTGGTGGATCAAGCAGTGCGGCTCTACTCAGGACGCTATTTCTCTCTTCCTCGCCTACCCTCTCCGTCTTCGAGTCAACACCATTTACCAGGATGTTTCTTCCCCTTCTAGGCACTTTCCATGGTATAAGATCTGTTGGAAGACTTGTGCGCTCCCTAAAGCTAAGTTCATTCTTTGGGTTACTCTCAAAGGTAGACTGAAAACATGTGATAAACTGCAATCATGGGGCATTAGCCTCGCTAACAGATGCTGGCTCTATGAGCAAGCTCCAGAGACTAGTGGGCACCTATTCTTCTTTTGCAGGACTACTTGCAGGATCTGGTGGGCTATATGTGACTGGCTGGGGATCCCCACCAACAGGTCTAACCTTCGCAGCTGCGCTCACTGGCTATCCCACTACAGCAAAAGGAGAAGACCAAAGGACTCAGTGAGACGTGCGGCTATCGCTAATGTCGTCTACTTCATTTGGATTGAAAGATGTAGAAGAGCCATGATGGGCCAGGCCAGGGACCCCGCACTCATCATTGTGGACGTGAAAGGAGCAATCAAAGGCACCATCGGGGCTATTTTCCTTCCTAATCGAGATACTGCATGGCTTAACCAGATCCTGGAGTCCTAATTTATTTTCCCTCCATATCTGTTTGGTGCCGCTTTTGACTATGTTGTATTAGGATGGCCCATCGCCACCCTTTTTGAGCTCATATGCCCCCATTTGACTTGTAAATCCCTGGGTATCTGATACATAGGACTCCTATGTATCTCCTTTTGTATAAACTCTATTATTCATTCAAAATATATATCATCTATTACTTCAAAAAAAAAATCCAAGCAAACCAACAGTAGCGACTAATCGATAGTAGCATAGATAAGATGTCAGGTTACCATTTTAAACTGATTAGAAATACAAAACAAAACAAAAATCAACATGGATAGGCATCGTTACATCATGACAGTACTAATTAAACCCATGAATATAAGAAACATTCATCCTCTAGATATTATGACCTTTAGATCATTAGCAAAAGTAAAACACAACAACCAAAACACATAACTAGCACTACTCTATAATATTTGTTCTTGAAGTGTAACAGTGATGCTGGCTCTATGGGTAGATATGTACGTTAACAAAGTAGCCCGATTCATCAGAATCATAATCCGTGTCCCAAGATTCAATCAAGAAAGAAGGAGGTGATGGGGGCTTTGGTATCTCCTTCTTTGCTTTCTTCTTTGGAGGTGTTGGATTTGTGACTACATTGACAATAGTTATAGAGGTGGAATCCTTGGGCTGCTTGTCCATCTGTTTTTGAGTCTCTGATAGACCTGGAACCACCTTTTGCTCTAGCATAACATTCTGCCTTGGAATGTCGCCCTGTTGGTGTACCCTCTTTGCACCCGTCTTACCGAACCAGTGTCTATCACATTTGTTGTCTACAAAGCTGTCACTTTACAAAGCTTCATTCTGTTACTCAATGTAAAACGATGTCTGAAGTCGCTACTACGCATGCCCGTGTTCTATTTTTTCCATTTTTTTCTCCCAACCATATTCTTACACGTGGATCGACGCCACCTTCTACCCTGGCGCTTGCGCCAGGGTCTCCATTCCGTTTTTATATGCAAATTAGTAATTGTTGTTCATTGTTATGTGAGGACAGAATCCTACTTCTGTTTCTGGGAGAAAAAGAAAATCTAACAAAGGAAATAAACAACAATATAGATTGTGAGAGCAACAACAATACACTACAGCTGGTTAAATAGGGTGTATACGCAAATAGCATGCGGCTGTTTGCTGTATTCAACTCTCTCAAAACTAACTTAGATATTTCGCCCATGCCCACTAAAAAAAAATACTTCTGGCCAACTACCCCCACTACCTACGAGTAGGGCTGATGTATGCTACGATTGTTGAGTTGACAAAATGGCATGACATAAGGATGTTTATGTAGTGTAACTTCTACAATTTGTATTCCCTCATATTTAATGCTCATCAAGTCAACTGAACAACCAGGTTAATAATTTGTTCGCCATTAAATTTAGACAACAAACCTTCAACTATAAGCAATATAATGAGACCACACAATCTAAGACTATGTAAGTAGCAACATTAATAATTTAATTTTCTTTTTTTTATCATAACCTTGGATTCTTCTTCATTCATTCAACATACAAAAACAACATCCCTGTCAAAAGTACAAGATATAAAAATCGTGTAAGGGATGTTTTCTCCCACCCAGTGTTGGAAGAAAACCGAACTATTGTACATATAGGAAATCAGTAAGACTGGAAAATTACAACCCGAGTCATCTAAACTTAGCTTACTAATATCGCATAATTCAGATACATAATAAAGTTGTTCCCAGCTATCTGTCCAATAGAAACTCTGGCCCCTAGATTCTTTCATATGTAAGAAATCATAAGTTTCCTGATTACAAACATCAATCTCCACCTTGAGCAATCCTTCCTTTATCGCCCATTTCATAGCATAAACAAGACCTTGAATCTCAGCTGCAAGCATCGAGCAAGAAGCTTTCATGATCTTGTTCAAAGCCATTAGGATATTCCCTTCTGAATTTCTGACCGCTTCAGCAACTATCATCACTTGACCTCTTCTTCTGTTCACTCCACAATTGATTTTGACCTTGTCCTGCATTGGGTGAGACCACTCATACTTAGGTAGATTAATAACAATTTTTCTTTCCTACCCAGATTACATGCTTTTACAAATGCTTGATTATTTTCTATAACTGTCATCGAAGAGAAGTGAGGATTATGTCTAACAATATTTTTTGCATCATATACAATCCATGAAATATCCCTAAAGTTAATTACTTTAATTAATAATGAATTAATTAAATAAAAGTAATTAATGAGAGATTAAGGAACGAATATCCTTAAATAATCAAAGGGGAATAATATAATATTTAAATAAACCCTAAAAAGTCATTAGGAAACATTTACGAACCCTAAAACGACATTGTGGAGTTTTAGAGAAAAAAATATAAACGAGAATAAAATTTAACATTTTTACATCAAAAAACGTGTCACAAATATTTAGAAGTAAAAGTGAGATCTTAGATACCTTATAAAATTATTTGAGTAAATTTAGAGGTATTGAAAATTTGGTTAAGCAGTTGGAATAAAAGACATCGCGTTTTCGCCTAAAATGGCGAAACGCAAACCAATTCTAAACTAAATACTAATTGATATAACTTATACATAACAATAATAATTATTGTTTGAAAGTATAAATTTAAAGACATAAAATGGTCTGTCTCGTTAAACTGGACAACGTGTCACAAACGACATGAAAAACGGGTCAAGAACAAGCTAGAAACGACATTGGATATGTAATGCAACAAAATAGGCCAGCCATAAGACTGGGCCAGCCCAATTTTTTTTCTTTTTTCACTCTCGGTAGAGCCAGTCCAGCCCAATATGTTTTCCGTCCCAGTACCAGCCCAAACTCATTGCAATTTACAATTTTACTGGCTAACTTTAGCCTTCATTCTCCTCTAAACTCACGGTAATACTCAAAACCCTAACTGGCGATACATACATGCTCGCACCTCTCTGTTCACCCCCCTCTATCAAACTCTAAACCTGAATAAGGGACACACATTCTGCGCCTCCATTTCCTTCACCCTCTCAATCCATAATTCTTCAAATCATCCCCGACTTGCGGACAAGGGCATAAACACCACCCGGTTTCTTCCTCGCCCGAAAACTGCTCCATCGCGCACACACCAGATTGAAACCGGCGAAGTGCAAGCCGGATCGAGAGAAGAAGAAGGCCGAGATTAGAGCCAAGCTCCTCTTGAAGTGTCAAGGTGTATATCAGTAAATTTTATTTTCGTTTATCTCGTCTTCTTTCCGATTTTAAGCTAGATTTGGAACCAAAAGTTAGGGAACATACTCCATTCCTTCTCCTTTGACCTTCGGTGCTTTAAGGCCGATTCGCTGGTAAATTTTTTTAAAAAAAGTTTTTGCTAAAACTATGTGCGAGTATGAACACCTGCGGAGCCGTTTCTTTCATTGTGCAATTTTGTATAAAGTCTGAACAATCCATGTACTTGGACTTACAAATATGAGATTTTAGGGTTTCAAAAACTATGAGGAACATGTCATGAGTGTGTTTTGTCAGTGAAATCGAAATGGTGGAAGAGGAATTTTTATGTGGAAAACCGAAAAATCTCGTACAGAACGAGATTAGGTTTCGCTTAACATAATTTAGGGGTTTTACGAACTGGAAAACTGAAGGTGTACATCAGTAATATTATTTTTTTCTTTCTTGTTTTGGTTCTATTATGTCCGAAAATTAGGACATAGTTAGTGATTTATGTGTTGTGATTAAGTTCGAATGGTAGGGTTAGTAGAGTATTTTGTTGGAACCGAACTAAAGTTTATTTTCCTTACGTTTTGATGATGCCAAAATTTTGTACAACGCTGAGCTTCTGTACTGGACATTGAAAATAAATTGTGGTGTTTTCCCCTTACAAAATAAGAACCCTAAACTGAAATAGGGTTTCGAAAAGACAAGAGGAAAACAAAATGTTTGGAAGTTTTGTCAAACCGAAAATTAAGGTTTGTTTGGTGAATCTAGGGGTCCCGAATTTAGGGTTGGCTGGCATCTGTTTGAGTGAATTTTTAGAGACTTTGAGGTTGATGAAGAATATGGAAATTTGAGTTATTGTTGGTAGTTTGACCGATTCAGAAATTATGCTGAATTTAGTGTTCTGGTGAAGTTGTAGTTGAAATTCTTGCATATTAAGATTTCTGTTGAACACATCTGAATAACTGGATTGACCAAATCGAAATAAGGTTAAAATTAGGGTTACGTTCAAAATTGGGTGGTAAAAATCGATTTAGGAAAATCAATAAAATTAGGGATTGGTAAACTAAGTTGGGATTTCCGAATTGAAATGGGGTTTTCAAAGTTGAGTTGTGAATCATAAATTAAATTAGGTTTTGAAATAGAAATTTAGGGTTTGTAATTGATTAAGGTTGCTGAGGTTGAAATCGAATGGGAAATCAATTTGGGTGTTCTGTAAATTAGGTTACGAATTTGTTTTGGGCAACTCAAAATAATTATGGATCCAATTAGTGAGTTGTAAAGGGGATTTATGAATTGTAGTAAGGTGACTATATGATAGATTAAAATTGTTAAGGGTTGTTATATTATAAGTAATGTGGTAAAATTGTAATTTAATGAAAAGTATGGGCTGATGCGAGAATAAGAATGATTAGTCTACAATGTTATAAGTGTTAAAACAGTTATATGGTATATATGTATATATGTAATAGCTAGCACTATAATTTATGAGAATATATATATGTATATATATACACTTATATATACAATTGGTATCTAAAATGGATATAACATGTATATATATAAAAGCAATAACATATATATACATATGAGATAAATAAACAAGGAGAATTAGTATGTTATGTATATAGTAAGTGTTACATGGACTATTGTGGTATTCATGTGAATGGTTTGAAATAAAAACTATAAGTTATATTTATTACAAGTTAAAATGTTATAACATATGATATGTATAACATTATATTAAATATGTGACAATATAGTCATATTGGAAAATGTTTGGAGCTGATGAGAAATCAAATTCCCAATACATATGCCATGCGGCAACAATATAGTTTTTGTTAAAACTATAGGTTATATTTTGTTATAAAGTTCTAATGTTATAAAATATGATAATCATAACATGGTATAAAATATGTGGTTATATTGTAATAAGTGAAAACTATGGGGAATGAAGGAATAATAAATATGTTACATATAGTGTGCTCGACATTTAAAATATAGTTCTAAAACTATATATTATAATGTTCAATGCAATATAAAATATCATATTATATAGTATAATGAAATAAATGTAACATAGTATAAATTATATGGTCAAAACATAATTAATGAAAGATGTGTGTTGTTGCCCAAATTCTAAGTGTTGGAAAGTGAATTTTAAGCTATGGTTTACAATAATATCAATACTATAGATATTATATAGTATTGAGGTGATTAAATGAAATAATTATCATTAATAACATTCACATGAAATAATGTGACAATTAATGAGGAAATAGAATTTATAAATTAAGGTAAGTATAAAATAAACCTTAGGAATTACAAGTATATGTCATGAAATATTACAAAATATTAAGATAAGTTTGTAATATAAATTGCATAATATAATGCAACAAATCAAAATAATCATCTTACATTAAGATGATAAAAGTGTGACGTATAATGTAAGAGTATGAATCATGAAATATAAATATATGTGTATATATACGTGATGCGCAAGTATATGAGAGTAATAAATAATGAGTATATGATATGGTTGGAAACTATATAATATAAAGAGTGAATGTTATTATATTACTAATTTTGTAAAGTACAAGTTAATTAGTTGGAAATTAAATATAACTTGTTACAAGTCTTGAATATTATAATACATTGTATTATAATAAATGGCTAAATAAAAATGCCATATAAACATTAGTGCATGCATTCATGCAACTATATATTATATACCTAAGTTCAAAAGAGAACAATATAAATTCATGGAACGAATTATAAACATTAGTGCATGAACATAATATAGGATGCGAAGTAACGTTGCATGTATACATGCAACTATACATTAAAATTGTGTACTCGTATACTTAACCAGATCGGTTAAAATTAATACTTAACTATAAACGTGAAGTATATTCGTATGCTCGTAAATATACGGAATAAATCCTTATGTTTGAAAACGCTACAACTAAGACGTTTTTATTACCGACTCATCTAAATAAACCTGGACGTCGGTAATTAATACGTATTACGACTGACAAGTTCGTATAATGATATTTTAACAAATAACTGTTGAAATCCGTGGATGAAAGGTCGGGATTACTTGTGTTGTTCGGACTTACCGAGCTTAAATAGGTCATGTGGATTGACTTATATTGTGTTTGTTATTTAGACCGAATCATCGACGAAGGTGCTTGACGAGCTAGAGGTCTACTACACAACCTAGATCTTTGGTGAACGGTATGTAAAGGGGTTTGATCCGGGTTGTCCTGAGGAATTCCTCGGGCTCGGATTTGTTTTGATAACGTGTGTGATTATGTGTGTGATGGATATCTGTGTTTACTGCATTATTTATTTATGCACGAACGTCCTACGGGACTAATACTACGTCGACTATAGATCGACTTATATAAAACTACATATGCGAGATGTGTGATTATGATTACGGTTGCCTGACCTAATACGCAAAGTATTACAAGTATGTAGTTATAACCTAAGTAAAACACTTAGGAATGGGACACGACATTGTCGGTCCCTAGAGCTTCGACTCGAACATAAATACTACCTAGAATCATTCTAGGCATGCGTAAGACCCACATGGCAGCCAACAAAATAAGTGATGTTCTCCATAATTAAAATTGTAACTTACTATCTAACCAACGAAGTTAGCAGTGGAGTGTGAATGAATGTGATGAAGTACTTTAATCCAGACAGTCACTGGCTGCTGGTCGCGCATAAAGATCTCTTGGGTTATCCTATGTCGGG
This sequence comes from Limonium bicolor, assembly GCA_023374045.1. Lineage (NCBI taxonomy): Eukaryota > Viridiplantae > Streptophyta > Magnoliopsida > Caryophyllales > Plumbaginaceae > Limonium > Limonium bicolor. The sequence continues at coordinate 145,290,745 of CM041779.1, read as the reverse complement.
TTTTCCCTAGTTAATCCTGAATGAACCTAGATAGATTGTCAGGCGGAGTGTGCTACCGTTGGCACCAGGTCTTTGGCCACCTAAATGGACGCCTTTACAAAGGCAAAGTGAAATAGTTCCGGAGTCTTCGGATGATCAGGGCAGTGAGCACCTTGTGTGTACGTGGGACTACTGTCCAAGTGAGTATATTTCGGGTTGTCCTAATTGACGCCCGACAGTGCTAACCAAATCAAATGATATGTGAGGGCCCGGGGGGCCGAATGTTGTAATACGTGATGATGTTATTATACGACGTATGAGTTATCAATGCTAATGTATTGTATGATGTGTGACTGTGCTGCGTATATTTATAATGATTGTTTGGATTAGATGGATGGTTATGTGTTTATGCATGTTTATTACAGTATTTATTATATCTGCAAAATGGTAAAGCATGAAATCAATCTAATATCATGATGGTTAAAAATGACAAGTGACCAATAGGGTCCAGGCCCAGGCAAACTCAACGTCTATCGCTGAGACTACACTCATTGTGCAGGTTGCTGATCAACGTTGAAGCCGAAGTGCGGGTACCGGGTAGTGAGGGATGCTTTAGTTACTGTACATGGAATTTATTTGTATAACAGTATCAGTTGTGGATGTATGACGGTACAATTGTATTTATTTGGGATTTGGTAGATGCTCACTTGTCGACTGTTATGGATGTGGACTTAGTATGATGTATAGGAGATATCTCGTTGTCACAACGGTTTAGTAGTGTTGTTGTTTTAGTGTTGGATTTAGTTTCTGCTTCGTTACTCGCATGGGCGAGTAATGGCAGGTGACACCCGAGTGAGTTTTAATGTTGTTTATTCTTCCACTGTAAGACGTTTTATTTTTCTGTTAACGCGAGTGACTATTACATGTTTATTTGAGAGGGGTGTCACAAAAGTGGTATCAGAGTGGAGTACCGCTCTGATGACGAGATAGTAGGATTTAAGACAGTGAGCCTAGGACTTGGGAATCCGGGAAACATTGTGAGGTATGAAACATTTTCATTTAAGTGACGTTAAGTGTTAGCAAAGCCTTTGGCTTGCAAGTGTTAGCCCTTGAGGCGCACAAATGAGTTGATTGAAATGTGATGAATTATCGAGTAACGAGAAGACGAACGGTAATACCGATGTCTTGTGGGGTGTGGGCCAAGAAGCTGGCCAAGGGCATAAAGGCCCGAGAATATTACCCCCGTTATGGACCAGTTGAAGGCTCAGTCAAGAGGAGACCTACAAACGTTGAGAGTACATTGGCGACAGTCCACTCTCATGTGGAAGTCCAGTATGGACTACCGCCGACAGTACCCCTCCCGCCACAACCCAATGAGTATCATACAACTGATAAATACAATCTCCGAATATAGAGAAGAGGGCTAACAGGCCCAACAGATCGTCTAAACGCTTTTGCACTGAGTGAATAAATTCCTACTCCTATAACATTAATAAAAACTCAATACCATACCTCCCTTAACGACCAAGTGTTGTAACAATAGGCACCGCTAGAGCCGAGCACCACTACTACTGTAAACTGAGACTATATTGAGAGTGTGGAGACTTTTGCAAGTCCACTCGACCTGTCATATTTAAATTCCGGTCTTAATCTTGTGTACAAGCAATATTGTAACACTAGAACCTTGTCGTGACGACACTTATGGGGAAAGAAAATCCCGAGCGTTTATGCTACCATAAATCTAATGTGAGGTAGAACTTGAATATTCTAATAACAATGTGGTTGGGAAAATTTCCCAATCCAAATACCGTCTACTTCAAGAACAATCGTTCTAACGATACTTAAGCGACCAATGCGGTAGTAAGACGAACAAGTCTGAAACTGACAACTCTACTTGCATGGCGCGCTTGCCACTGCAAGCGCTAAGTTAAATAATGTACTAATAATTCCATCTACCCTGCGCACTTGCTACTGCAAGTGCTGCAAACAACTACGACCGTAGTTACAATCACCACTATCGTTACAAACGAGTTCTGTAAATTATGTAGACCAATGGTGCTACACCATGGCTACTAATAACCGATAAACAATCGTACGGTTCGAATATAACAACATGACTACCAATCTATAGCTTTGGAAGGACCTGTTGAGTCCGACCATCATAACACAAAATGGGGGCATACACCCGCCCGTAACGAACTACCTTCATTAAATAGTAACGAATTAATAATGTCGGCTTATGAGTCAAGTACCATAATATAACTTATTTGTTAAACTATTTAATGGTAGAAACGGACGTGGGAAGTGAACTTGATTCATAGGAATTAAGGTAAGCTGAATACAAATTGGGGTTAGAAGGATAGTCCAGCACTGGTGTTGATCCATCTGGGTCGGATGATTCCTGAGACTCTTCACAAGTTGCCACAATTGATCACTTTCAGGATAAACGAAACTGCAAAACTATAGTTATAACAGCTAGCACAATTCAACCATGAAGTAGTATAAATGAGTATACCTGTGAGTAGCAACTCACTCCCGTACATCATGTATAGGAAATTGTGAAGAAAGTATGACCACTTAACGAACAATACCAATATTAACCGTAACGGCTGACACCAACTTGTAACGAATACCGGAAAAGATGTAAAACATATCAGTCCACAGTTGGACCAAAAATTGAAAAGAACAATTCTACCGTAACACAGTTACTGTCAATACCATTCGTAACAATAAACTCGAATTAATGTTTTACGCATGAATAATTACCACCCCTGGGCACTACCTTGAGCAAGGTGTGCCATATACGATCATATACGATTATGTACAATTATGAATGAACAAACGTCAAGGTTAAACTTATGTGTATTATCACGATCATACTGATCATTAAACAAGTTCCAAGTAAAGGAGTGGCTGCCGCCATTGGCGTTCCACCATGTAAAGACTAATAATTATGTGTATATGTGAAAGACATGTCGTCTACTACTATGACGACTGTCAGTGATGATGATTATGTGAGTTAAAACAATGGCAAACAACCTGCATACGAAACATCAAAGTTTAAACCAATGAGACAAGGCACAAGCCTAAGTGAGATAACTTATATACACCAAAGGGCGTGAGCCCAGGAGAACGGGAATACCACCTAAGCATATTAACTCATAAATGAACGTAATAAAACTATTGGACAACACTCCAACATCAAAAAGCTAGCATTAACATGCTTAAACATCACTCCGGGCAAAAATGTGCTCTAAGAAACCTTAATGGTTTTGTGACCTCCATTGGATTCCAAATTGGATTTCTAAGTTTATTAATCATATAATGAATGTAATTAAACAATTACCAAAGAAAACCAAGCTCAAAAACAAGCTTTAACACAAAATGTGTCTTAAAACATCTTAAAGCACATTTTGGTGTATTACTTCAAAAAATATTGATTTTATGTCACTTTAAGGACTAGATTACATTCATTATTAAACTAATGTGTCATGATGTACCACATTAGAATTTTTCATTCAAAACTTACAAATAAAAAATCAAAATAGGTAAATTTGGGTGAATAGTACTTAAATAACACCTCATTATTTAATCTAGTCAATGGTCAACCATTGACCCTTGACCGTTTCCACTGCTGCCGCCTGCATAAGAGGCTTTCCTCATGCCTAAGCAAACTTCAAAAATATCTAAACATGACTAACCTAGTACTATTCCCTTTGTGACATTAATTACTTTTAAAAGGTAAGATTATTTTTCTCTTTCATTTCCACCCTTCCCATCCGTATTCTTCCAGTTCCAGCTCTCCATTTCCTTCTCCATTCACGTAAGAAAACACCCATCTTCAAGTGAAAGTGAATTTTAAGCTACACCATGGCTACTAATAACCGATAAACAATCGTACGATTCGAATATAACAACATGACTACCAATCTATAGCTTTGGAAGGACCTGTTGAGTCCGACCATTATAACACAAAAAGGGGGCATACACCCGCCCGTAACGAACTACCTTCATTAAATAGTAACGAATTAATAATGTCGGCTTATGAGTCAAGTACCATAATATAACTTATTTGTTAAACTATTTAATGGCAGAAACGGACGTGGGAAGTGAAACTTGATTTCCTAGGAATTAAGGTAAGCTGAACACAAATTGGGGTAGAAGGATAGTCCAGCACTGGTGTTGATCACATCAGGGTCGGATGATTCCTGAGACTCTTCACAAGTTGCCACAATTGATCACTTTCAGGATAAACGAAAACTGCAAAACTATAGCTATAAACAGCTAGCAACAATTCAACCATGAAGTATTAAATGAGTATACCTGTGAGTAGCAACTCACTCCCGTACATCATGTATAGGAAATTGTGAAGAAAGTATGACCACTTAACGAACAATACCAATATTAATCGTAACGGCTGACGCCAACTTGTAACGAATACCGGAAAAGATGTAAAACATATCAGTCCACAGTTGGACCAAAAATTGAAAAGAACATTTCTACCGTAACACAGTTACTGCCAATACCATTCGTAACAATAAACGCGAATTAATGTTTTACGCATGAATAATTACCACCCCTGGGCACTACCTTTACCAAGGTGTGCCATATAAGATCATATACGATTATGTACAATTATGAATGAACAAACGTCAAGGTTAAATCTGAAATACCCCAAACCTTGATATGTGGTTTAAATATCAAACTATGGTATGTAAAGGCTAAAAAGTGCCTTAGTAACATCAGTGAACAATTTAGACCATAGTAAATGCAATAAAGCATTAAGACACAGTTTGAGCAAAAACATGCTCTAAGCTATGAGTGAACTTGGTTAGGACCCAAAGAGCCTACCAAGACTTAATAATATTCAATTATGATTTAATAAGGCAAATTAAGTCCTTAGGAAACTTTGGTAGACATTGGAACCAAACAAAACACAAATAAATACCTTAAAGTCAATATGAGCAAAAATGTGCTCTAAGCTTGGGATGAATTTGTATAAGACCTAATGGTCATACCTATACCTTATTTATATGTTAATGAACATATTAAATCAATTACTAAAGAAAACCAAGCTTGAAAACAAGTTAAAACACAAAATGTGCTTTAAGGAGTCTTAAAGCACGTTTTTGAAAAATTGTCTTGTAAATGAGTTTTGAATGGCTAAATGTCCATCATTACTCTTTAATTAACTTGTGTACTATATAGTATCACATTTGGAAGTCTATATCAATGGGAAATAAAAAATTTCACAACAATGTGCCTTGTTTTTGTGAATAGTGATTTTTATAAGCTATTTTGTAACATATGTTAGTATAAGTGAGACAATTGATTAATAAAGTCTAAAATACCCCTAGGTACTATTGGGGGCCGGTTTTTAAGGTGTGGTGACTCACCACTCACTTGTTAACTTGTTAAAGAAATAAAGATGACTAATATAGTTACTATTTGCTTTTTAAGTACAAATATCTTCTAAAAAGCAAACTTATCTCATTTCTCTCATTCCTTTCTTCATTTCACACGGCTCCACTCTCTTCAACCTCTCTTCTTGCTGTTCTCTCACGTTCATACAGCACCACCACCATGGAAGTCCACCTTTGAACTCTTGTAAAACCTAGCTCACTAACCAAATCTAAAAAAACACCACCATCTCTTCTCTCATCAAGCTCTTCATTCCTATCTTCTCAAAATTTCAAGATCACCATTTCGGTGCCATGGGGTTCCACCATTGATGGAGCTTGAGCTTGTCTTTCCACATATTATTGATCTCCCTTGCTCCTAGGTAAGGAATCTCAAAGAAAAATCAAGTTTCCTCCATGTTTTGTGTGTGACCGAAAATATTCATGATGGAGCTCCTTGTGTTGCTTTGTTCTAGCTCCATTTGAATCTTTCAAGACTGACTAGGTGGGGTCCTCTCTTCATAGATATTCAAACACCCTTCAAAGATTAAGGTAAAACAACTACATTAATTTTGAAATAATGTAAACCTAGGGTTTACAATGAGATGGAGCTTAAAGCTTGAATACTCATTATGTTGTTTGTATAATGTTTAGTAGTTGGCAAGGAACCAAATGCCTTACCGTTTTGTAAGGAAACAAGAAAAAATTTGGGAGGAAAAGAGGTAAATATGCTATCTTAATGTGGTTTAATGCCTTAGGAGAAATAAGCTTATAATGCTTGTTAAAACTACCTAAAGAGCAAATGGTGAATGACCTAGTAAAGTGTTCTCAAGGAGACTAGTAAAAGAACATATGTATTGGTGTATGTATTTGCAGGTCAAAGGCATTATTTATGTGGGAAATTCAGTGTTTAAGGTTATGCAATTTAAGGGCCTAAGAGCCATGTTGTTTAAGGGCCTAAGTGCCAAGCAATTTAAGTTATGCACTATATTGTGATGTAGTGCTAAATGTGTGAAGTCTTGTGTTTAAAAAATGTGTTTGATGGATTTTAGGTGTTCTTGTATGAAATAAGGTAAAAACCTAAGTGTTTGGATGTGAGTAAATACAAGAGAAGCTATGGCCAAATTTGGGAAAATGTGTAAGAAGATCTAAGTGTTTTAAGTGAGTTTTGGTGAACTAGGAAGTGTTAAAGGTGAATAAATGTTTACTTGAGAAGAAAACATGTGTTAAGGTGATTTAGAGTGATGCAAGGATTTAGGTGTTATCTTGGAAGTTCTAGGAATTCAATGTGTTTTGAGGATGTATTTAAGTCTTGGATGAGTTTGTTTAAGGTTTAGGTAATGTTGATATCCAAGGAATAAGTGATGATTAGGTAAGATGTGAAAAAGGAGGTTTAGTTAGTAAGAAAAGAAGTTGAGAGAAGATGTTAAGGTGTAGAGGAAACACCTTGGTGTAGTGGTCATTATTGGTGAACTACCACTTATAAATCTTAAGGAGAAAACATCCCAAGTACTAGGAACTTTGTAAGAAGTTTGTGAATGATAAAACGGTTTTGGTGAGTGATTTAAAGAGTTAGCACATGGATAAGGTGTGTTGAAGTGCCCAAATGAGGTTAGGGTATACTAGGATATATGAGGTGAAGTTTGGAGTTGAATGTAAAAAGGAAAACAAAGATCTGGGGCAGACCGGACTTGCGACCGGACTTGCAAGTTCGGTCGGGCCCAGTTTACCCTGTGGGAATTAGTTTCTGGAATGGACCGGACATAGGACCGGACTTACAAGTCAGGTCGGAGTAGAAAAATTTTGACGGAAATGTGTTCTGGAATCGACCGGACTTGGGTAAGTCCGGTCGGCAAGTCCGGTCGGACCAAAAATATGGTTTAAGGTTATGAAATGATAGGTAATGATGGGGATTGATAGGTAATGATGTTATAAGGTTGTTAAGGACATGTTAGGTGAGTTTTAAATGGCAATTAAGTGGGTGAAAAGTTGTATCAAAATGTAAAAGTAAAACAAGTTAAAATGTAAAGTTATGTAACTAGGTTAACGGGGAAAGTTAAGCATTTGACATTAAATAATCAAGCAAACCCCGATGTTATAAAAAACACATGTGATGTTAACAGTTGTTCGAGAATCGCTCGAGGAACATAAGTGGACGTGGTAAAGTGGACTCCGGTGACAGGTATGGTTTTCTTGCAACCTGTGTCCTACCGGATTACACCGGCTTGTATGCCAATGTGTTTTTCTGTATGTTTGCCACGTTGTAAGATAAAACATGTAATGAGTTTACAGTAATTCATTTATGTGGCGTGTTCAACTCCGATACCATTTAACCTCGGAAGTGTTAACCTTAGTTAACTGAGTCTAGGATCACATGAGAGTTCGGCATTCAGAGTAAACGACCCGTACCATGGGACGTACTAACCACGGCTATGCGTGTGTTAATTGTGTGATATGTGTATGTGAATGTAAGGATCTCTCCCTTGTGTGTTTAACCCAGTTGTAATACTGTATGGTGTGTAGTCATGATAGACTCCATAGTGGGGTTCTAACTAATATCTAAAGTAAGTATGTACTAAGAGTGGTGAGGAATCCGGTTTGGCCGGTCGCACGTTGTTTGGGAGAGGGTATCCTTCCTAGCCTCACCCTTCTCTTTGTTATGGTTGTTTCCCTCACGGGTTATGATCTCCCATTAGCTTACTCCAAAGCTTAGCTATTCTGACTTATGATCGGTTTAGGGGGAACATGTGTTTGTGTGGTGTGTTCGGGCCTCCAAACCCGAACCGCCTTAACTTAAGTTACTCGTCCAACTATTAGGACGGTAATGAGTGTTGTTGTTATTGTATAACGAGCTTATCATGAGACTGGCATCATTCTCTAGGCTCACCAGTGTATAAACAATGTTTGGGTCGGTTCCTAAGAGAACCACTCCCGTTATGTTATGTATTTTTGTTGTGATGCAATATCTATTGCGGTATTATGTTGTGCACGTGGAAACGTGCAAAGTGTTGTTAAGTGTTGTATGTAGTGTATGTTGTAGGTTGTATAATGTGGAGTGTGTGGATCATGGATATGATTCCCAGTTTGTGATAAGAGGCGTTTAAGGATAACCCGATTTAAGGGTATGTGTCGTCTATTAAGGAAGTAGCTCCATTAGAGGAGGAACACTCTAGGGATGATGAATACCATGAGTGACTTATTAAGTAAGGATATATTATCCGTTTGTTGAGCCCGTTGAGGCGAATGATTATGTGTTGTGTGTTTACAGTTGCATGTATGATTAAAAAAATAATCAACCGCATGCTAAGACGACAATTAGTTGTGCGTGGCCCGGTAGCATGTGGGCTGCGGGATTACCATACCAGCAAAGGTGCTGAGCCCCTTGGGGGCCACCCTTTTCTTCTTTTCCTATTTCAGGTACGAAGTGCTGGAAGCCGTTCGAGAGTAGGACGGGTAGTCGTCGTACATGGGTAATCATTTAAGTGTATGTATACAGTAGGTGTAGTAAGACCGAAATTGTTGTCGGCATCAGTTTATAAATACTCGGTATAGTTGGAAGGAGTGCGTTGTGTTGTTGTTGATGGAAAGCGATAGTAATGTGTAGTCGCTCGGGAATTTAGCCCATCAGACCGGTACAATGTATGTGTGTTAGCCTTGTTAGCCACGTGGGTGGTTAACGGCGTGTAACACCAGCGAGTTGAGTTAATTGATGAGTTGTGTATTCCGCTGCAGATTGTTGTTATGTATTTGTTGTTGGATGGGGTGTTACAAAAAGTGGTATTGAAATACCCCAAACCTTGGTATGTTGTGTAAATGTTAAACTATGGTATTTAAAGGCTAAAAAGTGCCTTAGAAACATAAATGAACCATTTAAACCATGGTAAAACACAATAAAACACTAAGACACGGTTTGAGCAAAAACATGCTCTAAGCTTGGAGTGAACTTGGTTAGGACCCAAAGAGCCTACCAAGACTTGATAATGTTTAATTATGACTTTATAAGGCTAATTAAGTCCTTAGGAAACTTTGGTAGACAATGAAACCAAACAAAACACAAATAAATACCTTAAGGTCAATATGGGCTAAAATGTGCTCTAAGCTTGGGATAAATGTGTATAAGGCCTAATGGTCATACCTATGCCTTATTTATATGTTAATGAACATATTAAATCAATTACCAAAGAAAACCAAGCTTGAAAACAAGTTAAAACGCAAAATGTGCTTTAAGGAGTCTTAAAGCACGTTTTTGAAAAATTGTCTTGTAAATGAGTTTTGAATGGCTAAATGTCCATCATTACTCTTTAATTAACATGTGTACTATATAGTATCACATTTGGGTGGCTATATCAATGGGAAATCAAAAATTTCACTTCTAAGTGCCTTGTTTAGGTGAATAGTGATTTTTATAAGCTAGTTTGTAACATATAATGTTATAAGTAATTAAATTGGTCAACAAAGACTATTATACCCTTCTATTAATAAGGGGGCCGGTTTTTGGTAGTAATGAGTCACCAAACATGTTAACTTGTTAAGTAAATAAAGGTGACTCATAGGTTACTATTTGCTTTAAGTTATAAATATCCTTAAAAGCAAAACCAATCTCATTTCTCCCTTCCTCCTTCATTTCACACGGTTTCTAAGCCTTCTTCTACCTCTCTTCCTTCTGTTCTCACGGTAATGCTACAGCAACAGCACCAAAGGCCATCTTCCATTGCCAATATTTCTTGGCTCACTTAACCAAATCAAAAACAAACACCACCATTCTCTTCCTCTCATCAAGCTCTTAATTTCTATCTTCTCAAAACTTCAAGAGCCCCATTTCGGTGCCATGGAGTTCCACCATTGAAGGAGCTTGAGCTTGTCTTTCCACATATTATTGATCTCCTTTGCTTCTAGGTAAGGAATCTCAAAGAAAAATCAAGTTTCCTCCATGTTTTGTGTGTGACCGAAAATACACATTGATGGAGCTCCTTGTGTTGCTTTGTTCTAGCTCCATTTGAATCTTTCAAGGACTAGGTGGAGTCCTCTCTTCATAGATATTCAAACACCCTTCAAAGATTAAGGTAAAACAACTACATTAATGTTTTGAAATAATGTAAACCTAGGGTTTACAATGAGATGGAGCTTAAAGCTTGAATACTCATTATGTTGTTTGTATAATGTTTAGTAGTTGGCAAGGAACCAAATGCCTTACCGGTTTTGTAAGGAAACAAGAAAGAAATTTGGGAGGAAAAGAGGTAAATATGCTATCTTAATGTGGTTTAATGCCTTAGGAGAAATAAGCTTATAATGCTTGTTAAAACTACCTAAAGAGCAAATGGTGAATGACCTAGTAAAGTGTTCTCAAGGAGACTAGTAAAAGAATATATGTATTGGTGTATGTATTTGCAGGTCAAAGGCATTATTTATGTGGGAAATTCAGTGGTTAAGAATTATGCAATTTAAGGGCCTAAGAGCCATGTTATTTAAGGGCCTAAGTGCCAAGCAAGTTTAATTATGCACTATATTGTGATGTAGTGTAAATTTGGTGAAGTTTTGTGAGTGATAATGTTTTGATGGATCTAGGTGTTCTTGAATGTTTAGTGGTGAAAACTATGAGTTTTGGAATGATGATGTGCTAAGAGAACCCATGGCGAAATTTGTAAAATGAATAAGGAGTTCTAGGTGTTTAAATGAACTTGGGTGAACTAGGAATTGTTAGGAATGGACACATGCTTCACTAAGGAGAACACATGCATTAAGGTGTTCTAAGGTGCTATAAGGATTTAGGCATTGTCTTGGAAGTTCTAGAAATCCAATGAGTGTTTTTAGGAGATATTAAAGTCTTGGAGAAGTTTGTTTAAGGTTTAGGTCATGTTGATGAATAAGGAGAGAATGATGTTTAGGTAAGGTTTTGAGAAAGGAATTTAAGGAGTTGTGGAAGAGAAGATTTGGTTAGTAAGAGAAGAGGCTTGGGAGATGATGTTATGATGGTGAGGAAACACCTTGGTATAAAGGTTATTAAGGATGAAACACCACTCGTAAAAACTAGGAGAAAACATTGTAAGTGTTAGAAATTTTGTGAAGATATGAGTAAAGGTTTAAGGAATTAGAAAAAGAGTTTTGTGAGTATTTAAGGATATCTTAAGGTGTGTTTGAAGTGCCCAAATGAGGTTAGGGTATACTAGGATATATGGGGTGAAGTTTGGAGTTGAATGTAAAAAGGAAAACAAAGATCTGGGGCAGACCGGACTTGCGATCGGACTTGCAAGTTCGGTCGGGCCCAGTTTACCCTGTGGGAATTAGTTCTGGAATGGACCGGACATAGGACCGGACTTACAAGTCCGGTCGGAGTAGAAAAATTTTGACGGAAATGTGTTCTGGAATCGACCGGACTTGGGTAAGTCCGGTCGGCAAGTCCGGTCGGACCAAAAATATGGTTTAAGGTTATGAAATGATATGTAATGATGGGGAATGATAGGTAATGATGTTATAAGGTTGTTAAGGACATGTTAGGTGAGTTTCAAATGGCAATTAGGTGGGTGAAAAGTTGTGTCAAAATGTGAAAGTAAAACAAGTTAAAATGTAAAGTTATGTAACTAAGTTAACGGGGAAAGTTAAGCATTAGACATTAAATAATCAAGCAAACCCCGATGTTAATAAAAAACATGTGATGTTAACAGTTGTTCGAGAATCGCTCGAGGAACATAAGTGGACGTGGTAAAGTGGACTCCGGTGACAGGTATGGTTTTCTTGCAACCTGTGTCCTACCGGATTACACCGGCTTGTATGCCAATATGTTTTACTGAGTGTTTGCCACCTTGTAAGATTAAAACATGTAATGAGTTTATAGTAATTCATTTATGTGGCGAATTTGGTCTCCGATACCATTTAACCTCAAATATGTGTTAAACCCTAGCTAACCAAAACTAGGAACACATGAGTGATCGGTATTCGGAGTTAGCGGCCCAAACCTTGGAAACGTGCTAACCACGGCTATGTGTGAGTTAGTTGGACATTGTTGTTGTATGCAAGTGTGTGAACCTCCCTTGTGTGCTTAACTCGGTTATGATACCGTATGGTGTGTGGATGTGGTAGGCTCCATAATGGATCTCTAACTACTTACTATTAAGTGTATGTGTACTAATGGGGGGTGAGGAGTCCGGTTGTTCCGGCCACGCGTGTGATGGATGGGAGTCGATATCATATCCGGTTCGGCTCTCTTGGTGTATGTATAGGTTGTATTCCAATTTGGTTTCTACCTTCCCTTAGCTTATCCAAAGCTAATTACTGACTCACGTCGGGCCACAGGGGCATACGAATGTTATTTCGGTGTGCTTGGGATTACTATATCCGACACACCTTGGGTATAAGTTAACCGTTCTATATAACCGGACGGTAACGAGGTTGGTAACGAGCTTAACATGGGATTGGTAATAATCTCTAGGCTCACTATGAATACTAACTATGGTGGAAGGTTCCTTGTGAGAACCGATTTTATGGTGTTATGTAATGTTATGATGCTATGCAAATTCCCTTGCTATGCTATGGTATATATATATACATATTGGATGTTTAAAATGATGGTGATGTTATCATGTGTACGTCGAAACAAGAAAGGTTTGTTATGTTTGTTATATGAGGAATGAGATATGTTGTAGGATGTGGAGTGTGTGGATCATGGAAATGAATCCCAGTTGTGACAAGAGGCGTTTAAGGATAACCCGATTAATGGGTACATGTCGTTAGTTAAGGAAGTAGCTCCGTTTTAGAGGAGAGCCACTCCAGGGTTTAAGGAATCATTGGATGGTTGGTTAAGTGTGGATGTGTTGGTTATTGGTTGAGCCCATTGAGGCGAAATATTATGTGTTGTATGTTATGGCTTGTATGCATGATTTAAATATAATCAACTGCATGCTAAGATGACAATTAGTTGTGCGTGGCCCGGTAGCATGTGGGCTGCGGGATTACCATACCAGCAAAGGTGCTGAGCCCCTTGGGGGCCACCCTTTCTCTCCTTTCTATTTCAGGTACAAGGAGCTGGAAGCCGTTCGAGAGTAGGACGGGGTAGATGTTTATACATGGGTAGCCATTTAAATGGCGTAAGCATTGTAGGCGTAGTAAGACCGAAATTGTTATCGGCATTAGTTTGTAAATACTCGGTACGGTTGGAATGTAATAAGTATATGGGTTGTTGTTAAGGGAAGCAAATGTAACGTGTAGTTGCTCGGGAGTCCAGTCCATCAGACCGATACAAAGTACATGTATTAGCCTTGTTAGCCACGTGGGTGGTTAACGGCGTGTAACACCATTGGAATAAGTAATGTGATGAGTTGAGTTTCCGCTGCAATGTGTTGTTAAGTGTACGGTGGTGGTTGGGGTGTTACAAAAAGTGGTATCAGAGCGAAGTATCGCTCTGATGACTGAATTACCGAGCTTAGGAAGTACCGAGTTAGGATTTAAGTACTTTGGGTTAAGGGTTGAGTGATAGCGTGAGAGGTACGCTAGAAAGGAACTACTAGTGAACACTGGAAACCTACTATATCCTTCCCACCCTCCACAATCCCTGTTTTATAACTTGGGAAAGGACGCCAGAGAAATGGAAGTCCACTCTTACTCGGGAATACCCGATCTGGCTGCTATTAAATACCTTTAAGTACGGAAGACCTGTCATACGGTAGATCCCGAAAACTGGAAATCCCGGAGACGGTCTCCATCTGAACAATGTTAACCGCATTTAATAGCGAGGAATGAAGAATCTTATGTATAGAAGAATAGAATTTCCAGCAACCTGGGTCGACATGCCGAGCAGTCGAGAACAACCGGCTTGCAACGCACTGACCGTGCAACAAGCAAGAAGTGGATTAATGAAACCCGAGACGAATGTCTATGGGACCACAGTTGATAAATAAAACACCAACGGTATACCAACCGTCAAGGAACTACAACGTAGTGCCCAAACAAGAGACAAGTCTCAGTAACCACGACAAGTGCGTGGAACGGGCTATAAAGAGGATACAATACTAAGAAAAGGGGACTCCAAGAATGGGAGACACCCCAGTTGATAACTACTATGTGAATACAGTGAGAAGTCACCTAGAGGAGTATTTATCAAGGCAGTAAGATCAGTGGGGGCCAACAAGGCCACTGATGACAATATGGGTCAAAACAATACCACAATCGGTATGTGTCAAACCGATAGCCAGTTAGCATGGCGCACTTGCCATAGCAAGTGCTGCTATAACAGGGCTGTTCGGGAAATTCATAACCACTACAAGTACTTGGAAAAGTACCATAAAGTTAAATGTGATTGTCATAACAGTGGAAGGGCCTGTTAGCCTAACCTCTGCAATTGGAAACACACCAGTCAGCAAGAAGCTAGACTTGGCTAAGGTAAGAAGATGTTGTGAGACCATGAAAATTTTCTTTCAAACCCAAATTTATTCAAACCCTTTCTTTTCAAGGCCAGATTTTCTTTCAAACCAACACTTCTTTCCAACCTTCTTTTAAACCAAACCAGTGAAAGCAGGGGCAATTGACAAGGATACAACGGTGGATAAACCTTCCCTCGATTAAGTTCGGGAAGCAAGGAATGAATATTGTCACGGGACAATACAAGGGAGTTGATAATAGAATACTTCACCTAGGCGTGTGACGGACACTACAAGTGTACCAACTGTGTTGTGGGACGACCGCACTCCGATAGGAGCATGTGGGCCTGACAGACCTACTTATAGGTTAGTTGGGTAAGTAGTAATGTATCAGTATGATACCCCATATATGTATACGAGTAGAGTCCGAAACACGGGAAGTAGTCGACTCCGTCTACGGTCAGCAGTGTAAATCAAACAAGAGCTAAGGATTACAAGGAATAGTTGAAGTTAAGGAACTCAGTTAAGTTAACGAGACTAAAGGAGTTAGTGAATTCCTTTCAAGGAAATGTTTAAGAGTCAGGAGGTGCGAAGTGCACTAACTGAATGTAAAGACATCTTATATGACTTAAGGATCCTCAGGGATAAACGTGATAGCTGGAATGATGACCCAGCCTAATGTGAACACAATAATGTGCAATGAACGGGATGAAACTCCCAAAATGAGTACCTACACTATCGGGAAAGGTTGATCTTCACAGAAGAAGATAATAACCAGTGAAGAACGCCAAAAGGCGTGGCTAACGGAACCTACCCATAGATGCAAGCCAAATGTAGTGGCATACCTTAATAACACCAGGAGCAATCCTTGAGGGGTATTTGGATTAAACATTGTTGGATGAAGCAATATAATTGAAACACAAGGGTTGAAATTAACACCCAGTTTAGACATACATTGTCAGGAGACGGACTTACAAACCTAAGGGGCATCCCATGAAAGGAAACGGAATGCAACGACCTTGTCATGGAGCCCACTACAACCTCTAAACATGTAATGTTATACAGAGAAGTACATATGTGTGGACAGCCTACAATGAGCCCAGCTCAAGGCAAATAAGGCTTATAAGCCATAAGCAAGATATGTTATATAAATTTGATTGATTGTAGAAGTTTATATTGTATAAGTGGTTAAAGTGGTAAGCGAACCACTGCACTAAGAGTGGGGATACCTCTCGATATTGTGAGACCGCAGAAGCGGTAGTTATGTGAATCAAGTACAAGAAATATGTGGAGTATGGACCACGTTGTTATTACCCCAGGATGATTGGAATAAAATGATACGAAAGGAAGTACTCGTACCAGTTGAGTACACAGGAGGAATGATAAGTTTGATAGCAATCACCATAGGTGTGTGAAGCTAAATGTGTAGAGAACAACACACAAGAAACATAAAGGTTCAAAAAAAAAATATAGTAGTATATTCAAAAATCAGCCGAATAAGTGTCCAGATAAACCCAACGTAATAGCGGAAGCTAATATAATAGCGGATGCAGTGTAAATTGATGTTGAATAATAAGTAAGGATACGGTGCGCAATAAGCGACCGTTGTATGAGTATTGTTAGATGATAAATGGGAGTAAGCAGAGTTGTGAGTTAACCCCAGTGGAGATACAACAGTAAGTGATAGCAAATGAACCGAGCAGTAAGCCGGTGGCAAGTGTTAGATGATAAGGATTTCAGTGAAAATTCCTATCGCAATCGCATAAGAGAGTTGCTGTCAAGGGTTTACGCATCTGCACTCTGTATGACTGAGTGTTTTGGTATTGCACTTGCGCAGTAATGATCAAGTGGGATAGCTAGGGATCAGAAGCATGGTAATTATGGAGGAATAATGTTATAATGGCCGATGCATAGGAAATGCAAGGCCGCACCAATAAAAGAGTACTTGTACAAAACCAAATGTGGAGACATGATTAACAGTAAGTGACTACGGTAGCACTAACTGCCAAATATCGGTATGGAATATACCCCAAATGTTGTAAATAGCTGAGAGAGCACTACACACTAGGTAGTAGCTCAATCTCAACCGACAGTGAGTCGGTAGAAGCAAGTCAATCATTGTGAATTACATAGTAGTTTACGCTGTAAGCTATTGGAGAAGTGGATGGAAAGTTTTGAAACTCACCGAATTCGCTCAGGGTAAGAGATACCATGCGTCGGTTGAGAAACCATCCTTCCCAAGATAAAGGTAATACATTGGAGATGTACAATACAGTAACAGTAACGAATGGGGCAAACTAGCCCTATAATTATCAGAATGGCGCAGGAGAGGCCAGTGAGCCCATGCATCAAATGCCGAATATACATTGTGAATATGAATGGATGGCTAGTCATCAATGCCTAGAAGCCTTACAGGCCAGGACCGAAACCGGTTATGAGTTACAACTCCAATGCGAATTCTTGGTTTAGGAACTAAACCGCTAATATGGTTAAGATCCTCTAATCAGAATCCATTGTGTAATAGGCCGCGTGGAAGTTAAAACACTTCACGACGGCAGAACATTTTAAGCTAATGCTTAGTGATTGATTACGTGGGCGTAATCCCTTTTAAGGGGGGTAGAGCGCAAACCACTTAGTATGTTTTACCGTACAAGTGTACGTGAACTGAGTTGTGCATAGCACAAAATGATTTGTTATGATGGTTGTGGTAATTGCGCACAGAGGATGCGAATACCATTGTGGGAAGTGTGTTTATCTTGTTAACAGTGGTGTGTGAGAGTACAAATGGAAGGGAGTAAAGAAACTCCCGGGGAACTAAAACCCCGACGGTGCATAAATGTAAACCATGTATTGTATTTTGATAAAAGATATATGTATATATATACAATGTTGTGATGTATGAGGGGTATAAGACCGACATAGAACCTAGTGAGAATTAAATTTCCTAGGTAACTTGAATTAAGTTGGATTTGGGTGATGATTGATAGACGGAGTTCTATCCCTTGGAGATGTAATGATCATGATTAGAATGATTTAAAAGATAGAAAATTGGAAATGAGTGATTTATACGATGCTTGAAAATGAAGTGGGAGGTGAAACTTGATTATCATGAGATCAAGGGAAGCCGAACACAAATTAGGGTGGAAAGATAGTTCAACACTGATGCTGATCACATCAGGGTTGGATGATTCTTGAAGCTCCCTGTAAGTGGCCACAAACAACCATGTTAAGAAAAATACAAGGAGCATAAATTGGACTTGGAGTTGTGTGGTGTTTTCAAAAGGATTTTCAATTGGTGTTTTCAAACAATCGATTAATATTTTGAATAAAAGATCTTCTTATACTTAACCTAGTAAAGATATTTTTGTAGTACTTGCTCACGAGCTGAGGACGTATGAGCCTTTGTCTTCGGACCGGTGACATGAGAAGTATATATGTTAAAAATTAAGTGAATGTTTTGATCTCCCAAAGGAACGGGGACCAGAAGGTGTCCATCGTGACCGGGTTCTGCGGGATCACAGTGTATATGTACTCAACGTGGGATTCGAACCCATGGAGAGATGGAAAAGGTATTTCTGTTTGATATACATGCTAAGACATGTTGTGTGGAATAAGTAATAAATATTATTTTAGACCTTGAGTTCTAATGTGGGTGGGTTCTGAATTGATTGTGTTACCCGGGCCTACGAGTCCAAATGTGGTTATGTCACCCAGACCTAAGAGTCTGAGGGATATTATGTAAGTGCAAGTGTGGTGAAGGTACCTGGACCATTAAGTCCGAGGTTACCATGTGAGTATGATATTTTATGTATAATGTGGATATGTTGCCCGGACCATTAAGTCCGAGGTTGGATGTAAAGGGTGGTTGGTAATGGAAGTTTTATGGCTATAAGTAATTCCCGTATTCTAATCCAATGATGCGAGGAAATGTGAACTTCGAGGACGAAGTTCTTTTAAGGGGGGTAGATTGAAATACCCCAAACCTTGGTATGTTGTGTAAATGTTAAACTATGGTATTTAAAGGCTAAAAAGTGCCTTAGAAACATAAATGAACCATTTAAACCATGGTAAAACACAATAAAACACTAAGACACGGTTTGAGCAAAAACATGCTCTAAGCTTGGAGTGAACTTGGTTAGGACCCAAAGAGCCTACCAAGACTTGATAATGTTTAATTATGACTTTATAAGGCTAATTAAGTCCTTAGGAAACTTTGGTAGACAATGAAACCAAACAAAACACAAATAAATACCTTAAGGTCAATATGGGCTAAAATGTGCTCTAAGCTTGGGATAAATGTGTATAAGGCCTAATGGTCATACCTATGCCTTATTTATATGTTAATGAACATATTAAATCAATTACCAAAGAAAACCAAGCTTGAAAACAAGTTAAAACGCAAAATGTGCTTTAAGGAGTCTTAAAGCACGTTTTTGAAAAATTGTCTTGTAAATGAGTTTTGAATGGCTAAATGTCCATCATTACTCTTTAATTAACATGTGTACTATATAGTATCACATTTGGGTGGCTATATCAATGGGAAATCAAAAATTTCACTTCTAAGTGCCTTGTTTAGGTGAATAGTGATTTTTATAAGCTAGTTTGTAACATATAATGTTATAAGTAATTAAATTGGTCAACAAAGACTATTATACCCTTCTATTAATAAGGGGGCCGGTTTTTGGTAGTAATGAGTCACCAAACATGTTAACTTGTTAGTAAATAAGGTGACGCTAGGTTACTATTTGCTTTAAGTTTATATGTCCTTAAAAGCAACCAATCTCATTTCCCCTTCCTCCTTCATTTCACACGGTCTAAGCCTTCTCTACCTCTCTTCCTTCTGTTTCTCACGGTAATGCTACAGCAACAGCACCAAGGCCATCTTCCATTGCCAATATTTCTTGGCTCACTTAACCAAATCAAAAACAAACACCACCATTCTCTTCCTTCCTCAAGCTCTTAATTTCTATCTTCTCAAAACTTCAAGAGCCCCATTTCGGTGCCATGGAGTTCCACCATGAAGGAGCTTGAGCTGTCTTTCCACATATTATTGATCTCCTTTCTTCTAGGTAAGGAATCTCAAGAAAAATCAAGTTTCCTCCATGTTTTGTGTGTGACCGAAAATACACATTGATGGAGCTCCTTGTGTTGCTTTGTTCTAGCTCCATTTGAATCTTTCAAGGACTAGGGAGTCCTCTCTTCATAGATATTCAAACACCTTCAAAGATTAAGGTAAAACAACTACATTAATGTTTTGAATAATGTAAACCTAGGGTTTACAATGAGATGGAGCTTAAAGCTTGAATACTCATTATGTTGTTTGTATAATGTTTAGTAGTTGGCAAGGAACCAAATGCCTTACCGGTTTTGTAAGGAACAAGAAAGAAATTTGGGAGGAAAAGAGGTAAATATGCTATCTTAATGTGGTTTAATGCCTTAGGAGAAATAAGCTTATAATGCTTTAAAACTACCTAAAGAGCAAATGGTGAATGACCTAGTAAAGTGTTCTCAAGGAGACTAGTAAAAGAACTATGTATTGGTGTATGTATTTGCAGGTCAAATGCATTATTTATGTGGGAAATTCAGTGGTTAAGAATTATGCAATTTAAGGGCCTAGAGCCATGTTATTTAAGGGCCTAAGTGCCAAGCAAGTTTAATTATGCACTATATTGTGATGTAGTGTAAATTTGGTGAAGTTTTGAGTGATAATGTTTTTGATGGATCTAGGTGTTCTTGAATGTTTAGTGGTGAAAACTATGAGTTTTGGAATGATGATGTGCTAAGAGAACCCATGGCGAAATTTGTAAAATGAATAAGGAGTTCTAGGTGTTTAAATGAACTTGGGTGAACTAGGAATTGTTAGGAATGGACACATGCTTCACTAAGGAAGAACACATGCATTAAGGTGTTCTAAGGTGCTATAAGGATTTAGGCATTGTCTTGGAAGTTCTAGAAATCCAATGAGTGTTTTTAGGAGATATTAAAGTCTTGGAGAAGTTTGTTTAGGTTTAGGTCATGTTGATGAATAAGGAAGAATGATGTTTAGGTAAGGTTTGAGAAAGGAATTTAAGGAGTTGTGGAAGAGAAGATTTGGTTAGTAAGAGAAGAGGCTTGGGAGATGATGTTATGATGGTGAGGAAACACCTTGGTATAAAGGTTATTAAGGATGAAACACCACTCGTAAAAACTAGGAGAAAACATTGTAAGTGTGAGGAAATTTTGTGAAGATATGAGTAAAGGTTTAAGAATTAGAAAAAGAGTTTTGTGAGTGTTTAAGGATATCTTAAGGTGTTTTTGAAGTGCCCAAATGAGGTTAGGGTATACTAGGATATATGGGTGAAGTTTGGAGTTGAATGTAAAAAGGAAAACAAAGATCTGGGGCAGACCGGACTTGCGACCGGACTTGCAAGTTCGGTCGGGCCCAGTTTACCCTGTGGGAATTAGTTCTGGAATGGACCGGACATAGGACCGGACTTACAAGTCCGGTCGGATAGAAAATTTTTGACGGAAATGTGTTCTGGAATCGACCGGACTTGGGTAAGTCCGGTCGGCAAGTCCGGTCGGACCAAAAATATGGTTTAAGGTTATGAAATGATATGTAATGATGGGAATGATAGGTAATGATGTTATAAGGTTGTTAAGGACATGTTAGGTGAGTTTCAAATGGCAATTAGGTGGGTGAAAAGTTGTATCAAAATGTGAAGTAAAACAAGTTAAAAGTAAAGTTATGTAACTAAGTTAACGGGGAAAGTTAAGCATTAGACATTAAATATCAAGCAAACCCCGATGTTAATAAAAACACATGTGATGTTAACAGTTGTTCGAGAATCGCTCGAGGAACATAAGTGGGGTAAAGGATCCGGTTGACAGGTATGGTTTTCTTGCAACCTGTGTCCTACCGGATTACACCGGCTTGTATGCCAATATTTTTTACTGAGTGTTTGCCACCTTGTAAGATTAAAATGTAAGAGTTTATATATTTATGTTTTGGCGAATTTGGTCTCCGATACCATTTAACCTCAAATATGTGTTTAAACCCTAGCTAACCAAAACTAGGAACACATGAGTGATCGGTATTCGGAGTTGGCGGCCCAAACCTTGGAAACGTGCTAACCACGGCTATGTGTGAGTTAGTTGGACATTGTTGTTGTATGCAAGTGTGTGAACCTCCCTTGTGTGCTTAACTCGGTTATGATACCGTATGTGTGTGTGGATGTGGTAGGCTCCATAATGGATCTCTAACTACTTACTATTAAGTGTATGTGTACTAATGGGGGGTGAGGAGTCCGGTTGTTCCGGCCACGCGTGTGATGGATGGGAGTCGATATCATATCCGGTTCGGCTCTCTTGGTGTATGTATAGGTTGTATTCCAATTTGGTTTCTACCTTCCCTTAGCTTATCCAAAGCTAATTACTGACTCACGTCGGGCCACAGGGGCATACGAATGTTTTTCGGTGTGCTTGGGATTACTATATCCGACACACCTTGGGTATAAGTTAACCGTTCTATATAACCAGACGGTAACGAGGTTGGTAACGAGCTTAACATGGGATTGGTAATAATCTCTAGGCTCACTATGAATACTAACTATGGTGGAAGGTTCCTTGTGAGAACCGATTTTATGGTGTTATGTAATGTTATGATGCTATGCAAATTCCCTTGCTATGCTATGGTATATATATATACATATTGGATGTTTAAAATGATGGTGATGTTATCATGTGTACGTCGAAACAAGAAAGGTTTGTTTGTTTGTTATATGAGGAATGAGTATGTTGTAGGATATGGAGTGTGTGGATCATGGAAATGAATCCCAGTTGTGACAAGAGGCGTTTAAGGATAACCCGATTAATGGGTACATGTCGTTCGTTAAGGAAGTAGCTCCGTTTTAGAGGAGAGCCACTCCAGGGTTTAAGGAATCATTGGATGGTTGGTTAAGTGTGGATGTGTTGGTTATTGGTTGAGCCCATTGAGGCGAAATATTATGTGTTGTATGTTTATGGCTTGTATGCATGATTTAAATATAATCAACTGCATGCTAAGATGACAATTAGTTGTGCGTGGCCCGGTAGCATGTGGGCTGCGGGATTACCATACCAGCAAAGGTGCTGAGCCCCTTGGGGGCCACCCTTTCTCTCCTTTCTATTTCAGTTACAAGGAGCTGGAAGCTGTTCGAGAGTAGGACGGGGTAGATGTTTATACATGGGTAGCCATTTAAATGGCGTAAGCATTGTAGGCGTAGTAAGACCGAAATTGTTATCGGCATTAGTTTGTAAATACTCGGTACGGTTGGAATGTAATAAGTATATGGGTTGTTGTTAAGGGAAGCAAATGTAACGTGTAGTTGCTCGGGAGTCCAGTCCATCAGACCGATACAAAGTACATGTATTAGCCTTGTTAGCCACGTGGGTGGTTAACGGCGTGTAACACCATTGGAATAAGTAATGTGATGAGTTGAGTTTCCGCTGCAATGTGTTGTTAAGTGTACGGTGGTGGTTGGGGTGTTACAGGTATCATAGCGAAGTATCGCTCTGATGACTGAATTACCGAGCTTAGGAAGTACCGAGTTAGGATTTTAGTACTTTGGGTTAAGGGTTGAGTGATAGCGTGAGAGATACGCTAGATAGGAATTACCAGTGTGTACTGGAAACCTACAATATCCATCCCACCCTCCACAATCCCTGTTTGATAACTTGGGAAAGAACGCCAGAGAGATGGAAGTCCTCTCTTACTCGGGAATACCCGATCTGGCTGTTATTAAGTACCTCTAAAGGTACGGAGAACCCGTCACACGGTAGATCCCGAAAACTGGGAATCCCGGAGACGGTCTCCATCTGAACAATGTTAACCGCATTTCATAGCAATGAATGAAGGATCTTGTGTATAGAGGAATAGAATTTCCGGCAACCTGGGTCGACATGCTAAGCAGTCGAGAAAAACCAACTTGCAACGCACCAACCGTGCAACAGGCAAGAAGTGGATTAGTGAAACCGAGACAAGTGTCTACGGGACCACAGTTGATAAACAATACACCAACGGTGTACCAACCGATAAAGGAACTGCAACGTAGTGCCCAAACAAGAGACAAGTCTCAGTAACCACGACAAGTGCGTGGAACGGGCTATAAAGAGGATACGATACTAAGTAAAGAGGGACTCCAAGAGTGGGAGACACCCCAGTTGATAATTACCATATGAATACAGTGAGGAGTTACCCAGAGGGTTATTATCAAGGCAGTGAGATCAGTAAGGGCCAACAAGGCCACTGATGACAATATGGGTAAAAACAATACCACAACTGGTATGTGTTAAACCGATAGCCAGTTAGCATGGCGCACTTGCCGTAGCAAGTGCTGCTATAACAGGGCTGTTCGGGAAATTTATAACCACTACAAAGTACTTGGTGAAGTACCATGAAGTTAAGTGAGATCATTGTAACCGTGGAAGGGCTTGATAGCCTAACCTCTGTAATTGAAAGTACACCAGTCAGCAAGAAGCTAGACTTGGTTAAGGTAAGAAGATGTTGTGAAACCATGAAAATTTTTCTTTAAACCCAGATTTATACAAACCCTTTTCTTTTCAAACCAGATTTTCTTTCAAACCAACAATTCTTTCCAACCTTCTTTTAAACCAAACCAGTAAAACCAAGGACAGTTGACATGGATACAACAATGGATAAACTTTCCCTCGATTAAGTTCGGGAAGCATGGAATGAATATTGTCACGGGACAATATAAGGGAGTTGACAACAGAATACTTCACCTAGGCGTGTGACGGACACTACGAGTGTACCAACTGAATTGTGGGACGACCGCACTCCGATAGGAGCTTGTGGGCCTGACAGACCTACTTATGGGTTAGTTGGGTAGGTAGCAATGTATCATTATGGTACCCCACATATGGATACGAGTGGAGTCCGAAACACGGGAAGTAGTCGACTCCGTCTACGGTCAGCAGTATAAATCAAACAAGAGCTAAGGATTACAAGGAATAGTTGAAGTTAAGGAACTCAGTTAAGTTAACGAGACTAAAAGGATTAGTGAATTCCTCTCAAGGAAATGTTTAAGAGTTAGGGAGTGCGAAGGGCACAAACTGTTATGTAAAGACATCACATATGTCTTAAGGATCCTTAGGGATAAAACATGTTAGCTGGAACGGTGACCTAGCCTGTACATGGCAAGTAAATGACTATTGTGGACACATTAATGTGCAATGAACGGGATGAAAATTCCCAGAATGAGTACCTACACTACCACGAAATGTTGATCTTCACAGGAGGAGATAATAAACCAGTTAAGAACGCAAACGGCGTGGCTAACTGAATGTACCAATAAGTGTGAGCCAAATGTAATGGCATAACGTAGCAACACCCAGGAGCAATCCTTGAGGGGTGTTCGCATCAACAATTGTTGAATGAAATGCATGACAGAAACATAAGGGTTGAAACTAACACCCAGTTTAGACATAAGTTGTCAGGGAACGCACTGACAATCCTAAGGGGCATCCCATGAGGGGAAACCATGTAATATTGTACAAAGAAGTACATGTGTGTGGACAGCCTACAATGAGCGCAGCTCAGGGCAGTAAGGCTTATAAGCCACAAATAAAATGTGTTATGAAAATTAGATTGATTGCAGAAGTTTATGTTATATAAGTGAATAGAGTGGTAAACGAACCACTGCATTAAGAGTGGGGATACCTCTCGATGTTGTGACACCGCAGGAGCGGTAATTATGTGAATCAAGTTTAAGAAATATGTTAAGGATGGACGATGTTATTATTGATAGAGAGCAGTTAGCTTAGTAGTATGTGTGTATAAAGGGAAACACCGAGCTGAATAATGCCGGCTTGTGACTCGAATGATCGATGCTCAAGGAGCATTCAGTAGTCGTTCAAATGAGTGATGAACTATAATGTGAATAATGTAAGTTTATGTGTGGAAGTTGAGGTGACAGTAGATACGATATAAGCTGATGTTATACAGGGAGTAAGAGCACGGTGCGCAACAAGCGACCGTTGTATAAGTGTTGTTAAACGATAATGTAACAGATAAGACCAGTTATGAGTTAAACTCAATGGACATGCAAGCAAGTGATGATACACAGACTGGGCAATGAGCCAATGGTCGGTACTATGTGATAAGGAAACTCAGTGTGAATTCCTACTGCAATCACATAAGGAATTTACTGTCAAGAGTTTACGCCTCTGCACTCTGTATGACTGAGTGTTTTGGTATTGCACTTGCGCAGTAATGAACGAGTGGGATAGCTAGGAATTGGAAACATGTTAATTATGGAGGAATAATGTTATAATGGCCGATGCATAGGAAATGCAAGACCACACCAATAAAAGAGTACTTGTACAAAACCAAATGTGGAGACATGATTAACAGTAAGCGACTACAGTAGCACTAACTGCCAAATACCGGTATGGAATATACCCCAAATGTTGTAAATAGCTGAGAGAGCACTACACACTAAGTAGTAGCTCAATCTCAACCGACAGTAAGTCGGTAGAAGCAAGTCAATCATTGTGAATTACATAGTAGTTTACGCTGTAAGCTATTGGAGAAGTGAATGGAAAATTGTGAAACTCACCGAATCCGCTCAGGGTAAAAGATACCGTGCGTCGGTTGAGAAACCATTGTTACCAAGATGAAGGTGACAATTGGGGATGTACAATACAGTAAGAATAACAAATGGAGCAATTAAGCTCTACAGTTATTAGAGTTTCGCAGCAGAAACTAGTGAGCCAGTGATTCAAGTGTTGAATGTACATGGTGAACGTGAGTGAATGGCTAATTATTAACGCCTAGAAGCCTAACAGGCCAGAATCGAAACCAACTAAGAGTTTAAACAACTCCAATGAGAATTCTTGGTTTAGGAACTAAACCGCCAATATGGTTAAGATCCTCTAATCAGAATCCATTGTGTAATAGACCGCGTGGAAGTTAAAACACTTCACGACGGCAGAACAATATAAGCCAATGTTTAGTGATTGATTACGTGGGCGTAATCCCTTTTAAGGGGGGTAGAGCGCAAAACTACTTAGTGTATTTTACCGTACAAGTGTACGTAGTGTATGTGACTTATATTGTGCATAGCACAAAATTATATTATTGTTTTGATGATTGGTGTGTGTGTTACGTAAACATACACATTCATTCATGGTTTAATTGTGGTAATTGCGCACAGAAGATGCGAATACCATTGTGATAAGTGTGTGTATTTGTTAATAGTTGTGTGTGATAGTACAAGTGTGGGGAGTAGAGAAACTCCCGGGGGAACAAAAGCCCCGACAGTGTATAAAGGTGAAATGGTGTGTTGTATTTTGATAAAATATATGTATATATACTATATAGTGATTCAAGAAAGGGCATGATACCGACATAGAACCTAGTGAGAATAAGATTCCCTAGGCAACAGCATTAAAGTGAATGGAGATAACTGATAGATGGAGTTCTATCCCTTGGAGATGTTATGATCATGACTAGAATGATTTAAAAGATAGAAAATTGGAAATGAGTGATTTAATTGATGCTTGAAAATGAAGTGGGAGGTGGAACTTGATTTGCATGTGATCAAGGGAAGCCGAACACAAATGGAGTGGAAGGATAGTTCAACACTGATGCTGATCACATCAGGGTTGGATGATTCTTGAAGCTCCCTATAAGTGGTCACAAATAACCACGCTAAGAAAAGAAGCAAAGAGCTTAAGTTGGACTTGGAGTTGTGTGTGTTTTCAAAAGGATTTTAAATTGGTATTTATAAACGTTGATGGATACTTTACATAATTAAAGTCTTCTTACTTAACCTCACAAGGAAATTTTAAATTTAAGTGATTGTTTTAATCTCCCAAAGGCACGGGGACGGAAGGTGTCCATCGCGACCGGGTTCTGCGGGATCACAGTGTGTATGTAAAAGATATTTTTAATTGTTGTACATGCTATGACATGTTGTGTGGTATGTGTAATGAATATTATTTTGACCTTGAGTTCCTAAAGTGTATGTTATCAAGACCTATGTGTCTAAAGACTGTTATGTTATCGGGACCTATGTGTCTAATGTTGTTATGTTACCTAAGACCAGTGAGTCCAAGGGGTTTTTATGTATGTGTAAGTGTTGTTAAGATACCCGGACCAAAGAGTCCGAGGTTATCATGTGGATATGTTATGTTATGTGTGGATGTGAATGTGTTGCCCGGACCATTAAGTCCGAGGTTGTGATGTAAAGTGTATTTGGTTAGGAAGTTTTATTTCTATAAGTAATCCCCGTATTCTAATCCAAGATGTGAGGGAAGTGTAAACTTCGAGGACGAAGTTCTTTTAAGGGGGGTAGATTGAAATACCCCAAACCTTGATATGTGGTTTAAATATCAAACTATGGTATGTAAGGCTAAAAAGTGCCTTAGTAACATCAGTGAACAATTTAGACCATAGTAAATGCAATAAAGCATTAAGACACAGTTTGAGCAAAACATGCTCTAAGCTATGAGTGAACTTGGTTAGGACCCAAAGAGCCTACCAAGACTTAATAATATTCAATTATGATTTAATAAGGCAAATTAAGTCCTTAGGAAACTTTGGTAGACATTGGAACCAAACAAAACACAAATAAATACCTTAAAGTCAATATGAGCAAAAATGTGCTCTAAGCTTGGGATGAATTTGTATAAGACCTAATGGTCATACCTATACCTATTTATATGTTAATGAACATATTAAATCAATTACTAAAGAAAACCAAGCTTGAAAACAAGTTAAAACACAAAATGTGCTTTAAGGAGTCTTAAAGCACGTTTTTGAAAAATTGTCTTGTAAATGAGTTTTGAATGGCTAAATGTCCATCATACTCTTTAATTAACTTGTGTACTATATAGTATCACATTTGGAAGATATCAATGGGAAATCAAAAATTTCACAACAATGTGCCTTGTTTTTGTGAATAGTGATTTTTATAAGCTATTTTGTAACATATGTTAGTATAAGTGAGACAATTGATTAATAAAGTCTAAAATACCCCTAGGTACTATTGGGGGCCGGTTTTTAAGGTGTGGTGACTCACCACTCACTTGTTAACTTGTTAAAGAAATAAAGATGACTAATATAGTTACTATTTGCTTTTTAAGTACAAATATCTTCTAAAAAGCAAACTTATCTCATTTCTCTCATTCCTTTCTTCATTTCACACGGCTCCACTCTCTTCAACCTCTCTTCTTGCTGTTCTCTCACGTTCATACAGCACCACCACCATGGAAGTCCACCTTTGAACTCTTGTAAAACCTAGCTCACTTAACCAAATCAAAAACAAACACCACCATTCTCTTCCTCTCATCAAGCTCTTCATTCCTATCTTCTCAAAATTTCAAGATCACCATTTCGGTGCCATGGGGTTCCACCATTGATGGAGATTGAGCTTGTCTTTCCACATATTATTGATCTCCCTTGCTCCTAGGTAAGGAATCTCAAAGAAAAATCAAGTTTCCTCCATGTTTTGTGTGACCGAAATTCATTGATGGAGCTCCTTGTGTTGCTTTGTTCTAGCTCCATTTGAATCTTTCAAGGACTAGGTGGGGTCCTCTCTTCATAGATATTCAAACACC
Organism: Limonium bicolor; assembly: GCA_023374045.1. Taxonomy (NCBI): domain Eukaryota; kingdom Viridiplantae; phylum Streptophyta; class Magnoliopsida; order Caryophyllales; family Plumbaginaceae; genus Limonium; species Limonium bicolor. The sequence continues at coordinate 145,261,416 of CM041779.1, read as the reverse complement.
CTTCAAAGATTAAGGTAAAACAACTACATTAATGTTTTGAAATAATGTAAACCTAGGGTTTACAATGAGATGGAGCTTAAAGCTTGAATACTCATTATGTTGTTTGTATAATGTTTAGTAGTTGGCAAGGAACCAAATGCCTTACCGGTTTTGTAAGGAAACAAGAAAGAAATTTGGGAGGAAAAGAGGTAAATATGCTATCTTAATGTGGTTTAATGCCTTAGGAGAAATAAGCTTATAATGCTTGTTAAAACTACCTAAAGAGCAAATGGTGAATGACCTAGTAAAGTGTTCTCAAAGAGACTAGTAAAAGAACATATGTATTGGTGTATGTATTTGCAGGTCAAAGGCATTATTTATGTGGGAAATTCAGTGTTTAAGGTTATGCAATTTAAGGGCCTAAGAGCCATGTTGTTTAAGGGCCTAAGTGCCAAGCAATTTAAGTTATGCACTATATTGTGATGTAGTGCTAAATGTGTGAAGTCTTGTGTTTAAAAAATGTGTTTGATGGATTTTAGGTGTTCTTGTATGAAATAAGGTAAAAACCTAAGTGTTTGGATGTGAGTAAATACAAGAGAAGCTATGGCCAAATTTGGGAAAATGTGTAAGAAGATCTAAGTGTTTTAAGTGAGTTTTGGTGAACTAGGAAGTGTTAAAGGTGAATAAATGTTTACTTGAGAAGAAAACATGTGTTAAGGTGATTTAGAGTGATGCAAGGATTTAGGTGTTATCTTGGAAGTTCTAGGAATTCAATGTGTGTTTTGAGGATGTATTTAAGTCTTGGATGAGTTTGTTTAAGGTTTAGGTAATGTTGATATCCAAGGAATAAGTGATGATTAGGTAAGATGTGAAAAAGGAGGTTTAGTTAGTAAGAAAAGAAGTTGAGAGAAGATGTTAAGGTGTAGAGGAAACACCTTGGTGTAGTGGTCATTATTGGTGAACTACCACTTATAAATCTTAAGGAGAAAACATCCCAAGTACTAGGAACTTTGTAAGAAGTTTGTGAATGATAAAACGGTTTTGGTGAGTGATTTAAAGAGTTTAGCACATGGATAAGGTGTGTTTGAAGTGCCCAAATGAGGTTAGGGTATACTAGGATATATGAGGTGAAGTTTGGAGTTGAATGTAAAAAAGGAAAACAAAGATCTGGGGCAGACCGGACTTGCGACCGGACTTGCAAGTTCGGTCGGGCCCAGTTTACCCTGTGGGAATTAGTTTCTGGAATGGACCGGACATAGGACCGGACTTACAAGTCCGGTCGGAGTAGAAAAATTTTGACGGAAATGTGTTCTGGAATCGACCGGACTTGGGTAAGTCCGGTCGGCAAGTCCGGTCGGACCAAAAATATGGTTTAAGGTTATGAAATGATAGGTAATGATGGGGATTGATAGGTAATGATGTTATAAGGTTGTTAAGGACATGTTAGGTGAGTTTTAAATGGCAATTAAGTGGGTGAAAAGTTGTATCAAAATGTAAAAGTAAAACAAGTTAAAATGTAAAGTTATGTAACTAGGTTAACGGGGAAAGTTAAGCATTTGACATTAAATAATCAAGCAAACCCCGATGTTAATAAAAACACATGTGATGTTAACAGTTGTTCGAGAATCGCTCGAGGAACATAAGTGGACGTGGTAAAGTGGACTCCGGTGACAGGTATGGTTTTCTTGCAACCTGTGTCCTACCGGATTACACCGGCTTGTATGCCAATGTGTTTTTCTGTATGTTTGCCACGTTGTAAGATAAAACATGTAATGAGTTTACAGTAATTCATTTATGTGGCGTGTTCAACTCTGATACCATTTAACCTCGGAAGTGTTAACCTTAGTTAACTGAGTCTAGGATCACATGAGAGTTCGGCATTCGGAGTAAACGACCCGTACCATGGGACGTACTAACCACGGCTATGCGTGTGTTAATTGTGTGATATGTGTATGTGAATGTAAGGATCTCCCTTGTGTGTTTAACCCAGTTGTAATACTGTATGGTGTGTAGTCATGATAGACTCCATAGTGGGGTTCTAACTAATATCTAAAGTAAGTATGTACTAACAGTGGTGAGGAATCCGGTTTGGCCGGTCGCGCGTTGTTTGGGAGAGGGTATCCTTCCTAGCCTCACCCTTCTCTTTGTTATGGTTGTTTCCCTCACGGGTTATGATCTCCCATTAGCTTACTCCAAAGCTTAGCTATTCTGACTTATGATCGGTTTAGGGGGAACATGTGTTTGTGTGGTGTGTTCGGGCCTCCAAACCCGAACCGCCTTAACTTAAGTTACTCGTCCAACTATTAGGACGGTAATGAGTGTTGTTGTTATTGTATAACGAGCTTATCATGAGACTGGCATCATTCTCTAGGCTCACCAGTGTATAAACAATGTTTGGGTCGGTTCCTAAGAGAACCACTCCCGTTATGTTATGTATTTTTGTTGTGATGCAATATCTATTGCGGTATTATGTTGTGCACGTGGAAACGTGCAAAGTGTTGTTAAGTGTTGTATGTAGTGTATGTTGTAGGTTTTATAATGTGGAGTGTGTGGATCATGGATATGATTCCCAGTTTGTGATAAGAGGCGTTTAAGGATAACCCGATTTAAGGGTATGTGTCGTCTATTAAGGAAGTAGCTCCATTAGAGGAGGAACACTCTAGGGATGATGAATACCATGAGTGACTTATTAAGTAAGGATATATTATCCGTTTGTTGAGCCCGTTGAGGCGAATGATTATGTGTTGTGTGTTTACAGTTGCATGTATGATTAAAAAAATAATCAACCGCATGCTAAGACGACAATTAGTTGTGCGTGGCCCGGTAGCATGTGGGCTGCGGGATTACCATACCAGCAAAGGTGCTGAGCCCCTTGGGGGCCACCCTTTCTCTTCTTTTCCTATTTCAGGTACGAAGTGCTGGAAGCCGTTCGAGAGTAGGACGGGTAGTCGTCGTACATGGGTAATCATTTAAGTGTATGTATACAGTAGGTGTAGTAAGACCGAAATTGTTGTCGGCATCAGTTTATAAATACTCGGTATAGTTGGAAGGAGTGCGTTGTGTTGTTGTTGATGGAAAGCGATAGTAATGTGTAGTCGCTCGGGAATTTAGCCCATCAGACCGGTACAATGTATGTGTATTAGCCTTGTTAGCCACGTGGGTGGTTAACGGCGTGTAACACCAGCGAGTTGAGTTAATTGATGAGTTGTGTATTCCGCTGCAGATTGTTGTTATGTATTTGTTGTTGGATGGGGTGTTACAAAATCTTATGTGTATTATCACGATCATACTGATCATTAAACAAGTTCCAAGTAAAGGAGTGGCTGCCGCCATTGGCGTTCCACCATGTAAAGACTAATAATTATGTGTATATGTGAAAGACATGTCGTCTACTACTATGACGACTGTCAGTGATGATGATTATGTGAGTTAAAACAATGGCAAACAACCTGCATACGAAACATCAAAGTTTAAACCAATGAGACAAGGCACAAGCCTAAGTGAGATAACTAATATACACCAAAGGGCATGAGCCCAGGAGAACGGGAATACTGCCTAAGCATATTAACTCATAAATGAACGTAATAAAACTATTGGACAACACTCCAACATCAAAGAGCTAGCATTAACATGCTTAAACGTCACTTAGGGCAAAAATGTGCTCTAAGAAACCTTAAAGGTTTTGTGACCTCCATTGGATTCCAAATTGGATTTCTAAGTTTAGTAATCATATAATGAATGTAATTAAACAATTACTAAAGAAAACCAAGCTCAAAAACAAGCTTTAACACAAAATGTGTCTTAAAACATCTTAAAGCACATTTTGGTGTATTACTTCAAAAAATATTGATTTTATGTCACTTTAAGGACTAGATTACATTCATTATTAAACTAATGTGTCATGATGTACCACATTAGAAGTTTTCATTCAAAACTTACAAATAAAAAATCAAAATAGGTAAATTTGGGTGAATAGTACTTAAATAACACCTCATTACTTAATCTAGTCAATGGTCAACCATTGACCCTTGACCGTTTCCACTGCTGCCGCCTGCATAAGAGGCTTTCCTCATGCCTAAGCAAACTTCAAAAATATCTAAACATGACTAACCTAGTACTATTCCCTTTGTGACATTAATTACTTTTAAAAGGCAAGATTATTTTTCTCTTTCATTTCCACCCTTCCCATCCGTATTCTTCCAGTTCCAGCTCTCCATTTCCTTCTCCATTCATGAAAGAAAACACCCATCTTCAAGTGAGAGTGTTCTTCAGCTGAAAAATAAAAAAGAAGAGGAAGTAAAGCTTAAGTGATTTATAAGGTAAAATAATGCCTTAAACTACCTTACCTTCTCCCATTCATTGCCGGTTTGTTTCTTGACTCCCTTCAGCTCATTCTCTTCATTTTTTTCATGGTTATTCGGTCAATATATCTACACCTTAAAGATCTAGCAAGATCTAAGCTAAACACTCCATTTTCGGAAATGTTAACAAGGTAAATCTTCACCATTTTCTCACCTAGTTACTACCAGTTAATATACTAGGTTGGGTGGTGTTTTTAACACCTTTGTTGTGTTCCAAAATTCAGGCGTGGAACAGCCTACATGAGCTTTCAATGTATGTTACTAAGATAACAATGTCTAAAATTAATATAACGACTAACAAGAAATGTTTAGAACCAAAATACCAGAAGGACTCCCATAAAGGGGGAATACATCCGGTACTACGTTAAATGTTACGATCCGGAAAATATAATGAAGTTAAGGGAACTACGGTACATACCGTAAACAACATAAATAAAATGCCAATTAATTAACAAGCGCCAACCCACACACTTGAGATCTGATAAATAACAGTCGACTCAGCATATGAGTAACCCCAATAAAGGAATTACTAAACAATAAACAATAACAACCTTACAGTACGAGAACTCAAAGACACCGTTATCAACAATATACTCAACAACAAAGAGGAGAAAAACCATCTCCCATTATCATAGTACGACCCATACCTTTAGGATAAGCATAACGAACATCTGCTAATACAAATACACAAACCCATCACCATTGGGCATGAAACCCAGGGAACCGAACATTCCCACGGGAGACCCCCAATACCAACAAGAAGGGAGATTGACAACAGAATACTTCACGAATGTGTGACGGACACTACGAGTCTATAAACGAGTTATGGGATGACCACACTCCATGAGAGCTTGTGGGCTCGACAGACTCATTCCGGAGTTAGTCAAGTAAGTAGCAATGTATCAGTACGGTACCTCATACACGTAGACATGTGGTGAAAGGGACACAAGAGGTAGTCAACTCCACACGAAGGTTAGAGATGTAAACCAAGGCCAGTGTAAATAACCGTATTGAATAAATTAACGAATAGAACCCCAGTTAAACTAACGGAAGCAATTGAACCAGTAACCTTGAATATAATGTGACCAAGCCATAACTCCGCACAGGAAGGGCTAAAATACAGTGACTCAAAAAGGAAAACCTCCTGACAGAGGAGAAAATTGATAGTAAATTAATTGACAAGCAAGATGACCCAATAAATGGGAAAATGAGAAAATAATACCCAAAAAGGCTCAATAGCCGTTTAAATCAACAATATGCAATATGCAGAAGCAACTATTCAATGATGATAATCATTACCCGTAAATGGGGCAAAGAGAGAGCTACTCTCCAAACATAAAAATATGTACAACAACACCAAATGGTATCATAATTAATTACGTCCAAATTAAGGACAGTGGTACGTTCTTAACCAGGAAGAGGTTGAACACAAGTACCTAATTATCTAATATTCAATAAGGCGAAGCTAGTACACTAGCGGATGCCCTGAACTTAAAAGAAAATACCACAATAAATATACAACCATCTAATTGACTGAAATAACGCGGAAGCGACCATTACAAACTGCTATGTGAATGAATACTTTCCCAAACATAGACGAGCAAGCTCGCACGGAAAACAATAATGAGGAATAAAATGCAAGAAAAGCTACACAACAGCCTGGATAATTAAAGGACACGTCCCTAGATAAATACCGAGTTCAAACCATAACTCAAATATGAATTCACAAATATATAATGATATTCCTTGTGAAAAAACGTGTGAATATAAAATGTAAAATACAACTGAGGAAAATACCTCAACTGCCAAAACATACCCCCACGGGATGTTAAACAGAGCTAACATGATGTAATTATAACAATGGGTGTCCCCTAATAAACGGGATGAACCATACAAAGAATGTTACAAAACCGGCACACGGGAAGCACAATATATAGCAATGAGAAGTACATAACAAATATTTTAATTATTTACCTTAATCCGGAACACACACCGGGAGACACGGGATTACAAGAATTATTCTCGTGCAGTTATAACCATATGTCTTAAACAAACAATAGGAACCAGTAAAAAACAGCACTGACAATTAATATCGTACTTCACCTCAACATTATATCAATGAGTGAAGATGGTAACATCGCAAACTATATTCCGCGTTATTGATCTAGAACATCGATACACGATTTAAATCCAGTTACCGCACCGGCTAAGATACCCCTGTTTCCAATGGAACGAAGGGCGTATTAGCCCTATATCCGTGGGTCTGCGCCTCAATAAGGAGCGAGTGAGCCCAATAGAACATAGTGAGAGAGCGCACCAAGTACTCCGTGCCTTTGGCTGGAAATGTATGCGCCTCACCTTTCGAATAATTTCCTTTTGAATCGAATGACTAAGATCAACCCGTCTCTCAATATGAGAAGACTCCACTCCAAAGTTTCAAATACAAGAACGAGGAAGAACTCCATGAGACCCAAGTATCCAGCGCTCTTCGGTTAGCGACTGTTGTATACTTGCGGGGTACGGGGGCGTAACCCTTTTTAAGGGGGGGGGGGGTAGAGCCTCTTGGCTGTGCACAGTGTGTGCACTAAGTTTAACGAGTCGTATGCGGGGCATACAATATATTGTTGTTCGTTGTTGGTTGTTTGTTTGTCATGCGGGGCATGTGTTGTTTGATTGTATGTGCATTGTACACTTGTGAATGTATGTTTGTACGTATCCTATGAGATACTTGTACGATAATGTGAAGTGGTATCTGTTAAAGATACATGTGATATATATATATATATTTATGTTCTATGAATCCTTTACATAGAGTATCGCTTGGATACTGATTGAATCATAGAGATGGAATGTGAACGTAGAATGATGTGGACACCTCGGGGAGGTTGTCAAGCTGGTTAGAACTGATAGGAATTGATGGTGCTGATGGATCACCTATATCCATATATTTGAATTAACACCACATTTGAGGGCTATGTGCAATATGAGCACAACACATTATGCGTGAATGTTACATCACATAGATGTACATTATGGGAATCATGGGTAGATATATATATTATACTCCTAATTGAGGAATATGACTTCGGGACGAAGTCCTTTTAAGGGGGTAAATTGAAATATCCCTAATATTAATTACTTTAATTAATAATGAATTAATTAAATAAAAGTAATTAATGAGAGATTAAGGAACGAATATCCTTTAATAATCAAAGGGGAATAATATAATATTTAAATAAACCCTAAAAAGTCGTTAGGAAACATTTACGAACCCTAAAACGACATTGTGGAGTTTTAGAGAAAGAAATATAAACGAGAATAAAATTTAACGCTTTTACATCGAAAAACGTGTCACAAATATTTAGAAGTAAAAGTGAGATCTTAGATACCTTATAAAATTATTTGAGTAAATTTAGAGGTATTGAAAATTTGGTTAAGCAGTTGGAATAAAAGATGTCGCGTTTTCACCTAAAATGGCGAAATGCAAACCAATTCTAAACTAAATACTAATTGATATAACTTATACATAACAATAATAATTATTGTTTGAAAGTATAAATTTAAAGACATAAAATGGTCTGTCTCGTTAAACTTGACAACGTGTCACAAACGACATGAAAAACGGGTCAAGAACAAGCTAGAAACGACATTGGATATGTAATGCAACAAAATGGGCCAGCCATAAGACTAGGGATGTCAACGGATCGGGTTCGGATCGGGTGAAGCATCACCCGCATCCGTCACCCGGATATATCACCCATCATCCGTCCATCCGTCATCCGGTTATTTTTCATCCGTCATCCATCCGTCCATCATCCGCGGGTAAACGGATGGATCGGGTGATAATCGGATGTAATTTCTAGATAAAATTTTCCAATATTTTTAGTAATTCTTTGAAACATAACATATATAAAAAGTCCCCGTATAATAAAAGTTCCTTATAATTTTGGTAATTCTTTGGCACATAATGTTAATAATAAGTTTATAACCTGCCAATACAACAAGAAAATAATGCATTGTCTTTGCTCAGCTAGAGCTAAATAAGATCTCTACCCAAAGAAAATTACAGCAAAACCAAAAATGTTTCAGAACACAAACACACCAGACGTGCGGTCAGCCGGTCACACTTGGAGACGGCCAAACACAAACCAATTAAGTGTAATGTGGTCACACTTGCAGACACAAACCAAAATTACATCCATTGTTAACTAATGTGGTACCTTAATAGTTAGTAGGTGAATCTTTAAACGGATAATCGGATCGGGTGACGGATGAAATTATTTCACCCGAATCCGACCCGGATCCGTCACCCGATTATCCGTCACCCGGTTATCATCCATTTACGTTCGGATTTTTATCCGTTTATTTAATCGGGTGGATCGGATTATCGGATATCCGTTTAAAATTGCCATCCCTACATAAGACTGGGCCAGCCCAATTTTTTTTTTCTTTTTTCACTCTCGGTAGAGCCGGTCCAGCCTAATATGTTTTCCGTCCCAGTACCAGCCCAAACTCATTGCAATTTACAATTTTACTGGCTAACTTTAGCCTTCATTCTCCTCTAAACTCACGGTAATACTCACAACCCTAACTAGCGATACATACATGCTCGCGCCTCTCTGTTCACCCCCCTCTATCAAACTCTAAACCTGAATAAGGGACACACATTCTGCGCCTCCATTTCCTTCACCCTCTCAATCCATACTTCTTCAAATCATCCCCGACTTGCGGACAAGGGCACAAACGCCACCCGGTTTCTTTCTCGCCCGAAAACTGCTCCATCGCGCACACACCAGATTGAAACCGGCAAAGTGAAAGCCGGATCGAGAGAAGAAGAAGGCCGAGATTAGAGCCAAGCTCCTCTTGAAGTGTCAAGGTGTATATCAGTAAATTTTATTTTTGTTTATCTCATCTTCTTTCCGATTTTGAACTAGATTTGGAACCAAAAGTTAGGGAACAAACTTCATTCCTTCTCCTTTGACCTTCGGTGCTTTAAGGCCGATTCGCTGGTAAATTTTTTTTAAAAAAGTTTTTGCTAAAACTATGTGCGAGTATGAACACCTGCGGAGCCGTTTCTTTCATTGTGAAATTTGGTATAAAGTCTGAACAATCCATGTACTTAGACTTACAAATCTGAGATTTTAGGGTTTCAAAAACTATGAGGAACATGTCGTGAGTGTGTTTTGTCAGTGAAATCGAAATGGTGGAAAAGGAATTTTTATGTGGAAAACCGAAAAATCTCGTACAGAACGAGATTAGGTTTCGCTTAACACAATTTAGGGGTTTTACGATCTGGAAAACTGAAGGTGTACATTAGTAATATTATTTTTTCTTTCTTGTTTTGGTTCTGTTATGTCCGAAAATTAGGACATAGTTAGTGATTTATGTGTTGTGATTAAGTTCAAATGGTAGGGTTAGTAGAGTATTTTGTTGGAACCGAACTAAGGTTTATTTTCCTTACGTTTTGATGATGCCAAAATTTTGTACAACGCTGAGCTTCTGTAATGGACATTGAAAATAAATTGTGGTGTTTTCCCCTTGCAAAATAAGAACCCTAAACTGAAATAGGGTTTCAAAACGACAAGAGGAAAACAAAATGTTTTGAATTTTTGTCAAACCGAAAATTAAGGTTTGTTTGGTGAATATAGGGGTCCCGAATTTAGGGTTGGCTGGCATCTGTTTGAGTGAATTTTTAGAGACTTTGAGGTTGATGAAAATCTGGAAATTAGAGTTATTGTTGGTAGTTTGACCGATTCAGAAATTATGCTGAATTTAGTGTTCTGGTGAAGTTGTAGTTGAAATTCTTGCATATTAAGATTTCTGTTGAACACATCTGAATAACTGGATTGACCAAATCGAAATAAGGTTAAAATTAGGGTTATGTTCAAAATTAGGTGGTAAAAATTGATTTGGGAAAATCAATAAAATTAGGGATTGGTAAATTAAGTTGGGATTTCCGAATTGAAATGGGGTTTTCAAATTTGTGTTGCGAATCAGAAATTAAATTAGGTTTTGAAATAGAAATTTAGGGTTTGAAATTGATTAAGGTTGCTGAGGTTGAAATCGAATGGGAAATCAATTTGGGTGTTCTGTAAATTAGGTTACGAATTTGTTTTGGGCAACTCTAAATAATTATGGGTCCAATTAGTGAGTTGTAAAGGGGATTTATGAATTGTAGTAAGGTGACTATGTGATAGATTAAAATTGTTAAGGGTTGTTATATTATAAGTAATATGGTAAAATTGTAATTTAATGAAAAGTACGGGCTGATGCGAGAATAAGAATGATTAGTCTACAATGTTATAAGTGTTACAACAGTTATATGGTATATATATATGTATATATGTAATAGCTAGCACTATAATTTATGAGAATATATATATGTATATATACACTTATATATACAATTGGTATCTAAAATGGATATAACATGTATATATATAAAAGCAATAACATAGGGTGTTCACCGGTTAACCGGATTGTCGGTTAGTCAAATTTGATAACCGGAACCGGTTCATTTAGAAGCGGTTAACCGGGACCGGTTAACCGTCGGTTTTGGTGCGGTTTTTTCGGTTTAACGGTTAACCGAAATGATGTAGATTTATGTGTTTTTTTCTTATAGTTAGTAAACAATGTGTGGGTTATCCGGTTTTAGTGGGATATTAAACCGGTTAACAATCATTTTTAATAAGATTTTATTGGTTTTGATATAATTCTAACCATTAATTATATAATTGTATATTTATATTTGGTAAATCTAATAATTAACCGTATAGTTTTATACTTATATTCAAAAAAATTATAAAAATTAATAAATTAAACGCTTAAACGGTTTTTTCGGTTAACCGGATTCGTCAAAATCAATAACCGGAACCGGAACCGGAACCGGGAATTTAAACGGTTCGGTTAACCGAACCGGCAAGCGACTTCGGTTAACCGGGTTTCCGGTTTCGGTTTTACCGGTTCCGGTCCGGTTTGGCGGTTCCGGTTTTTCATGAACACCCCTTGTTATGTATATAGTAAGTGTTACATGGACTATTGTGGTATTCATGTGAATGGTTTGAAATTAAAACTATAAGTTATATTTATTACAAGTTAAAATGTTATAACATATGATATGTATAACATTATATTAAATATGTGACAATATAGTCATATTGGAAAATATTTGGAGCTGATGAGAAATCAAATTCTCAATACATATGCCATGTGGCAACAATATAGTTTTTGTTAAAACTGTAGGTTATTTTTTGTTATAAAGTTCTAATGTTATAAAATATGATAATCATAACATGGTATAAAATATGTGGGTATATTATAATAAGTGAAAACTATGGGGAATGAAGGAATAATAAATATGTTACATATAATGTGCTCGGCAATTAAAATATAGTTCTAAAACTATATATTATAATGTTCAATGCAATATAAAATATCATATTATATAGCATAATGAAATAAATGTAACATAGTATAAATTATATGGTCAAAACATAATTAATGAAAGATGTGTGTTGTTGCCCAAATTCTAAGTGTTGGAAAGTGAATTTTAAGCTATGGTTTACAATAATATCAATACTATAGATATTATATAGTATTGAGGTGATTAAATGAAATAATTATCATTAATAACATTCACATGAAATAATGTGACAATTAATGAGGAAATAGAATTTATAAATTAAGGTATGTATAAAATAAACCTTAGGAATTACAAGTATATGTCATGAAATATTACAAAATATTAAGATAAGTTCGTAATATAAATTGCATAATATAATGCAACAAATCAAAATAATCATCTTACATTAAGATGATAAAAGTGTGACGTATAATGTAAGAGTATGAATCATGAAATATAAATATATGTGTATATATATATGTGATGTGCAAGTATATGAGAGTAATAAATAATGAGTATATGATATGGTTGGAAACTATATAATATAAAGAGTGAATGTTATTATATTACTAAGTTTGTAAAGTACAAGTTAATTAGTTGGAAATTAAATATAACTTGTTACAAGTCTTGAATATTATAATACATTGTATTATAATAAATGGCTAAATAAAAATGCCATATAAACATTAGTGCATGCATTCATGCAACTATATATTTTATACCTAAGTTCAAAAGAGAACAATATAAATTCATGGAACGAATTATAAACATTAGTGCATGAACATAATATAGGATGCAAAGTAACATTGCATGTATACATGCAACTATACATTAAAATTGTGTACTCGTATACTTAACCGGATCGGTTAAAGATAATACTTAAGTATAAACGTGAATATATTCGTATACTCGTAAATATAAGGAATAAATCCTTACGTTTGAAAACGCTACAACTAAGACGTTTTTATAACCGACTCATCTAAATAAACCCGGACGTCGGTAATTAATACGTATTACGACTGACGAGTTCGTATAATGATATTTTAACAAATAACTGTTGAAATCCGGGGATGAAAGGTCGAGATTACTTGTGTTGTTCGGACTTACCGAGCTTAAATAGGTCATGTGGATTGACTTATATTGTGTTTGTTATTTAGACCGAATCACCGACGAAGGCGCTTGACGAGCTAGAGGTCTACTACACAACCTAGATCTTTGGTGAACGGTATGTAAAGGGGTTTGATCCGGGTTGTCCTGAGGAATTCCTCGGGCTCGGATTTGTTTTGATAACGTGTGTGATTATGTGTGTGATGGATATCTGTGTTTACTGCATTATTTATTTATGCACGAACGTCCTACGGGACTAATACTACGTCGACTATAGATCGACTTATATAAAACTACATATGCGAGATGTGTGATTATGATTACAGTTGCCTGACCTAATACGCAAAGTATTACAAGTATGTAGTTATAACCTAAGTAAAACACTTAGGAACGGGACACGACATTGTCGGTCCCTAGAGCTTCGACTCGAACATAAATACTACCTAGAATCATTCTAGGGATGCGTAAGACCCACAGGGCAGCCAACAAAATAAGTGATGTTCTCCATAATTAAAATTGTAACTGACTATCTAACCAACGAAGTTAGCAGTGGAGTGGGAATGAATGTGATGAAGAACTTTAATCCAGACAGTCACTGGTTGCTGGTCGCGCGTAGAGATCTCTTGGGTTAACCTGTGTCAGGTTTTCCTTAGTTAATCCTGAACGAACCTAGATAGATCGTCAAGCGGAGTGTGTTACCGTTGGCACCAGGCCTTTGGCCACCTAAATGGACGCCTTTACACAGGCAATGTGAAATAGTCCCGGAGTCTTCGGATGATCAGGGCAGTGAGCACCTTGTGTGTACGTGGGACTACTGTCCAAGTGAGTATATTTCGGGTTGTCCTAATTGACGCCCGACAGTGCTAACCAAATCAAATGATATGTGAGGGCCCGGGGGGCCGAATGTTGTAATACGTGATGATGTTATTATACGATGTATGAGTTATCAATGCTAATGTATTGTATGATGTGTGACTGTGCTGCATATATTTATAATGATTATTTGGATTAGATGGATGGTTATGTGTTTATGCATGTTTATTACAATATTTATTATATCTACAAAATGGTAAAGCATGAAATCAATCTAATATCAAGATGGTTAAAAATGACAAGTGACCAATAGGGTCCAGGCCCGGCATACTCAGCAACTATCACTGAAACTACACTCATTGTGCAGGTTGCTGATCAACGTTGAAGCCGAAGTGCGGATACCGGGTAGTGAGGGTTACTTTAGTTACTATACATGGAATTTATTTGTATAACAGTATCAGTTGTGGATGTGTGACGGTACAGTTGTATTTATTTGGGATTTGGTAGATGCTCACTTCTCGAATGTTATGGATGTGGACTTAGTATGATGTATAGGAGATATCTCGTTGTCACAACGGTTTAGTAGTGTTGTTGTTTTAGTGTTGGATTTAGTTTCTGCTTCGTTACTCGCATGGGCGAGTAATGGCAGGTGACACCCGAGTGAGTTTTAATGTCGTTGTTTATTCTTCCGTTGTAAGACGTTTTATTTTTCTGTTAACGCGAGTGACTATTACGTGTTTATTTGAGAGGGGTGTTACAATCCACATCAGATTGATAACAAATTCCAACTTGTCGCTAATCTACTTATCAGCTTCAGCAATAATAAAATTATAAACATCTTTCTCATTTGGAATATAATCCCAGGACAAGTTGAGTGTTCCTTCCTATAACTTTTTGACCATAATACACTCGAACATAGAATGGAACATAGTATCGTTCTTGCCATAGAAGCAACAGAGAGGAGAACTCCCAATCTTTCTGGCAAGATTTGCAACACACGACACAATATTGTGCTTGAATTTCCAATAGAGAAGTTTAGCTCTAGGACTACATCCCAGCTTCACTACTCTTTTGTCTAAAGCCTGATCTTGATCACTCGAGGAAGGATTACTCTCTAGATTCGAATTAGAAGCTGTAAGATAAGTTGATCTAACTGAAAAGAACCTATCCTTAGTGTGATGCCAGTACCAGCTATCTTTATCCTGAAGACTAAATTTGATTTTTCTGATAGCTTCTATATCAATCTCCCATAATTGCTGACCCAAGGCCTCTAGATTCCACTCATTACTGTTCTGAAGCAGAAACTGATGGACTATAGTTCTGCTATTATTATCTGTCGTAGGAGTATAATGCTTAAAGGTACCGGGTCTAGGAATCCATGGATCACTCCAAAACAAGGTGTCCTTACCATCACCTATGTTTTTTCTGGCCCCCTTCTTCAGAAGATCAAGGGAAGAGATTAAAGAACTCCATATTGGACTGTCTTTGTTTTTTTTTCCTCACCTGAAACGGATCTACTATTGGGAAATAAATTCCTTTCAGAGTCCTAGCCACTAAAGAGGAAAGGTCTGTCAAAATGTTCTAAAGCTGCTTCGAAAGCAAAGCTTTATTAAAATCTCTTGCTGACCTGAATCCCACCCCACCTGTACTCTTACTCTTACATACCTCCGCCTACTTCAACCAGTGAATGCTTCTTTTATCCAACTGTCCTCCCCACCAAAAAGAAGCTAGCATAGAATTGATTTTATCTTTAATGCCCTTAGGGAGTAAGAACAAGGACATAGTATAAGCTGGAATGGCCTGTAAGACACTGGCCACTAGGACTGTTCTCTCAGCTTGAGACATAGGTTTTCCCCAACTGACCACTTTCCTACGGATTGCCTCTAAGAGAAAATTAAAGAATTGCTTCTTATATCTTCCCATGACTGAAGGGAGGCCTAAGTACTTTTGAAAGAACTGGGTCTCTCCATATCCTAAGATGTTACAAATCTGATTCTTGATACTATGACTAAGCTTTTTACTGAACCGAATCTCTGACTTCTGACTATTGATCTCATGACCTGAAGAGACTAAGAAGGAATTCAGAGTATCTTTGAGGAAAATAGCATTCTGCTCAGTACACTTACCATAAATTAATAAATCATCAGCAAAGGCTAAATGGTTAATACTCAGGCCAGAAATTGAAGTCTTAATTCCCTTGAACTGACCTCTTATTTCTGCACTGATTAAGTAACTAGATAAAGCTTTTTGAGCTAGGATAAAAAGAAAGGGGGAGAGAGGATCCCCTTGTCTAATTCCCATAGAGGGAGAGAAAAAAGCTCCAGGAACTCCATTAATCAGCACTAAACACTTAGCAGAAGAAATGCAGTTTAACACAGGTCTCAGCCAACTCTCAGGAAATCCCATCTCAGACAGGATATCTTTAATGAAATTCCACTCAATTCTATCATACGCTTTACTCAAATCCATTTTCAGAGCAAACTGACCATTTTTCTGAAACACCCCTAAACGGTTAAGAGTACATAAAATCATAACCGTGTGAAGATTATTCGATAATAACGTGTCACATTATGCGGGACACATAATAATTCTCGAACCATCAAACTAAGAGCGGACATACATATGTCCGAGAACGTGGCAACATGTCACCACCTAAGGTATGTTATAAAGCCTAGTTCAATTGTGTACAAGTTAATATTCAAAGATCACACTTAGGATGAATAACAATATCGTTACAAGTTATACTACATAATTCATGGTGATAAGTATTGACAACATGTAAAATAACATGCAACGTCTATGGTAAACTTATACTAGATATTTAACTTACAAGAACACATTAACTATAGAACTAACACATGAATAAGTCATAAGAGGACATGTAACACATGACTTATATTAATAGTGTAGAAACTAGCTAACATGTCATTATTAAATACCAAATTAAAACTAACACCAACATTAAACTATTGCTGGCTGGTTAATAACAAATAAAAAGGGAACATTAGGACACTTAAATATTCCTTAAATGGTACATTCATTATCTACACATACCCTCATTAAGCTATATACTGAAACAGCAAAGAAATCTGGCAGCATTGGCATATGCCATGTCTGAAAATCCTGCTGAAACAACAAGTAATATTCATATCTGTCCATATTCTTGGGGCTAGTCGTTGGCCACCCATCCTTGTCAGTTTGAGCAACAAATCCTTATATACTCACACACTCATGGGCATGCAATGGAGCATTTTTTTAAAAAAATCTGTGTAACTCCACCAGAAACATGTAGAACAGAAAGCAAACTGCAGACCATTCTCCCTTGTTCTGTTCGGTAACCTGCAAGCGTTTCTGATTTGGACTTTCTCTGCATGAGTTAGCAACTAAAATAAACTACTCTCTCAAACACACACAACCTGTGCCATTTTGATTTCAGTAAAAGCAATTTAGATGACCAGAGATGGGCACACCAGATTCTGCTCTTTCACAAACTTTCACACATGCACACAAACTCTCACAAACTCCTTTGGAACTTACAATTAGTAACAATTAAATAATTCATTGCTCATCAACCCCTCACGCTTGTACATGAACCGTAGGCCCTTACATTCCCTCTATGCATGCTCGATTTCCCTGTGCTCAAGCTTCTGAAAAAAAAAACTGGAACAGCTCATGGCCAACTAACGAGATAAATAAGCTACTGCACTCTCGTTGATCCACCATCTCTTTTGGGTTAAAAAACAATACCAGTGACCAGCACTATAACCTTCCACAATCTCACGCCTCCTTGGTCTTCAATTACAGGTTAGACTTTGGCTCAAGTTTATGAAAATCTGGAGCAACTAATCATGAAACAGCAAGTGTGCTGGAGAACCCCAAGAATCCACTCCATTCTTTCTCAAGTCCAGCGCAAGAGCTCTCATGCTAAATGCTAATGAAGTTTTGGAAATTCTATAACCAGTCCTCTCCAAGATCTCTTTATGTTGTTAAGCATGGCAAAACCACCTGAGTAGACAAAGGCACCTTGCTGAAATATAACCAGAAGGGCCGTAACGAACGCCAACCGGGACCCCGTGTGTGAGACGACACTTGCTTCTGAATAAGGTATGGATATGTGTGGTCCGTATGCTGCCGTGTTACACGGCTTGTTTGCTGTGTGCCTTGTCTGAAAATGACCATAAGATTAAAGCATGAAATTGGATTGCTTACTTATCTTGCTTATATGCTTGTTATATCATTGTTGCATATTACTTGCGCGCACACAATAGTTTAGTCCCTTTCTCATTTATGGAACTTGGAGATGGAACATGACGAACTACGTAACCAAAACAAAGAACTATACAAAGAGAAAAAACTCCTCTCTAACTATCGAGGACTTCTAACGACACCCACTATGGTGTCAAGTGATTAATGATAATGATAAGAAAATATCAGCTGGTGAACATGAGAATACCCGGGAAGACAACTTCTCGGGCCGCGCGGTATGGAATGCTCGGAGTTGGTATCTGTATCAGATCCTTCGACCGACTATTGTGGAGCACATCTTGGGTCTAAAGTGACCCCTCTTTCTCGACGTACACGCCGGACTGGAGGATTGGCAATTTGGGAAGCATGACCTGGGGTCTAGAGATGACCCCTCTTTCTCGACTTGACGCAGTGATTAGAGGATCAGCTATTTTGGGGAGCATAACCTGGGTCTAAGATGACCCCTCTTTCTCGACGTATGACGCCGGAATGGAGGAATTAGCTACGGAGGAGACTCCTCCAAGTGCGGTGATAGAGAATTCACAAATAATCCTTAAAGAGATAAAACAATTAGCACCTACATGATAAGGTCACGGATCTAAACTATACCCCTAGACCTGGTGCAAGGAAGAGAAAGGAAATACACACCATGGGAGTAAAGGAAAACTGTGTAATGCGACCAAGCAAATAAGAAAATTCACAATGTGATTCTTTAAGAAACAAGGGCTGGATAACACCTACATAATAAAGTCTTGGGATCTAACCTATATCCCCTGACTCGGTGCAGAGAAGGAAGGTAAACTTGTGTAATGAGAACAAAAAACAATACGTAATCTCTTGAATGATCCCATAGTGAGGATCATCGGTATAATATACCTACGCACACGTCCTATAAATTACTTGATTGTTGTTGCTACATTAACAACTTATTGTGCTGGGTGACGTGTTTGACGTTGCTATGCTACTTGCAAGTTGTGCTTGGTTGCTTGTTGATATTGATATGCTACCTTTAAGTGTGTATGATATCATGATGTATGTGGTGTGCTTTACTTGCTTTATTATACAGTAAATTGGACTTAATAATATTCGACCAAGTAATCGTGTAGCCCGGCAACATACGGGCTACACATATTCATACTCAGCGTAGTTTGCTGAGTCCTTTACAACCCAATATTTACAGGTATTGTGCCGGACGATAATGGAGCATAGGCGGGATGCCTACCATGGGGGTAGTCCATCAGGGCATGACTTTTGAGTTGTAGTAGTATGTTCAATGTATGGGTTGTTACTAAACCCGAGATGTAATTTTCAGTTTATGATATACTAATTTTGTTGTAGACACTCGGCATTTGGGAGTTGTATTTTAAATTGTATATGAGTTTTGATAGAGGGATGTTTCCAGTCATTCAGACCGCAACTTGGTGTTAGTAATGTGGTCTGTCAACCACGTGGG
The DNA here is from genome assembly GCA_023374045.1 of Limonium bicolor. NCBI lineage: Eukaryota > Viridiplantae > Streptophyta > Magnoliopsida > Caryophyllales > Plumbaginaceae > Limonium > Limonium bicolor. The sequence goes on along the minus strand of CM041779.1, from coordinate 145,242,056 downwards.
TGGTTGGCATCTATGGCACCCGGATGGAAATCTGAACTGCTGCGTAGATAACTCATGATAGCTTTTGGTGCGTTGTTTATTTGTTGGTCATTATTCGGGGGTGTTACAGAAAGTAGCATCAGAGCGTAGTTACACTCTGATGACTGGAACAGAGAAGTACCGAGTATAGGAAAACCTGAATTCGGGGAAACGGGGTTAAGGGTTAGTACGTGAGACGCGTTAGTTAGGGTTCTACCCCAGTAATACTGGATACCTAACACACTCCTACGCCCAACCTCCACACCCCTAATTTTCTTTAAATCCAGAAAAAGAACGCTATAGAGGTAGAAAGCCTCCTCTGACTCGGGAAAACTCGATCTGGCATCTACTTAATGTCATACAATTAACCCGTGAAGAAAAGACTATACTATACAGTAGACATTGCCAAAAGGATAATACCCGTATAAGGACCAATTTTAGCGGCAACCTGGGTCGACATGCTTAGCAGTCGATAGGACCCTACCTCACAAGCAAAGAGGACCGAAATACCCTAAAATTTATGAAATAAATAAAACTCAAATAAGCAATTAATTAAGCAAGGATGGAATTGAGATAAATTCTGCAATTCGAACACTTGAGAGGGTAATTTAAGGAAACCTCTCGTAAAACAATGAAATAAGAGAATATAGCTCGAGACAAAATTACACCATAAAATTGGTACAACCCATAATGCTTAACGAAGCATGACACAATTTTACACACTAAAGTATACTATTACGGAATTCAATAAATTCCCTAATACTTCTCATGTTTCTCTTCATTCTCTGCATTACCTGAGAAACACAATACCACGTCCTTTCTTCTTCTTTTATTCAATTATTCTTCTATGTCTCTGAATCTCAGACAGTTGAAACCGGGGACCACGATTGGTCATTTTTATCTGCTTCTACAACCGGCGAACGAGGAACATACATACTAATGTCTCCTTCATTCTCTTCTCGTTCGTGTTGTTCTATTCCTCTGGAACCCCGCAATCGTCCCACATAGGACAAATACGGCTTACCTTTCTTCTACTCTACAACAACATAAAATCACACCAATATCTAGCCGCTACCTTAGTATGAGACGCATATCCTCATTTAACCACCATCACCATACATGACCCATATCACCATTTGGTATATGATTACCCAAATACATGACTACCGTGATATCACTATGAAGCTCAAATCCCCCATCCTAATTCTTGCTGTTTCTCCATCGCTTCTGACATAACAAATCTTCTTAGACAATAATTGCAGTCCCTGAGAGAAACACATTGGTATAGAGATCATAAAAAGAACTCGCGAACCTTGTAAATAACCATTACCATGGGGCACTGGTTACCCACCCAAAAACAAATCAAACAGATAAGAAAATGACAATGAATTCGCCACCATGTTCAAACATCTATCAAGTATCTTGATCAAGGAGACCAAATAAAAGGAGTTGGGTACAATAGAGAATTAAGCTTCAATCATGGAGGAACAAATTCCGAAAGAGGAACTGCTAAAACACCAGCAAGCAATGACATGGGTAACTGTAGAATTCAATCTTATTAAGAATAAACCCTTTGGATCATGTGGTTATCATTAATTACGGTTATGAAAGAAATGATACGAAGTCTCACTGACGAATATAGTGAGAGCATGGAATTAAAAACTCTAGTTCCGATAATTAATACAGAATTCAGCATACTTGCAAGCCTCACTAATTAATAGAGTGAAAACTAAACGTTCAAGTCACGCGTAAGGCTCGTGCCATAAGACGAGGTTATAATAGATTAACAATTACCATAACCTCAGTAAGATTATCTCAATGATTGCTGTTAACATAACCTTTCTCAGCAGCAACAAATAAGCAACAACCCTGTAAAAAAAAAAGAGTCAAATCTAGAAACGTCATGCTTATGTAACCATCACCGAATACCTAAATTTCCAAAATCCACACCAAAGCTTAGCAGGTTCTCTAAATATAAGATACTACTCCCCGCATCCTAACCAAGGTACCAGCTGCTCCAGTGAGCTGTACTATTGTACTCTCCGACATCATCCCCTAAATTTGACCTCCCATGTAAGTATCTAAAGGGCAATGTATAATCCCACTATAGCGAAATAATCCTTCCAAACACACTACATACTAAGGAACTCTAAACAGGATTTATCAAATCATATATACCAATGTACATACATACATACCAGAAAAGACAAGATACCAATAAACCCCAAGGAGTAATTGGGGTTCAATTAAAGAAGGTCATGATTAGTGAAGCGACCATACCTAACTCGAGTTAACAATACAACTCAACGATCAAAAATAAATATTGAGACCTCAGTGGTGATAAATCCAGAGTACCTACCACCCGTTAAGTAGACCAAGAAGGTAAAAAGCCAGACTACTTCAAGTAAGAGAAACACACAAGGAATAATGATCAGGAAGTAACAAAAGGATTACGAGACCTAGAAAAGATTAATATACAAAACAGAATAATGTGTAAGTCAGATAGAAGTGAGCCTAAACGGGCCAACAAAAAAAATCAGACAAATATTTATGAGGAGGGAAATATCAGGAGTAATCCAAACATTTATGAACAACGGGGTATCGAAAATTTGGAAATTTTGAACAAAAATTAAAGGGCGTAATAGAGAGATTAATTGATGGGCGAAGTTGAGTAGTGAATCATTTTGTAAGTTTAAGGAAATCATAGTAATATTAAGAATTAGGAAGTATATCATTGTATACCCAATTGACTAGCACCAGGGGGATGTAAATGCATGTGCTAGTATATCACTAAACTTGTTGAAACACTTATATGGGATTCTACCTATAAATCAAGAGGTTTAAAACACGCGAATATATGTTCATGGATATACGGTTAGAAAATTTGAACAATTAATCTAAAGGCTTAGATTTCGACACTGGTCCATGAATTGATTACTAGATGACTAGAAACTAGTGTAATAAGAGTTCGAATTTGACTAATTGATTGGTTGCTTAAATCGGACGTGTAAGGTTGAACTTGACCCTGGCCAGGTCAAGCGACACTGCGCACAAATTGGGGTGAAGGGGTAGCCCAACATTTACGCTGATCACGTCAGTGTTGGATGATTCTTGAAACCCCCTACAAGTGGACACATAAACTACAAATAGGTGAAAGTTAACAAGTTGGTTAAGTAAAAATGCGAAAGAAGCGGTATTGATACTAGATGATGAAACCACATAAAATACATGGATACATGGCTCGAAAATTTGGGGATAAACACAAGGGTGTACAGATGTGTGAAAACTGGGAATAATGTGATGTTACCAAGAACATAGCGGTTAATACATAATGTATACACCACCGTAATCAAATGCAACAAGTAACCGGTAGAAATCAATTACCTTACTTCCGGGCGAGACATAAGAACAATGGGGATGATAAGGAAACTAAAAAAACCATGATAAACGGTTTACAATCATAAAACTTCTAACGTATATAATTCGGTAACCTTTGACTGAAACTAATTAAAGTCAACCAGCAATGTCAAAGCCATAGGTAGGGCTGGAAAAAAATAAAGATTTCTTAAAAAGACGAAAAACATCTAATTTGGCTGTGCACATTAGGGGATAAAAAGAGGTAGTAATGCTAGGAGAGTAGACTAGCTATCTACACATAATTATGAGCGGTAAGATAAACTAAACAAGTCGTTGTAACAAAGACACGTCCGTAACAATCAAATACTAAGAATTAAATAGTTACTAGAGAGAATACATGAATTAAAGCCAAAAGGTCAACCAAAAAGAACAATTCAGACGCTTAAAAGCGCACTAAAAGCATGAACTTCTAACCTCCAGAGTAAGGGGATAGATAAGCTACAACCCACCGAGACTGTGTACAAATTCAAATACCCCATGTCAGTCAAGAGACTTTTACGCCTATAGAATTAAGCTATGCACCCCCGTGAAAGACATAATAAGGGGAAACTAAACCCGAAGGTAATCAGAGTCACATAGCAGAAGCTGGTGGACCATATTCCACATTTTCCAGTTGAATAACTAGTGACATATCGGCCAATACCTTAGACCCAGAGAGGCTAAACCCGAATCCGTTTATAGATCTGTATGGAAACGGATAAGAATCGTTGAGACAGAAACTAGCCATTAACATGGTCAAAGCATTTGATAGGATCATAAGGTGAGCTAATAGCATAGAAACTCGAATGCCCCTTGAGAAGTAAACATCTTGAACCGAGGTTCAAGGATGATAGAAAAGGGATTACATGGGCGTAATCCATTTCTAAGAGGGGTAGGCTTGTTGCATTTTTACTGTGTTATTGCTCGTTTGTGGTGTTGTTTTAGATGCTATGTGTGTTAATGAGTGTGGATTGGGTTGAATGCATGGTGGTTATAAACGAATGACTTGTTCATCTGACTGCTTGTGAGTACCGTATATGAATATTGCTGATACATTGGAATATTATTGAGACCTTGGTTAAGCCACAGAGGTGGCGAGGTGCTTATGAGCACTGAAATACCCCAAACCTTAATATATTGTATAAACTCTTAAATATTGTGTATTAAGACTAAAAAAGTCTTAGAAACATTAGTAAAAAATTTAACAAAGAAAACACAAAATGTGCTTTAAAGTCAATAAGAGCCAAAATGTGCTCTAAGCTTGGGATAAACTTGGTTAAGACCTAATGAACTTACCAAGACCTCATTTATACACTAATGACATATTAAACCAATTACCAAAGAAAACCAAGCTTGAAAACAAGTTTAAACACAAAATGTGCTTTAAGGAGTCTTAAAGCACATTTTTGAAAAATTGTCTTGTAAATGAGTTTTGAGTGGCTAGATGTCCATCATTACTCTAAAATATATATGTGTACTATATAGTATCACATTTGGATGTCTATATTAATGGGAAATCAAAAATTTCACTTCTATGTGCCTTGTTTTCATGAATAGTGATTTTTATAAGCTATTTTGTAACATATGTTTGTATAAGTAATTAAATTGACAAATAAAGACTATATTACCCCTAAGTATAAATGGGGGCCAGTTTTCTTAAGTGTGGTGACTCACCACTCTCTTATTAATGTATTAAGTAAGTAATGATAAGTAAATAAACTACTTTTTACTTTATAAAGTATAAATATCTTCAAAAGCAAATTCTATCTCATTCTCTCATTTCCTTCCTTGTTCACACGGCTCCACACCCCTCTTCTTCCTTCTCTTCCACGGTAATACCACACCACCTCCATTAAAACTCCTCTTTGATCTCTTGTAAAATCTTGCTCACTTGTTCAAATCAAAAATAAACACCACCAATCTCTTCCTCTCATCAAGCTCTTCATTCCTATCTTCGTAAAATTCCAAGACCACCATTTCGGTGCCATGGAGTTCCTCCATTGAAGGAGCTTGAGCTTGTGTTTTTACATATTGTTACTCTCCTTTGCTTCTAGGTAAGGAATCTCAAATAAAAACTTCGTTTCCTTCATGTTTTTGTGGTAACCGAAAATATATTGAAGGAGCTCTTTGTGTGACCTTGTTCTAGCTTCATTCCAACTCTTCATGGACTAGGTGGAGTCCTCTCTTGCTAGATATTCAAACTCTCTTCAAAGAGCAAGGTAAAACAACTACATTAATGTTTTTGAAACAATGTAAAATTAGGGTTTACAATGAGATGAAGCTTATAGCTTGAATACTCATTATAATGTTTTATATTGTTTAGAACTTGCCAAAGAATCAAATACCATTACCGGTTTTTAAAGGAAACAAGAAAGAAGTTGTTTGGAAAGAGGTAAATCTACTAACCTAATGTTGTTTAATGCCTTAGGAGAAATGAGCTTATAATGCTTGTTAAAACTACCTAAAGAGCAAATGGTGAATGACTTAGTAAAGTGTTCTCAAGAGCTTAGTAAAAGGCATATGTGTTGTTGAGTGTATTTGCAGGTTAAAGGCAAATATATTGTGGAAATTCAGTGTTTATGATTTATGCATCTTAAGGGCCTAAGAGCCATGTCATTTAAGGGCCTAAGTGCCATGCAATTTAAATTATGCACTATATTGTGATGTAGTGCTTTATGAGTGGAGTTTTGTGTATAATAAGTGCTTGATGGATTTTTAGTGTTCTTGGTTGTTTGTTGGTAAAAACAATGTGTTTTGGTTTAGAAATGTTCTAGGAGAACCTATGTCGAAATTTAGGTAATAAGTGAGAAGTTCTAAGAGTTAAAATGAGTTTGATAAGTTAAGAGGTGTTTAGGTTGGTTAAGTGTTGTTCTTGGGTAAGAAACATGCATTAAGGTGATTTGGGATGTCACAAGGACTTAGGCATGAGCTTGAGGTTTTAGTAGGTACCAAAGTCATTTTGGACTTAGGTAAATACTTAGGCAAACTTTGGTAATAAGGAGGAAGTGTAAACTTGGAAAAGAATTTTCAAGATGGATATAAGGAGTTAGTTGTGAGTGATGATGCTTGGGAGATGATGTTAAAATAAGGAGAAAGCATTTTGGGATGATAGTTATCATAGGTATGAAACACCACTTGAAAAACTTGGAGAAAATTGTAAGTGTTAGGAATTTTGTGAGGAAATGGGTAAAGGCTTAAGGAATTAGAAATGAGTTTTATGAGTGTTTAAGGATGTCTTAAGGTGTATTTGAAGTGCCTAAATGAGGTTAGGGTGTACTAGGGTATATGGGGTGAAGTTTGGAGTTGAATGTAAAAAGGAAAACAAGGGTCTGGGCCAGACCGAACTTGCGACCGAACTTGCAAGGTCGGTCGAGCCCAGTTTACCCTGCGAGAATTGGCTTCTGGAAAAGACCGACCTTGGGGACCGGACTTGCAAGGTCGGTCGGGCTTGTATTTTGTGTACGGATTGAGTTACTGGAACCGACCGAACATAGGACGGACTTGGTAAGTTCGGTCGGGCTAAATTTACAAAGGGGAGAAACTCTCGGGAAAAGACCGAACATAGGACCGAACTTGGTAGGTTCGGTCGGAGTAGAAAATTTTGACGGAAATGTGTTCTGGAATCGACCGAACTTGGACAAGTTCGGTCGGTAAGGTCGGTCGGACCTAAACTTGTAAAAAAAAAAACAGAAAAGAATGTGACCTATGTAGTTAACCCTAGGGTATATAATGAAGGTAACCTAGGGTAAGTTAGACATTAAACATGTCAAATAATTATGTTAAACACTTAGTAAATTTGGAGGTTAAGTAAGTTAATTAACCGACGTTCTTGAATCATGTATAGGAGTGACCTACGGTGGAAACAAATCAAGGCAAGGACCAAGGTATGGTTTTCTTGCAGTCTGTTGCCTACCGGTTTACACCGGCTTGTGTGTTGTATGTTTTTCTTGTGTTTATGACGTTATAAGACTTAAACATGTAATGAGTTTACAGTTGTTCATATTATTGTGATGTTATGTTGTGACTCATTTCCCTTGTGTGTGTCTAACATGACTTACCACCTATTGTGTTGGTTGTTAAGTTCCACTATGAACTTCTAACAAGTGTTAACTGGGAAGTGAGGAATCCGGTTGTCCGGTCATGCATGTAAGTTAAGAGTAGATATCTGAATCAGATTCGACTCTTATGTTGTTAAGATTGTTCTCCTTAATTTGGCGTTCGATCTCCCGCTAGCTTCTTCCAAAGCTTACCTATTCTGACTTATGATCGGTTTAGTGGGAACATGTGTTTGTGTGGTGTGTTCGGGTCACTAAATCCGAACCATCTGTGACTTAAGTTACTCGTTCGTCTAACAGAACGGTAATGAGTGTGTTTAACGAGCTTAACATGAGAGTGAATCACTCTCTAGGCTCTTGTGTTATTTGACCCTTGTGGTTTGTTATTGTGGAATGAAGATCCACTGTGTATGTGTTGTTGTGCTGTGCACTATTGTTGCTATGCCACATGTTATGTTATGTTATGTATATAAATGAATGCCATGTTATCATGACAATTAGTTGCGCGTATCCCGGTAGCCGATGGGCTGCGCGTTAGCCATACCAGCCAAGGGTTGCTGACCCCCTCGGGGATCCATATTTCTTATACTGCAGGATGAGGATCGAAGAAGCGGAGTGGCTTTAGATCCTAGGATGCAGGTTTACTTTTGTATACTTTTGGATGTTGGCCCGGGATGCGCCTGTGCTCCCGTGGCATGTTATACATTTGGTTGTGGCAGTTACCAGTGATGTGATACAGTGATGAATATGTAACACTCGGTATTGTATATGATGTATTATGGTTTAGTTTTATGCTCGGGAGTCTGATCATCAGACCGGTACACTTGTATTTATTCTGCCTTGTCAACCACGTGGGTGGTTGACGGCGTTGTAGCACCGAAGCGTTAGTTACTGTTTAGTTATTTAATTCCGCTGCGATTTCATTTAGTATCATGTGCGTGTTAGGGGTGTTACAAAAAGTGGTATCAGAGCGAAGTATCGCTCATTGACTAGAATCCGAGCTTAGGAATATAACCGAGTTAGGAAACCTAACTACAGTTACTTCATTAACATTGGAAAGGTTAACCACTAACTAAGTGTGGAGATACCTTATTGTCGGGAAGCGTTACAACCGTTGGACCGATAAGTGTGCAAGCATATTGCTAATGAATATTCATGTGAATACAGATGACAGGTAGACCGCACGGTAGAGGCCGCGGAAGTGGTACCGGTAATGTGGGTGACCAGAGCGAGAATACTACGGCCCAGGTTATGGCTGAGGCTGTAGCAGCCGCTGTAGCCCAGATGGTACCCCACTTGTGGCTGCGATACAGCAGGGGCAGATGCCCGGAGTTCAACCACCACCGCCACCGCCACAGAGACCAACTGGTCAAGGCATTGGCAGACTTGAGACCCCTTCATTTCATGGGGAGACCGACCCACGTAAGCTGGAGGCGTACATCTCCGAGTTGGAGACCGCCTACGAGACCTTGGCTGTACCTTCAGAGGCTAAGGTCCGTCTTGCCGCTTACTACCTGAAGGGTTCGGCACAAAACTGGTGGAAGCTTGTGAGAGAGGACCGGATGGCGGATCCTCAGTTTGGATGGAGGAGTACACGGCTCTGCTGCGAGCCAAATACTACCCTGTGCACGTTCAAGAGGCCAAGCGCCTTGAGCTGGATAGTCTGAGGCAGGGGGACAAGGTGTCGGTTGATGAGTATTACACTGCCTTCACCGGCCTTGTCCACCTGTTACCAGACCTGGGATACTCGAACCGGGTGCTGGTAAACCGTTTCTATAACGGTCTCAACCACCGTCTTCGCTATGGGATGGGGCCAGCTGAGTATACTACCTTGCAGATAATTTAAATAAGAGTGATGTGAATATGTGTAGTCTACAAGTGAGTGTTAATGTGAGTTTGTGAGTATGTATTGCGGGGCATGACTGACCATCCTAAATTCAAGAGTGCTATCATGCCGCTGCTAAGGTGGAGATCACCGTCCGTCTGAGGGACGAAGAGAATGCGCACAAGCGCAAGGCCACCGAGGGCCAGAGTCCGCAGGGGTACGGGGGAGGAAAGAAAAAGAAAAACCTTATCCCCAGCCCCAGAAGAGTCAGCACCAGGGTGACAAGGCCAAGCCCAAACCACCACAGCTGAGGAGCCACTGAAGCTCACATATGCTTATGCGGCGAAGCCCCTACGCTCTTACCCACCTAAGGGTAAATATTTAATCTTGTGTGATAAGTGAAGTGTATGCTGATAAGTTGTGAAACAAGTACTGGATGTGTATTGTGATAGCAGCTAGCACGGGCTCTGGACCGGAGCGCCACTATTACTGTAAGTGGTGCAATGGAGACCACCCCGGCAAGGACTGCAAGGGAAATGAGGTGCAGTGTCGATACTGCGAGAAGTGGGGTCACCGTGACCACGAGTGTTACCGGAACCCCAACAGCAGAGTCAACAAGCCCAAGGGGCAGTGGAAGGGTAAGGCCACAACAGCTATTGATGGCCCGAAGACGGCTAACCAGCCACCCACTGATCAGAGGCATACTGATTCCCAGAAGGGGAAAGGGTCGGGACCTAGCAAGGCCACCCTGAATGTGGTGGACCGGTCTGAGGCGCCAGGGCCCTCTTCTAGACCAGGTACCGCCTAAACTGTTGAATGTAATAAGTGATTGCATACCGCATTTCATGCTTATGTGTATTAGTGAGTTCAAGTGTATTATCATGTGAGTAAGGAGTCAAAGTGTAGTGTGAAAGACACCTAATTAGATAATTTTAAACTTAAAGGAACCTTCAATATATGTTATCCAATCCCACCCACACCAAACCCTGAAGAAACCACCATCAACATCACCGACTTTCCAATGGAGCAATGTCAGGTTATCCAGCCAGGTATGATACTTTTAAATGGATACCTGACACCGGAAGCACAAATCCATGTCATCAGACGATGCGACGAACTTGGAGCTAAACCTGGAGGTTTCTACACACCCGAATACCCGAACGGATCAAGAATGCAATTGAAGATGATGTGCATGGGTAAGGACTGGAACCCTTACACCAAGTCATATCAAGAAGTGCGAGCTGAAGATGGAGCAACAGTACCAAGTATACCTGAGGAGTTCCGTGCGGTTGTTAATCACGCCGTGGGAATTGCTCAACAAGTTGAAACGGATTCGATTCCAAATGTGGAAGCAGATTTGTGTATCGTGAACTTCTACCAGAAAGGTGGACGGTTAGGTTTACACCAAGATAAGGACGAGTCACCCGAGTCTCTAAGTAAGGGAGTACCCGTGGTGTCTTGGTCCATTGGTGATACCGCAGTATTTGTGTATGGCGAGCAGAAGCGTGCTGATCTCGCAAGGAAGTTAATACTAAAGTCAGGAGATGTGTTAATCATGGGTGGGCAGTCAAGGATGCTATATCATGGCATCAGGAAGATCAAACTGAATACCGCACCGTCGGCAGTGATCAATGCCACACACATGAAACCCGGACGTTTGAATTTGACCTTCAGACAATTCTAAAGCCTTGTATACTTTTGTAATGTGTTAAGCCAGTATATGTTAAGGGAGTTACATATGTTTTAAGTTGTATCAACCATGTAAACCAACAATGTTGTAAAGAGAAGGTGTTAATGAATAAAGTGGAGTTATTGAAGTATATCAACCGTGTTGTTACCCAATACTTATTAGTTTGCCAATGAATTAGGCTGTGCACTCGGAACGGAAGGTACACTGAGTGTCTGCAATGAGGCAGAAGCCGGCAAGAGCGGCACAATCCTCACTGGTACCTTTCCAGTGAATGGCGTGGATGCATCGATCTTGTTTGACTCTGGATCCTCACACACATTTGTTTCGCTATCTTTTGCGAAGAGGCTGGGGTTAGATGGAGAGGAGATGCCAGACTTCTTGGTCACTCTCCCATTGAAAGAGCGGATCAGGTGTACCCGCTACCACCGAGATGTCATTGTAAGAATCAGAGGTGAAGAGTTCCCGATCGACCTGATAGAGTTCGACGGACTTGGATTTGATGTGATTGTCGGGATGAACTGGTTGGAGCGGTACAAGGGTAGAATCCTATGTGCCGAGCATCGACTGCTTCTTCGGAGTCCATCTGGGGTTACTATATCATACCGCCAGAGGCCCAGGGAGCCTTCGACACAGATCATCACCGCCATGGCCATGTATCGTGAGTTACGACGAGGGAGTGATGTATACCTCTGCTATGTCCAGGACATAGAGAGAGACCCTGAGTTTAGCCCAGATGTGCCGGTAGTGTCGGAGTTTCCTGATGTATTTCCTAAGGAACTGCCGGGCATGCCGCCAGCACGAGAGGTTGAGTTTGAGATCGACTTAGTACCGGGCACTGGACCCATTGCGAAAGCACCTTATCGTATGGCTCCAGCAGAGATGACAGAGCTCAAGGAGCAGCTGAGAGACCTACTTGACAAGGGCTTTATCCGCCCTAGTGTTTCACCATGGGGAGCGCCGGTCCTCTTCGTGAAGAAGAAGGACGGTAGCCTCCGCCTGTGTATTGATTATCGGGAGCTGAATGCTGTTACGGTGAAGAACCGTTACCCTTTACCACGCATCGACGATCTATTTGATCAGCTGAGGGGTGCATCAGTATTCTCCAAGATAGACTTACGTTCCGGATACCATCAGATTGCCATCCGTGATAGTGATATCGAAAAGACAGCTTTCAGAACGAGGTATGGGCATTATGAGTTCACAGTTATGCCGTTTGGCTTATCGAATGCACCAGCAAAGTTCATGGACTTAATGAACCGTTTGTTCCAAGATCAGTTGGACAAATCAGTGGTAGTCTTCATCGATGATATTCTTGTGTATTCTAAATCACGAGGTGAGCACGAAATCCACCTGAGAAATGTGTTACAAACATTGAGGGGGAATCAGTTGTATGCAAAGTTTTCGAAATGTGAATTTTGGTTGGACCAAGTATCCTTTCTTGGACATGTGATTTCTGAGGCCGGGATCGCTGTTGATCCGGCAAAGATTGATGCTGTGCGCACCTAGCCTAGGCCGAAGACAGTCACTGATATCAGGAGCTTCCTCGGTCTAGCAGGTTATTATAGGAGGTTTGTGAAGGACTTCTCCAGTGTCTCGAAGCCGATGACTTCCTTAATGAAGAAGGATGCACCATTCGAGTGGACAGTCGACTGTGAGAGTTCTTTCGCGAGTCTCAAGGATGCTCTGACATCTGCACCAGTCCTGACTATACCAGACGGTCCAGATGGTTTTGAGGTCTACTGCGACGCATCAGGCAGAGGTATGGGTTGTGTATTGATGCAGCACGGGAAGGTCGTAGCATACGCCTCCCGTCAGCTGAAGAAGCATGAGGAGAACTACCCTACCCACGACTTAGAATTGGGTGCCATTGTCTTCGCATTGAAGATATGGCGACATTATTTGTATGGGGTAAGTGTGACGATTTATTCTGACCACAAAAGCTTAAAGTACTTGTTCACTCAGAAAGAGTTGAACATGAGGCAAAGAAGGTGGGTTGAATTTCTGAATGACTACGACATTAATCTGCAATATAAGGAGGGTAAGGCAAATGTGGTAGCTGACGCATTGAGTCGCCGAGCACACTCTCTCCATTCGCTAGTCTCTCATACTGGCTTGGTTGAAGAGGTGCGGAGTGCTCAGATGACGGATCAGTACATGCTGGAGATCCGGCAGAATTATTGACGGACATTCGAGTCAGAAGTACGACTTCAGACTCCACGATGATGACCTGATTAGGCTGAATGGCCGATTGTATACCTAGGAGTAGCGCTGAGTTGAAGGAGCACGTATTGAGTGAATCCCATTGTTCTACTACTTCGATTCACCCTGGAGCTTCAAAGATGTATAAGAGTATGAAAAGGTATTTTTGGTGGACTGGAATGAAGAAAGATGTAAGTGATTATGTGTTGAGGTGTCTCACTTGCCAGAAGGTCAAGTTTGAGCACCGACGGCCTGGTGGTATGGTACAGCCAATGCCAGTGCCTGAGTGGAAGTTCCATGATATCTCCATGGACTTTGTAGTAGGGCTTCCGCCTACAAGGGGAGGTCTGAATATGATATGGGTTGTAGTTGACCGATTGACCAAAGTGGCCCGATTCATTCCGATGAAGGACACTTGGAAAGTGGCAAGATTGGCAGAACTCTTTGATAAGGAAATTGTAAGACATCATGGTGTACCGAAAATGATTGTATCTGACAGAGATACCAGATTCTTATCCAGATATTGGAAGTCTAAACGAGAAGCATTGGGTACTGAACTGAAATTGAGTACAGCGTTTCACCCACAGACCGATGGTTAGAGTGAGCGCACCATTCAGACACTTGAGGATATGCTACGTGCTTGTGCACTTGACTTTCAGACCAGCTGGATTGATAAGTTACATCTGATCGAGTTTAGTTACAACAACAGTTACCACGCTTCGATCAAGATGTCTCCCTTCCAGGCCTTGTACGGTAGACCATGCCGCACGCCATTATGCTGGGATGAGTCGAGTGAGACGGTCATTATAGGACCAGAGTATCTTGAACAAGTCCAGGCAGAAGTTCGCCAGATCCGGGCTAACATGAAGGCATCTCAGGATAGACAGAAGTCGTACGCAGATGTGCGCAGACGTGACCTGGAGTTCGCCGTGGGCGATCAGGTATTTTTGAGGGTATCCCCCATGAAGGGAGTATTTCGTTTTGGCCAGAAGGGCAAGTTGAGCCCAAAATATGTGGGGCCTTATGTTGTGACGGAGCGGATCGGCCCGGTAGCCTATAGACTAGACCTACCCGCCGAGCTGGGCAAGGTACATGATGTATTTCATGTGTCCCAGTTGAAGAAGTATATGTCTCATCCGTCTCATGTGCTTCAGCCTGAAAGGCTAACCTTAGAGCCGACCATGCGATCAGTGGAGACTCCGGTACGGATTCTGGATACTAAGACTCGAGACACTCGCCATAAGTCCGTGAGACTGGTGAAAGTTCTTTGGTCTAACCAGGACGTTGAGGAGGCCACTTGGGAGCTGGAAGATAAGATGAAGGCGAAGTACCCGTCATTGTTTACTTCTTAGTCCTCATGTGTATAGGGTACGGGGCGTACCCCTTTTTAAGGGGGGTAGAGCCGTTTCGGTTATGTGTGTACGACGTGTATTTGAATACATCGTCTATGTTATGTTACAGACCGTTGTGTCTGAATGATGTGGATAATGTTGTATGGACCTTGCGTCCAATGTTATGTACCCGATGTTATGTTGTATGGACCAGGTGTCCAATGTATGTAAGTGTGCTGTTAATGATGTATGGAAGTATTGTTTATAAGTATTCCCGTGTTCTAATATTTAGGATATGTGAAAGTATGAACTTTGAGGGCAAAGTTCTTTTAAGGGGGGTAGATTGAAATACGCCAAACCTTAATATATTGTATAAACACTTAAATATGGTGTATTAAGACTAAAAAGAGTCTTAGAAACATTAGTAAACAAATTTAAACAAAAGAAAACACAAAATGTGCTTTAAAGTCAATAAGAGCCAAAATGTGCTCTAAGCTTGGGATAAACTTGGTTAAGACCTAATGAACTTACCAAGACCTCATTTATACACTAATGAACATATTAAACCAATTACCAAAGAAAACCAAGCTTGAAAACAAGTTTAAACACAAAATGTGCTTTAAGGAGTCTTAAAGCACATTTTTGAAAAATTGTCTTGTAAATGAGTTTTGAGTGGCTAGATGTCCATCATTACTCTAAAATATATATGTGTACTATATAGTATCACATTTGGATGTCTATATTAATGGGAAATCAAAAATTTCACTTCTATGTGCCTTGTTTTCATGAATAGTGATTTTTATAAGCTATTTTGTAACATATGTTTGTATAAGTAATTAAATTGACAAATAAAGACTATATTACCCCTAAGTATAAATGGGGGCCGGTTTTCTTAAGTGTGGTGACTCACCACTCTATTATTAATGTATTAAGTAAGTAATGATAAGTAAATAAACTACTTTTTACTTTATAAAGTATAAATATCTTCAAAAGCAAATTCTATCTCATTCTCTCATTCCTTCCTTCCTTGTTCACACGGCTCCACACCCCTCTTCTTCCTTCTCTTCCGGTAATACCACACACCACCATTAAAACTCCTCTTTGATCTCTTGTAAAATCTTGCTCACTTGTTCAAATCAAAAATAAACACCACCAATCTCTTCCTCTCATCAAGCTCTTCATTCCTATCTTCGTAAAATTCCAAGACCACCATTTCGGTGCCATGGAGTTCCTCCATTGAAGGAGCTTGAGCTTGTGTTTTTACATATTGTTACTCTCCTTTGCTTCTAGGTAAGGAATCTCAAATAAAAACTTCATTTCCTTCATGTTTTTGTGGTAACCGAAAATATATTGAAGGAGCTCTTTGTGTGACCTTGTTCTAGCTTCATTCCAACTCTTCATGGACTAGGTGGAGTCCTCTCTTGCTAGATATTCAAACTCTCTTCAAAGAGCAAGGTAAAACAACTACATTAATGTTTTTGAAACAATGTAAAATTAGGGTTTACAATGAGATGAAGCTTATAGCTTGAATACTCATTATAATGTTTGTATATTGTTTAGAACTTGCCAAAGAATCAAATACCATTACCGGTTTTTAAAGGAAACAAGAAAGAAGTTGTTTGGAAAAGAGGTAAATCTACTAACCTAATGTTGTTTAATGCCTTAGGAGAAATGAGCTTATAATGCTTGTTAAAACTACCTAAAGAGCAAATGGTGAATGACTTAGTAAAGTGTTCTCAAGAGCTTAGTAAAAGGCATATGTGTTGTTGAGTGTATTTGCAGGTTAAAGGCAAATATATTGTGGAAATTCAGTGTTTATGATTTATGCATCTTAAGGGCCTAAGAGCCATGTCATTTAAGGGCCTAAGTGCCATGCAATTTAAATTATGCACTATATTGTGATGTAGTGCTTTATGAGTGGAGTTTTGTGTATAATAAGTGCTTGATGGATTTTTAGTGTTCTTGGTTGTTTGTTGGTAAAAACAATGTGTTTTGGTTTAGAAATGTTCTAGGAGAACCTATGTCGAAATTTAGGTAATAAAGGAGAAGTTCTAAGAGTTAAAATGAGTTTGATAAGTTAAGAGGTGTTTAGGTTGGTTAAGTGTTGTTCTTGGGTAAGAAACATGCATTAAGGTGATTTGGGATGTCACAAGGACTTAGGCATGAGCTTGAGGTTTTAGTAGGTACCAAAGTCATTTTAGACTTAGGTAAATACTTAGGCAAACTTTGGTAATAAGGAGGAAGTGTAAACTTGGAAAAGAATTTTCAAGATGGATATAAGGAGTTAGTTGTGAGTGATGATGCTTGGGAGATGATGTTAAAATAAGGAGAAAGCGTTTTGGGATGATAGTTATCATAGGTATGAAACACCACTTGAAAAACTTGGAGAAAACATTGTAAGTGTTAGGAATTTTGTGAGGAAATGGGTAAAGGCTTAAGGAATTAGAAAATGAGTTTTATGAGTGTTTAAGGATGTCTTAAGGTGTATTTGAAGTGCCTAAATGAGGTTAGGGTGTACTAGGGTATATGGGGTGAAGTTTGGAGTTGAATGTAAAAAGGAAAACAAGGGTCTGGGCCAGACCGAACTTGCGACCGAACTTGCAAGGTCGGTCGAGCCCAGTTTACCCTGCGAGAATTGGCTTCTGGAAAAGACCGACCTTGGGGACCGGACTTGCAAGGTCGGTCGGGCTTGTATTTTGTGTACGGATTGAGTTACTGGAACCGACCGAACATAGGACCGGACTTGGTAAGTTCGGTCGGGCTAAATTTACAAAGGGGAGAAACTCTCGGGAAAAGACCGAACATAGGACCGAACTTGGTAGGTTCGGTCGGAGTAGAAAATTTTGACGGAAATGTGTTCTGGAATCGACCGAACTTGGACAAGTTCGGTCGGTAAGGTCGGTCGGACCTAAACTTGTAAAAAAAAAAACAGAAAAGAATGTGACCTATGTAGTTAACCCTAGGGTATATAATGAAGGTAACCTAGGGTAAGTTAGACATTAAACATGTCAAATAATTATGTTAAACACTTAGTAAATTTGGAGGTTAAGTAAGTTAATTAACCGACGTTCTTGAATCATGTATAGGAGTGACCTACGGTGGAAACAAATCAAGGCAAGGACCAAGGTATGGTTTTCTTGCAGTCTGTTGCCTACCGGTTTACACCGGCTTGTGTGTTGTATGTTTTTCTGTGTGTTTATGACGTTATAAGACTTAAACATGTAATGAGTTTACAGTTGTTCATATTATTGTGATGTATGTTGTGACTCATTTCCCTTGTGTGTGTCTAACATGACTTATCACCTATTGTGTGTTGGTTGTTAAGTTCCACTATGAACTTCTAACAAGTGTTAACTGGGAAGTGAGGAATCCGGTTGTCCGGTCATGCATGTAAGTTAAGAGTAGATATCTGAATCAGATTCGACTCTTATGTTGTTAAGATTGTCCTCCTTAATTTGGCGTTCGATCTCCCGCTAGCTTCTTCCAAAGCTTACCTATTCTGACTTATGATCGGTTTAGTGGGAACATGTGTTTGTGTGGTGTGTTCGGGTCACTAAATCCGAACCATCTGTGACTTAAGTTACTCGTTCGTCTAACAGAACGGTAATGAGTGTGTTTAACGAGCTTAACATGAGAGTGAATCACTCTCTAGGCTCTTGTGTTATTTGACCCTTGTGGTGTGTTGTTGTGTGCGCTGTGCCACTTGTTGTTGTTTTGTGCTGTGCACTATTGTTGCTATGCCACATGTTATGTATGTTATGTATATAAATGAATGCCATGTTCATGACAATTAGTTGCGCGTATCCCGGTAGCCGATGTGGCTGCGCGTTAGCCATACCAGCCAAGGGTTGCTGACCCCCTCGGGGATCCATATTTCTATACTGCAGGATGAGGACGAAGAAGCGGAGTGGCTTTAGATCCTAGGATGCAGGTTTACTTTTGTATACTTTTGGATTTGGCCCGGGATGCGCCTGTGCTCCCGTGGCATGTTTACATTTGGTTGTGGCAGTAACAGTGATGTGATATAGTGATGAATATGTAAACACTCTGGTATTGTATATGATGTATTTATGGTTTAGTTTTATGCTCGGGAGTCTGATCATCAGACCGGTACACTTGTATTTATTCTGCCTTGTCAACCACGTGGGTGGTTGACGGCGTTGTAGCACCGAAGCGTTAGTTACTGTTTAGTTATTTAATTCCGCTGCGATTTCATTTAGTATCACGTGCGTATTAGGGGTGTTACAAGCACCTATGGTGAAATAGAACTGTGGAAAAATTTGGGACTTGATCTTTGCACTATGTGTGTTCCTACAACCACACGTTGGTTGGTAGGTCTGTATGAATTGTGCAGAATTATGTGCGTTTGTATTGTATTGGATGTACTCTGTGCTATGAATGAATGTTGTGTACCTTGGGTTTCCACCTCAGCATGTTATATATACATTGCTAATACCTTGAACTACTATGAGAACTTGTGAGAAGCCATTAATGTGGCATGATGCTTATAAGCACACCTGAGTAGTGAGAATTATATCGGACTTGATCCCAAGGGTTAACGAGAATGGGAAAACATCGACTAAGGAAGTAAGACTTCGGGACGAAGTCTCTTTTAAGGGGGGTAAGTTGAAACACCCATAAACAGTTAAGTACATAAAATCATAACCGTGTGAAGATTATTCGATAATAACGTGTCACATTATGCGGGACACGTAATAATTCTCGAACCATCAAACTAAGAGCAGACATAAATATGTCCGAGAACGTGGCAACATGTCACCACCTAAGGTATGTTATAAAGCCTAGTTCAATTGTGTACAAGTTAATATTCAAAGATCACACTTAGGACGAATAACAATATCGTTACAAGTTATACTACATAATTCATGGTGATAAGTATTGATAACATGTAAAATAACATGCAACGTCTAAGGTAAACTTATACTAGATATTTAACGTACAAGAACACATTAACTATAGAACTAACACATGAATAAGTCATAAGAGGACATGTAACACATGACTTATTTTAATAGTGTACCAACTAGCTAACATGATATTATTAAATACCAAATTAAAACTAACACCAACATTAAACTATTGCTGGCTGGTTAATAACAAATAAAAAGGGAACATTAAGACACTTAAATATTCCTTAAATGGGACATTCATTGAAATACCTCTACTTAATTAAACATGGATTAAACATATAATTAATTACATTAAGGCATGTAACAACTTGTGAACGAACGAACAATTAAATTTTGTACGAGAATATACATGTCCAAAAATATGACGACATTACATATTAATACGGTCACGTACATATATATGTACATATGCACAACGTTACAATATTATAACGATGTACACATAACTAGTAACACGACATTTTAATACCGTCGCATATATACGGGAAATAGGGATAAACATGCTGATACAAAAGAAAAAGAGCAAACATGCTCTAGCCGGGATTCGAACCCGAGACCTTTTGTACCCTTCCCGAAGCCTTAACCGGTTGAGCTGTGCTCGAATTCGGTAATTTATACCAACAAATCAAAACTAGTACTATGTCAATTAAGGTAATGGGAGTACGTCTCTTTACATAATATTAAGTAAGCTATCTATATCTTCTAATCTCATCGTCTGTCTAATGTACCCACCTTATCCACTTGCAAGATCTGTACACCTGCAAGAAACCACCGAAAGTCACCTACATAAAAATAATGCCATAGCTCAAAAGTTACATTCACTAAAGTAACGATCTTATTACTATACATATTAATCAATCAAACCCACCTTTATACTGGGTATACCACTCCCGCTCGTCTTTATATGTCATACTCTTCCACAATGATTTTTGAACTTCTGAAGGGCCACCGAATGGAAAAGAAAAAAAAATGAGCTTGTGACATGTAACATATAATACTACACCAATTTTTCTACCGTACTATTACAACTACCTATTTCTACCCATACCTACTCCTACCCACTTGACCGACAGCTCCTGCTAGCTCAAGCAGTTATCTAGACATGGGAAGCCTCCCAATCCAGCTAGGAAATCGTCTCCACCTTGACCAACCCATACCTACTCCTGCTAGTCGATTCTATTTTTTTCTCTTCTTCCACCTCTGTACCTTTCTTCATCTTCCAACCGAAAACCACCAACCTCTACTACTGCTGCTTCAAAAAAAAAAACGATAGCTCCACCTATCTTCCGTGGCTGCTACTACATTCTGAAGGTAAGTGTTTTAGACTCAAAATTCTCATCTCTTCTTCCTCTATTGCGGTATTATCCCCAGAGTTTACTAAGCCCTTCTCTCCTTCCTTTACGTGGGAAAAACCAGAGGGAAAAATACTCAGCACCTAGTGAAGAAGGAGATCCATGCTAGAGTTCCACCTCCATCCATTCCGGTAAGGATTTTCCCCCATGTAAACCTCTTATCCTTCCGGTAATGCACTTCCAAATTTCTCAACATAAACCTTGTTCCTTTCATGCAAAAAAAAAAACAGAAGAAGTTATAAGCTCTTCCTTTGCTTTTTCTTCACGTCCAAACCAGAGGAGAAGCACCTTGCTTCATGCAGCCGCAGCATCCAGATAAGGAGCTCAAATCTCATCCAAATCGGTAAGGAAAAATCTCACCTCTTATACTCCTCTATAACCGGTACAAAAACAGAAGGGAGAACCCATTACTTATCCCTCTCCTCTTACGGGTAATATACCCAGTTGTTTCACTGCCTTCTTCATGTCCCAACTGAGAGGAATCACCTTGGTTCATGCAGTGAAGCAAGTCCAAACAACACTCTTGCAGTACCGAGCTACGGTAAGGAAAAACACCATTGTCTTCCTTCCTTGCTTTACCGGTAGTATTTCTAACAAGTCTTGAGCCCTCTCTTTGCTTGCTTTCACGTACAAAATCAGAGGATAATCATCCTATCTCATGCTGTAGCACTATCCATGATGGAGCCCCATATTCATCCTTCTCGGTAAGGTTTATCCTTGTGCATACTCCTTGTTGTTCTACCGGTATTATACTCCCAGTTTCCAAGCTTATACTTTGCTCCTTTCTTACAAAAAACAGAGGACAATACCAGGCCTATGTAGCATCAGTGAGCCAAACAAACTACTCTGTCTGAGCATGCTTTCGGTAAGAAAAACCCCCTCTGTTTCCTCTTCATATTACCGAGTGTATATACTAGTTCCAACTCTATTTTAATACCCGGTTTTCCCAGATCTTCTTTGCTCCTTTTACGTACAAAACCAGAAGAAAACACCCAGCTTTGTGAAGGAGAAAAACCAAGCATTGAACCTCCTTTCTTGACTTGCTCGGTGAGCTATACCACTGCACATTTCCTTCATGTTCTACCCGGTAATATACCTAACTGTCATGAGTTTTCTTCTGTCTTTATTCACGTAAAACCAGAGAAGAAGTGCCCAGGTCTATGTAACAACAGGAGCCAACATAAACTATCTTGCTGTACCATCTTGGTAAGGGAAAAACGTGCCCATTCCCTCTCTGTTTTTTACCGGTAAAATGTACTGGAATAGAAGTAGTTAACACATACTTTTGCTCACTGAAAACAGGCGAAGAAGAGCCTAGAAAACCAGCTCCAAAATAAGGTAGAAACCATGCCTTGTTAAGCTTTAAACCATCACTTAACTATCTATATAATACCTACTACTAATACATGCTTTTGCCTTGGAAAAACATTACCGAAATGGTGTTGCTACCTTGGGAAGAAAATCTGCACAAAATGAGGAGAACCCAATCCGAGAGTAAGTCTAACAACCGTGAGCGTTGGAGTTTGCTGGGCTGATTCAAAAGCTTGGAAAATCGATGTAAGGATGCTAAACTAGTATATTATATAGTTGTTATGTTATTAAGTTGTAATATAAATCAAACCGTGGAGTGTAAGGGTTTTATAGGACCTAACCTTGTGTTAGAATAATTAATAAAATTTTTAACTAGTAAGTTGGTGTCTAAATGACCAACAAGGTTAAGGAGGGAAATATAAGGAAAATGCGTGAGGTTGTAAGCTTTGAAATGATCAAACTATGTATTAAAAGTGTTTATGACATTTTGGGTAAATTAACCTAATGATATGTGACACGTAATGCCATGAGAGTTATTTAAATAGTTAGAATACAATTTATAAAATAATGTACAAATATGTAAATCAAAACCGTAAGCTATAATGCCTTCTATGACGTTTATAAGTAAATTATATTATAACCCAAGGTTTGTATTAAAGCAATATATCTTGGGTTACTAAGTTTAATGTTTTATTAAGTTTAAAGTAAATTATAAGTTAAAAATGAATTTAAGACAAAAAAAGTAACTTCCGTAAGGTTTTGGGGTTACAATGAAATTAAAATGAAGTTTAATGGCTGAACATTATAAGGCCAAAAACTATATTTTCAAAGGTTATAAAATGTAATTTCTGAGAATTATATGGTCAAAACCGTAAATAAAGAAACTCTTGGTCAAACTGGTGGTCAATGGGTCAACATTGACCAATTTTAAAGCCTTGACCAAAAATTAATTACATAACTAACTAAATTGCGAACTTATAATAATGTTATAAGTTAAATATGGAATTTGTAAAAATATTGGGGTACAAAGGTAATTACCGAAAGCTATGGGTGAGTATGGTTAATATTATAGTTTATATCATTAATATAAAGTTTGGGAATTTTTAGAGTTATATAAGTGGGTATGTCGATAAAAGGGTGTGATATATGATTTTTGTGACTTATAAAAGTATACAATATAAATTTGGGTCAAAATGTAAATAAAGGAAAAAAAATGAATGTGGCCGGAAGTGGAAATTGGAAACAATTTGGGGGCTGTTGGAATATAGTAACATAAAACTATAGGTTATATGGATAATAAATATTGAAACCATATAATATAACCTATATATGTCACATGTTACAATGTATGTGGTTACTATGTGAATAAGGAGAATATTGTGGCTGAAAAATAAATATACCAAACAGCTATGGGCTGTTCGGTAATATACGAGAAATGACATATAAAAACCTTATGTTATTGATAATATAATGTTTGGAATCATATAACATATGTTATGTAAAATATTAGAAGATTGTGATAAAAGTATAAATATGGGAAGTTAAGGGTTGAAAACAAAAAAAAAGGGAAAAAACAGAAACTAGGGGGCTATTGGTATTTTTCGGAAATGTGGGAACTATATAGGATACATACTATATGATTTAAGATGTTATAATAGATGATGAGTATGGAATGTTATAAGATTGTGGTAAAATTGTAACACTTGGAAAGTATAGGGTTTGTAAGGGAATGAAAAATAATATACATGCCTTTTCGACAACAATGAATAAAAGGGGGGTATTAAAACCATAGGTTGTATCTCATTATAAAGTTTGATGTTATAAGACAAGGTATTTATAACATGGTGTAATTATGTGGGTATATTGTAATTAATGAAAACTATAAGAATAAAGAGGCACAAGTGTTATATATATATATATGTTATTTTCGGTAACAATAATAGTCACTAAAACCATATGTTATAAAGTTTAATGACATATAAAATATCATACCATATGATATCATGATGTGAGTATAACATTAGATAATGTTATGTGGCCAAAAGCATAGTTTGTAAAAGACTAATATGCTAGCGCACATATATATACAAAAACACTATATATACCGAAATGAAGATATAAACTATGGTATACAATGACACAAAATACTATGGTTAATATAAGATTTTGGAATGGTTAAATAAACCCCGCATAAAGAATGATATGTACATAATATAAAGTTTCTCACTTCATTAGAAACAGTAACACCCCTACCATTAATACAGTGCTTACCGTCCAATCTCCTTACATATCAGATACACGCAGCGGATACATACTTACATACAATGGGTGATACAATGCCGTTAGTCACCCACGTGACTAACAAGGCTACTACTTCTACATACAGCATCGGTCTGATGGACCGGAATATCCGAGTACTACACACTTACAAACATACTCCAATTACCGAATCAAATACTAGAACTTCCCATTCATTACAATACTCCATAAGTTCAATACAATATGATTCACATACCGAGTTTATTAGGTTCCAAATCAAATGCAATACTTCTCCCAAGTTCATACATACTCACTAAGAGTCTACATCTACCCATTCCTCACAACTACTTACTTCCTAAGTACAAGGGGTGTGCTGATTAGTACACCTCTACATTCTGCTACTACTATCCAAATGTAGTCACCGGTCTCGTGCCTTGACCATATCCTCTTCGGGTACCTGCACACTAAAAACATTCCCCCGAAGGGGTCAGCTTTCGCTGAGCATGATAACCGCATACCCCGCGTACTAGTGAGGGTACGCCGACCACTTGGTCGAATACATGCGGTTGATTTCATCCAAACATACATGCATACATGCTCTTATACAAAAGGATACAATACATTACGCAAGGAATACATACATACACTTCAACACATACATGGTGATTCATACAAGCCATCAGAGACATACTCACCTTTCTGAAATCCACAATACACAGTACAAGATACAATGCATACGCAATTCATACACAATCCAACAAACTTGTTAGCTCATATTGGTCCACCCGGGTTAATCGGGTGGAGATTACTCTTTTACTCGTTCCACATTACTTACGCATACATACTTACGGATCCATACTTACTTACTCTTACTCTTACTCATGTTAAGTCGTCGGGACCTCCGGCCCGGGGACTACTCCGTCCCACCACCGGGATTTACTTGACTCACCAATCCGGGATGCTACCCATTTAAGGGGTTTGGGCCGCGGACCAGTTTAAGAGTTAGGAATCGGATCCAACCTCTTGTGTCTCCTCATCCTCACGCGTGGCCGAAGCTATATCGGACTTCTACTCATTCCAATTTACTCACTTAAGTTAGGAGTTAGGTAGTTAGGAATTAGTAGAAGTCATTCATTCAACCACATACACAAATGCATTATTCATATATACATCCATACAAATACAATACAATATACAAGTACACAACAAGGTACAATTACACATCATCATCATCATTCATATATTTCATGAATTATACAAACTATTGTTCAAGACAAATATCGAGAACAATGTAAACAAGCACAAGTAAGTGCAATATAATCCAATTCATGCATTTATCTTATTAGGTGGTCAAATAAGCACACAAATCGGGGTAACCAGATTAGGATACAGGGCATGAAGAAATCATACCTTTCACCGTTGACTTTGGACTCACCGACTCCCTTCGGTGTTCAACTATTTGAATCCTATGACATACATACAATTGGGTGGTTAATTATCCATAACTAACCTTACTTATTACTTTCCAAAAGTTTCCTAGTTCATTCTTACTAACTCTTTGTTGTTTAAATACCTTTACTTATGTTACTTACTTAAAATTGTTTTCTAACTTGTTTATGGCCTTAATGACCTTTAAACATCATTAATTATGTCTTAATCATCTTATAATATCATTACCCCTCATTACCCATCCTTACCTAAACATTAATACACATTCTGGAGGGTTTTTGTAACTGTCCGGGTTGGTGTCCGGGTTTACAAACCCGGACCACCACGTTAAACTTCTTCTCGGGTGGAATTAAGGCTTGGTCCGGGTTTCCTTCCTAGTATGCAAACCCGGACCACAATGTATTATGTTCTCGGGTGATTTTTTTGCATCGTCCGGTTTGTGTCCTACTTTGCAAACCCGGACCATGTGTTTTAGTAACTTACGGGTGTATTTTGGGGTGGTCCGGGTTAGCATCTTGGTTTGTAAACCCGGACCATCCCATTGTAAAACTTTCTGTCTGATTTTAAGGCTAGTCCGGGTTTGTGTTCTGGCTTGCAAACCCGGACTAGTTACAGTATTGCATTTTACATAAGTTTTTGAACTTGTTTCAATTCCAAATCTCTACCAATCTCTTCCATATATTCCTACATATTATTTAGCATGTTTTAAGCTTGTTTAAGCATTTTAAACTAGCCTAAACCAACACTATAAAAATATGTTACATACACCCATTTCACTGTAAGTTTTCTCCTCTGTTACAATTTCTACTCCTTCCAGAAATGCTACAGACTTTCCTTCTCTTCTTCCCACTCACCAAATGACTCTCAAACTATCCTAACTTAGTTTGACAACTCACGTTTTACCATTTACAACTCCACCCAACTACACTCTTTCTTCTTGTTACAAACCAAAGTGAAATCTCTTATTCTTTCCTTCTCTGTACAACAGCTCTATTCTTTCTTTTCTAGCACACTCAAGTCTCTAAATTCCTGAACGAATTTTGACAGAGTTTTCCCACATTTCTAACTGTTCTCACCACAAAATTTTGCACACTCAATATATTCACCACCTGTTCAACATATACATCCATATACAAGCTTTCATACACAATTTTCAAACACTAAACACTACTAAAAATTCCTGCACTCTACATTACCTCACCATCTAGTTTGTAACAGTTTTTAATATGTCTTTTAAGGGTTTAAAACATTTATATTCTCCTACACATTACACTACTACACAATACCATTTTCATTACTAATTTCAACTTCTAAAAATCTGTCACATACATACTTATACCAAGCTACACAAGTGAGCATCCTTACCTTGTTTTTCTTCTAGTTTTTCTTTCTCCTTCTTTCTTCTTCCTTCCTCCCTTTCTCCACCGGTTATAGTACTTCACAAATCTAATATCATAACCCATACATACACACCATTTCAATACTAAAACCAATCCCCAAACATTACTTAAGCTTTAACGTAAGTTCTAGGGTTTATAATTTCCTTTACCTTCCAAGGGTGTAAATAAAGCTTGGAGTGGCTCAAGAACAAAATTTCTAACTCCACCAACAAGCCAAAATCGGCTGAGTACAAAGGGACAAAAAGAGCTTAGTTTCTAAATTTCGTTTTGCCCTTAAGAGCTAGAAAAAGATGGAGTTTCAAGAAGATTTTTACCTTAGAAGAACAAGGAGAAGAAGGTGGTGCTAATGGTAGTCTTGAAGCTCCAAATGGGGTATACCCATAAAACGAAAGTTCTCCTTTTTGATTTTTGAAAAGAGAGAAATGTTCTCTTGATGAGAGGAATCCAATGGTGTAGTTGTTTTTGTAATTTTTGGAGAAGGTTCAAGAGGGTTACAAGAGGAGAGAGAGAGAGTTTTTGTGTGGTTTGTTTACTCCTCCATGGCTGTCGCCTGCTTGGGGAAGAAGAAGGGAACCAGAGAAAAGAGAGGGAGTGGGTACGTGAGTTTGTGAGGAGAATGAGTGTTATACCCAAAATTTCAACCCCCCAGAGTAGTCTCTAAGGCATACGTGTTACAAAGGCAAAAGGGGTCAAAAGCACCAAGGCGGGATTTTCCAATGACATTATCGGGATTTTCTATTTTCATATGACTTGTTCATTATCTCCAAACACTTCCAAATATCATAGTCATTATGAAAGGTATTTCATGATTTTCTGATAATATTTATTCTGGAAATTTAGCTTTTAATTCATATTATAAGCTAATTTCTTTAATTAACACATGAAATAACCTCAAAATAGAAATAATAAAAGGTTTCCAAAATTAAAATAAAATTGTCACATGGTTAGCATGACTACATACAGTCATAAACCTGAAATTATTTTATTTGGAACCTTAACCCAAAATTTAAAAGAGAAATTCAATCATTTTTGCAATTTTCTCTCTCCTATGGAAAATACCGAAATCAAAACAAAACGTCATGAAGTTTTAACACAAGATAGAGGATGATTATTAGAGACTAATGCCATTGGAATTTTGTTATTTCGACTTTCCAATAATAAGTTATGAATTATGGGAGATTCCAAATTGTGAGATTTTTATCTACTCAGTTATATATCAAAATAACCCGATTCCAACTCTCAAAATTCTTAAAAATCATCCTTTATCTTCA
Source organism: Limonium bicolor (assembly GCA_023374045.1). NCBI lineage: Eukaryota > Viridiplantae > Streptophyta > Magnoliopsida > Caryophyllales > Plumbaginaceae > Limonium > Limonium bicolor. The sequence continues at coordinate 145,213,569 of CM041779.1, read as the reverse complement.
GTTAAAATTCATAATTTTTATCGGCCTGAAACATATTTTAAAAAATCGGATTCCCTTAGAGCACAAAATCAGGGTTTTAGATAAAAATCTTGTTCTATCAACATGACCTTGCTCTTTCTTTAAAGGACCTTCCAAAAACGACCTAGGGCAGGGGAGAACACTTCCAAAGTCAGAAAACACAGCCACAAACTTTCTCCCCACGTTTTAACACTTCTAAGCCTCAAATCAATACCGAAACACTGCAGAAATCACCCCGAAATCACCAAAAACTCATCCTTTCTTCTCCTATTGAACTTCCAAGCACCAAAAACACACAAAACCACCACAAAACAGAAGAGAAACGTCCTTAACAGCATAAAGAAGAAGGAGTCAGAAGCACAATTCGAAGTCAATCCAAAACCGGCATCAACGAAGCACCAAAAGATCCCCGTTGTGAAAAGTCTCATTAAATCCGAAGGTAAAACAGGTTGAAGTCATGTTTTTATGACTTTGTTCAACTTTAACTACTTTGTGTAAAATTTGGAGTCGAATTGACTTTTTATCGCTTCTGAATTAGCGTTTGTTTTCGCTTCTGCTCAATAACTTGTTTGCTAAGTTTCGTGTTTAATTCGAATTCAAATTGTAAACTTTCAATCACTAACGTGTTTAGAATCTTTCAGGCTACCTACCCAAAAAATTTGAGCCAGAAACACCACCGGGAGCCACCCAAACGCCGCTGTCCGAGGGCGGTCCGCACCCACGGACGCTATGTCCGGGGTCCCGGACGCCCTGTCCGAAAGCCGGACGCCCCCGGACGGTGGTGGGATATTTTTATTTTCAAAATTTAGGGTTTTATAAAACATGTCCGGGCCCACGGACGTCCTGTCCGTGGCCCCGGACTTTTCAAAATCTCGTTTCTGTTTAAATTTACTTTACTGTGTAATTAAGTTAACTAGGGTCCGTGGGTTCGGACATTAGGTCCGTAGCCACGGACGAAAACAAAACTTGACCTAATTCTGCCTCCGAAACCCTAGTTTAGGTATTTTAATTTCCACTTTAATTTTCTGTCAAAAAATGTTAAAAAAAAAAAAAAAAACCAGAAGCGCGCACTTAGGTTAAAAACGACTCGTAATAAGCCGTAATTAAACTAAGTAGAGGAAAAACGACTTCTAGGGGTAATGAAAGTAATTGAACCCTAATTAAGTCGAATATCAAGCCCCCGAACCCGAACTCTCCTTTCCTAATTTGATCTAGGTTAAAATTAGGTGGCGACTCTTAATAGGTTCCAGTGAGCTAGCTTAGGAATTAATAATTTTTGTTATATGACATAGTATTAATCTTAGGTTATAAGTGGACCTAAAACCCGGTTAGATCCTAATCAACTTTAATCAACATAGGATAGGGTTTAAAATCGAGGCTCACAGACTGGCGACTCTGCTGGGGACAACTTCTTAATTTTAACTTGTTTAATTTTAAGAAAGAGGGCTTAACTCGAAAAATTGTTTATTTATGGCTTTATTACTTTGTTTATTTAATTTGTGCGCACTTTAATTTTCTTCACCTTTGCATCATATGAGAGCGAGGGTCCACATAAACCGATTTCACCACGGGACCCGTTTGAGGGTCCCCTGTCCGGGACTCACACCTTTTAGGTGATGTGAATAAGCGGGGGAAAAGAGGAGGGTGTCGTCTAACCACACCCCCTTAATACCTGGGCCTTAGCCCCAAGCGTTTTCCTGGCAGTGCCCTTACCTATCCCATTGTTTGGTCAGTCAAAGACCCGACCAAAGACGCACACCTTCAGGTGATGTGAAAAGAGTGGGGAAGCCCAAAGAGAATAGCGTGCAAGCCCTATTCCTTTGTGGTGACCTGGGCCCATGCCCTAAGCACCTCTCCGGATCGATCCATACCCGGTTTGATTTAACATCTAGTGAGGACATGTTGAATTTATGTGGGCCTTGTTTGCTTGTGTGATCGGCCCACTAACCAGCCTAGAAACTTATAGGAATTTCTCCTACATCAACCTAGCCCAACCCGAATTGGCAGCTCTATTTGTTTACGGCCCAAAGGCCCTGTTTGGTTTGAATGAATGAATTGTTTGTTTGGGCTCAGGCCCAAAAGTTTAGACTTAGGTGATTTCTCTCTTTCGGCCCAATTTGAATTATCAATTTAGTTCTAGGCCCATGAAAAGCAATCCATCATTATCCATCAATCCTTTCCATTTCAAGGCCCATTCTAGTCCAGGAAGACTTTTCACTCGGGTTTTGACCCACGATCCTAGACATGGGTATCATCTTCAGGCCCAATCATAATTACTCGGCCCAAATTCCAATTCACATCCAGAACATGGTTTAGAAATCACTTGGCCCATGCGCTTTACTTCTAACCCAAACACATTCTGGCCCAAGCGCCCAATTCTCAGTACATTTAGCCTAGGCACCAGTTCACAGCTCATGAACCATTCCGGCCCATGTGCCTCTCTTCCGACTCATTTCGGGCCTCAGTGCCAACCCACAATCTTCAAAACATTCCAGCTCATATGCTTTTCTTGCAGCCCAAACAAGTTTTAGCCTAAAACTTCTTTGCGGCCCAGAATTTTAGCTTAGGTCACTTTTGTTTTCCAACAGATAAGCCCAAATCTCAAAGAATGGCAGAGGGAGGAAATCCAATCAACATGGATGCCCAGTTAGCCGAAGAATTCAATGGGATGCTGGAAAAGATTGAGCGCATGGAGAGGGCCAACAAGCCAGCCGGTTTTGACTACTTTCCCACTGGATTATATCCCAAGGTTGATCTCCCTCCAAGGTTGAAATTGCCAACACTTCCTCTATACAAAGGTTCCTCCGACCCACAGCTTCATTTGGCAATGTTCGATAGGGAAATGTCTATCCTTTCGCTAAACGACATGCAGAAGGCCAAGGTATTTGCTCACTATCTTGATGAGACCCCTCAACATTGGTACATAACTCAAAGGATAAATACCAAGACCTATGAGGAGGTATGTGAAGCTTTTCTGCATCATTTTGAGTACGCTAGAAGTTTTGGAGTCACCAGGGCTGATCTTGCAAGCACACAACAAACAGAAGGTGAATCAATGTCTGATTTTGTTAAGCGTTGGAGGATGAAGGCAGCCGCAATGCTCACACAGATGGATGAACAAGAGCAAATCCGAATGGTAATTAAAATATGCAGAAGCAATACAGTGATGAGCTGAAATTCACATACTTTCCTAGCTTCAACATGCTGATGGGACAAGTTAATGTCCTAGAAGAAATGATTCACCAAGGGGAGTTAAAACTTGGGAACTCAAAAAACACCGGGAATGGCTCGGGGACAGCAGCCTGTATCCAAAGTGGCACCCGAAAGAGAACTAGGCAGCATGAGGTAAACACCGTTCGACAGATAAAAGGACCAGGACAAATCATTGGGGCAATGGAATCATCCCGAAAGAGCTCCCGTCAGAGAGAGTTCACAAACATCGGTCAACCATTGAGCCAGGCTTTTGAAAGACTCCGGAACAAAACATGCTGCAACCTCTCACCCCTCGACAAAGAGACCCTCAAAAAGGAAGGAATCTGAACCAGTATTGTCAGTATCACCAGCTTCCCGGTCATGACACCGACAACTGCAAAATTCTGAAGCAGCACATCCAAGATCTTATCAATCAAGGTTTTCAACTCCCCGAGTAGGAATCCCATGTAAAGCACCATCAGAGACTGCTATCTTCAAGTGTTTTCTTCGATTTCTTCTCTTTACTAGTCATTTTTATGTTTTTCCAATGTTTGTAGTAGTTAGTTTCCTTTATCATTTTCGGTAGTTTCTCTAAGTCTGTAATTTCCAACATTTTATCATGATTCATAAATAAAATCATAGTTCCATTTTCACAATTCCTGTACAAACCATTTTTCATTCATCGAAAAAACAAAAAACAAAAATGCTTTCCAGGGAAAAGGATCACGGAGTAATCATTTCCCGACTATGGAACAAAACGATTTATCTCTTGTTTCTAAAAGTTGAACATGCCGCGCTAAGCATCACAACTCACCCCAAAACATCCAAAACAACCCATGAAGCGGTTCCAAATCCACATCTATCGAATTGTTGTCATAAACCCCAAATCAATACTGAGGGCAATCTGAGTTTAGAATCGTTGTCTTCGAATCTTTTGGTTAAGCTTGTGAACAAGTCTCTAAGTGAAGATCTCGCGAGAGTGTCTTGAGTGGTAAAACCATGAGTGAACGAGCGTATCATTCTTACACGACTCGGTGAGTCCACATTCAAAGGTGAGGTAAACGGTATAACTCTGACCGAAGGAGATAATTTGTAAATTTACCCTTAGACCTGCGAAAAGTAACTAAGAACGGATACACAACTATCAGGAATGACGAAGCACCTAGGTACAGCACCACATAGCCAAAAGCTTGTAAACCCTATCACTAAACCCTAGGCACCTCCGTTGAGCCTTTCGTATATCCCTTTTCGATATTATGAACTCCACAAAAATAACCCAGCCAATGATGAATGTCCAGCCCGGTGACCAAAGGAAGCAAGGAGCCAGGTTCTCGGATAATGTTTTTCATCAATCCAAAGAAGCAACGCCGCTATCAGCATGACGAAGTAATCCGCAAATGGTCCCAAAGTGACACAGGATCCAAAGAGCTCACATCAAAACAGCTCTCGAAGCCCAAAACCGGGAAACACAAGAACCCCGAAAGCAAAGTCAAGAAAGGATAAAACAAAGAGGCAAACCTGAAGTGCCTCGAGGAAATCCGAATGACAAAAAGAGGAATGGTGTGTGTAAAGGACGACTTCAAAAGTCCAAGTCCATAAGCTCGAAAGCAACGTCAACACAAAGCAGCTAGACGACTTCAAGACAAGGAAGATGATTCCGAGAAAAGAAGCAAGATGCAACTTTGGTCACCCTTTTAACTCCACATACCTCAAATATCCCTCCATGGTCCCGTTGTCTTTCATCACACCCCATGGCCATGTTATAAGCTTTAAAGACTTCCGACTTGGAAGTTGTGTATCCAATCACGTGAAAGTAACAGATCGAATGCGTAAATTCATCAAGTATCAAATTCAATGGTCTAGAAGTTGTGACCGTAAGTGAGAAACGAGTGTAAACACCAAACACGTTGAGTGTAGGTTAGGAAGCACCAAATCAGAACATAAGCCCTGGCCCTGTGAGGACGAGACTCGTTCGCACGTTTGATCAAAGAAAATACTGGGGGCAATCGATCGGAACGATCGATTGCCATGAACTCTAGCTCATATTGTCTTAAGGGAAAAATACTGGGGGCAATTGTTGGTTCCAACAATTGCTATGACAACACCAATTGGAACCCAAAGCTCAAACCAGCACCCTCCCACCACAGGCACACATAAGCCCTTACCTCCACTTCAAACACCTCAGGCCCACATAAGCCCTTACCTCCACACTCCACTACACAGGCCCACATAAGCCCTTACCTGCATATCAAACACCACAGGCCCACATAAGCCCTTACCTGCATATCAAACACCACAGGCCCACATAAGCCCTTACCTTCACATCATACACCATACCTCACCGGCGGCATTTTCATCTCGTAGGAAATAAGTTATAAATCCGAAGTCTATAGTTAGAAAATGATGATTTCACTTTCCTTTTCAGTAAACAGAATTTTCTTCAAACACTTCCACGTTTGGCACCTCTTTCAACAATCTCTTGTCTTGAACAACTTTCCTTCAAACACTTCAGTTTCATAAAATCTCATCGTGGCCACATTTGGCACACTTTCTAGCAATGTCTTGCTTTGGACAATTTTTGACCCTTAACATTGCCATGTTTGGCACATTTTCCAACGATTTCTTGTTTTGGACAAGTTTCCTACATACACTTTGATTGTATTTTGACATGCACATCATCTTTGCCACGTTTGGCACTTTCATAATCAACTTTCATCATGATCATTTGCATAAAGTTTATCTTGCATCCGTCCGTACGAAACTCCTCATCATAGACCAGAGATACAGATTCTCAACGAAGATACAGATTCTTCAGAGATACAGATCTCACCCGATCAGAGATACAGATTCTCAGCCGAAGGTACATATTCTTCAGAGATGCAGATTCTCAGCCAAAGTTTCAGATTCACCAGAATAGATGAACTCAACCTCAGGCTCGTCATGAACCCAATTTCCTACCATTCCACTTAGGCACCCATAGGTCCTACTTTACATTCGTCAATTTAGGCACACATCACATCGATCTCATTACATCTCTTTTCCAGGTTCCCGACACCTTATAATGCTCGGCGTGTCCCATTCAATCTCAGGTTCCCGACACCTTATAATGCTCGGTGTATCCCATTCAATCTCAGGTTCCCGACACCTTATAATGCTCGGTGTATCCCATTCAATTCAGGTTCCCGACACCTTATAATGCTCGGTGTATCCCATTCAATTTCAGGTTCCTGACACCTTATAATGCTCGGCGTATTCCAGGTTCCCGACACCTTATAATGCTCGGTGTGTCCCATTTAATCTCAGCTTCCCGACACCTTATAATGCTCGGTGTATTCCATTCAACTTCAGGTTCCCGACACCTTATAATGCTCGGCGTATTTCATTTGCTTTCAGGTTCCCGACACCTTAGAATGCTCGGCGTACTTCATTCCTTTAAAGGTAGTCAACGCCTTAGAATGGCTTGACATCATATCATCCTCATAGGTTGTCAACGCCTTAGAATCGCTTGACATTATCTCATTTCCACATTTTAGGTAGTCAACGCCTTAGTATAGCTTGACATCATTTCACTTTTAGGTAGTCAACCCCTTAGAATTGCTTGACATCTTTTCATTTTCATTCTCACTCATAGGTAGTCAGCGCCTTAGAATAGCTTGACACAATACACATACAGGGTCTTTTAAGATCCCAAAATTTTGGGGTGTCACTCTGGCATCAACTAGTCTTTTCATCTTCATTACAAAGCCTAGTTGACGGGGGGCAATCTGTTATACCCAAAATTTCAACCCCCCAGAGTAGTCTCTAAGGCATACGTGTTACAAAGGGCAAAAGGGGTCAAAAAACACCAAGACGGGATTTTTCAATGACATTATCGGGATTTTCTATTTTCATATGACTTGTTCATTATCTCCAAACACTTCCAAATATCATAGTCATTATGAAAGGTATTTCATGATTTCTGATAATATTTATTCTGGAAATTTAGCTTTTAATTCATATTATAAGCTAATTTCTTTAATTAACACATGAAATAACCTCAAAATAGAAATAATAAAGGTTTCCAAAATTAAAATAAAATTGTCACATGGTTAGCATGACTACATACAGTCATAAACCTGAAATTATTTTATTTGGAACCTTAACCCAAAATTTAAAAGAGAAATTCAATCATTTTTGCAATATTCTCTCTCCTATGGAAAATACCAAAATCAAAAACAAAACATCATGAATTTTAACACAAGATAGAGGATGATTATTAGAGACTAATGCCGTTGGAATTTGTTATTTCGACTTTCCAATAATAGTTATGAATTATGGGAGATTCGAAATTGTGAGATTTTTATCTACTCAGTTATTTATCAAAATAACCCGATTCCAACTCTCAAAATTCTTAAAAATCATCCTTTATCTTCAGTTAAAATTTCATAATTTTTATCGGCTAAACATATTTTAAAAAATCGGATTCCCTTAGAGCACAAAATCAGGGCTTTAGATAAAAATCTTGTTCTATCAACATGACCTTGCTCTTTCTATAAAAGGACCTTCCAAAAACTACCTAGGGCAGGAGAACACTTCCAAAGTCAGAAAACACAGCCACAAACTTTCTCCCCACGTTTTAACACTTCTAAGCCTCAAATCAATACCGAAACACTGCAGAAATCACCCCGAAATCACCAAAAACTCATCCTTTCTTCTCCTATTGAACTTCCAAGCACCAAAAACACACAAAACCACCACAAAAACAGAAGAGAAACGTCCTTAACAGCATAAAGAAGAAGGAGTCAGAAGCACAATTCGAAGTCAATCCAAAACCGGCATCAACGAAGCACCAAAAGATCCCCGTTGTGAAGAGTCTCATTAAATCCGAAGGTAAAACAGGTTGAAGTCATGTTTTTCTGACTTTGTTCAACTTTAACTACTTGTGTTAAAATTTGGAGTCGAATTGACTTTTTATCGCTTCTGAATTAGCGTTTGTTTTCGCTTCTGCTCAATAACTTGTTTGCTAAGTTTCGTGTTTAATTGAATTCAAATTGTAAACTTTCAATCACTAACGTGTTTAGAATCTTTCAAGCTACCTACCCATAAAATTTGAGCCAGAAACACCACGGGAGCCACCCAAACGCCGCTGTCCGAGGGCGGTCCACACCATGGACGCTATGTCCGGGGTCCCGGACGCCCTGTCCGAAAGCCGGACGCCCCCGAACGGTGGCGGGATATTTTTATTTTCAAAATTTAGGGTTTATAAAACATGTCCGGGCCCACGGACGTCCTGTCCGTGGCCCCGGACTTTTCAAAATCTCGTTTCTGTTTAAATTTTACTTTACTGTGTAATTAAGTTAACTAGGGTCCGTGGGTTCGGGCATTAGGTCCGTAGCCACGGACGAAAACAAAACTTGACCTAATTCTGCCTCCGAAACCCTAGTTTAGGTATTTTAATTTCCACTTTAATTTTCTGTCAAAAAATGTTAAAAAATAAAAAAAAACAGAAGCGCGCACTTAGGTTACAAACGACTTGTAATAAGCCGTAATTAAACTAAGTAGAGGAAAAACGACTTCTAGGGGTAATGAAAGTAATTGAACCCTAATTAAGTCGAATATCAAGCCCCCGAACTCGAACTCTCCTTTCCTATTGATCTAGGTTAAAATTAGGTGGTGACTCTTAATAGGTTCCAGTGAGCTAGCTTAGGTTTAATAATTTTTGTTATATGACATAGTTATTAATCTTAGGTTATAAGTGGACCTAAAACCCGGTTAGATCCTAATCAACTTTAATCAACATAGGATAGGGTTTAAAATCGAGGCTCACAATGAGAGATAAGAGAGAGAATAAAGGTGAGTGTTTACTTTATGCATTTTTATTGTATTTGTCTTTCTGTGTAAAAAGAGAATTGAGGGTGTGTGTGAGTGAGGCTCCCAATCGGACAACATGCAGCCATATGGGTTTTAAAATTCTATTTACAATATTGGACACATAAGTTTTGGTTATTTATGTTTCTACCCCACAACTTCCTGTTTTTGACAGTTTTACTAATTTCTCGTTTTATTGATTTTATTGCTTCTAAAGCTTCACTAGTATTTATTAATGACGATTTAGTTGACCAAAATTGTTACGACTCTATTTGACCCGCTTAAAGACACGTTTTCCCGGTTACCTCGAAAAACGTGCTTTAAGGTCCGTTAGTGATTTTAATCCATTTTAAGGATCCGTTTTCTTGGATTTGTTCCCTCATATTTATTTAGACTTAATTAAGCCTTTAGAATCCTTATAATACGCTAACCGAGGTCTCGTACCTCCTATGGTTATTTAACGCTTATTTAGCGTTTTTCGCTTTTTAAGCGTTTCTTTATTTCTTTTGCATTTGTTTTCCCTTACCAATATTACTTAGGCGTCATTAGGCCTTTAATTACATACTAGATTAATTTTAAATCCCTATATTTAAGTTCGGGGTATTTCAATCTACCCCCCTTAAGAACTTTGTCCTCAAAGTTGTTCGCGGTTATGGGATTTCTATGCTTACTCATTTATACTTGCCTAATACCAAAGCCATACATCCTCCTCCTTACAATTCCCAGATTCGTTACTCAAGGTTTCTCCTTTCCATACCATACCAATGTACAATACCTACTCCAATCCATATTACTACTTACCATCCGGTTCCTCATTACCACATTTATACGTACATACAGTGCAAAGCTATCCCCAAAGCAATGCAATACACATCATAATCCCGCAGGCACTCAGGTCATCTCGACACAGGACTCGTCTATGTCCCGCTGCCCTTGGAATAATACAATATGCTACACTACTATCTTCTCTGGTATAAGCTTCTAACAAATCCTCATTCTCCAATCTAAGGGAAATTCCTTTACAACTACTAAATAGAAATTTCTAAAAACATACAACTCCAGATTCCAATTTATATTCATTACTTTTATCCTAAGTGTGATTCTTGTGACCACTTGAGGGGAGCTTCAAGAGTCATTCGACCCTGATGTGATCAACATCAGTGTTGAACTATCTTTCCACTCCAATTTGTGTTCAGTTTCCCTTGATCTGATCAGGATCAAGTTCGACTTCCCACATCAGGTTCAACCAAACAAATAATTTAATTGTTTTCATTTTCTATCTTTTTACTCTTTCTAGTCGTGATTAAGAATTCATACATCTCCAAAGGATGGAATCAATCCATCAATTATCCTCACTCTACTTCCCAAATGCTTTACTCCATGGTTCAATCCTAATGCTCATTTCATCAACCTTCACTACTTCCATCCATTACTCACCATCATCTCCTATATTCTAACTAAGGAATACTACATTTATAAGATTTAGTGGACTTCAATTGTTTCAAATATTTTACTTACGATTCCACTACTCATAAACTTCATTCATCTACTATCCTCATTCATTTCATACTACTTCTTCAAAGGTTACAATACTTGTGGAGCTCCGTCCACTACTCATTACTTTTCTTTTACTAATACTCTTACATTGGTGTTACAAGATGGGTATACTCCTCCTATGGTATTTGCATGTCTAATGCCTAATTACCATAATTACAATGTGAATGAGTACTTATGTTTATTTAACATAGTATCAATCATCAATTTGGTTCTCATTTGTGCTATGCACATTATGGTTTATGTGTTTTATTCACAAAACTTACATTAAGCGGTTTCGCTCTACCCCCCTTAAAAGGGATTACGCCCACGTAATCTACCATATTCTATTATTATTAAACTTTGGTTTAATCAGTCTGGGCAAACTGAAGCGTTAGCTTCACTACGGTATACTATATAATATGCTCTGGTCAACAGGGTCTTAACCATACCAATGGTTTAGTCTTTGCGCCAAGAGTTCCTATATGAGTTTATTTAACTCATATTTAATTCGATTCTAGCCTAATCGGCTTCAAGGCATTAATAGCCATTGTATTATGCTCACTAGATACATTAATCTCCTAGCTAGGGCCCACTAGCTTCTGCTGCGCGACCCTGATAACTTGGGTTATTCACCCTTCTTGTTATCCTTAATGTGCTATACATCACCTTCTCATCCGTCTATTATGGGAATAAGGTCTACTAAACAACTGCGGTATTCTTTTACCGTGTTTGAACTCAATGAGTTTAAGGTTTATAACCGGCTCTCTGGTAATCTATTGCACATGCTATTCGTGCTTCTACGATTATTCGTTAAGTTCCTCTGACTTATTTTCGGCGAGGTTAAGTCACTACTTAGTTGTAGTGTTTCCTCTGTTGTCACTAGCTTCTGAATTATACGAGTTACCCTGGTTCAGTACAAGTATTCTTTACTTGTATGACCTTGCACTTTCTATGCATTGGTCCTAGTGACTTTTTTAAGTCTCTTTTCACTCTTTATTCCATGGAATTCACATTTTGTGATTATAGTGTGTTGTACACTCTTCGTGCTTCTTTGGCCTTAGGCCGCACGGTTTGTTGCTAAGCTTGCTTAACTGGCTTATGCCATGTTTGTTGGTGAAAAGAAGGGTTTACTACGGGTTACATTTCCATAGTCCTAACTATCCCACTAGATCATTAGCTGTACAAGTGCAATACCAAAACACTCAGTCATACAGAGTGCAGAGGCATAAACGCTTGACAGTAAGTCACTTATGTGATAGGAAAGAATATTTTGCTTGTCTTTTCATACTTATACTCCGTGTCATTATCTGCTACTTCCTCATAGCGATCGCTTGTTGCGCACCGTATTCTTACTCATTGTACAACATTGTTTTTACGATCCCCGTTACTGCGGTAGCTTATCGTTACTTATTGCCGTTGTCGTTGGCACCATTTCCTTATGGCATGAACACTGAGGGTTTCCTCTGTTCGTGTGTATGATGGTTGTCGTAGCATATCGCAATATTATTATCATCCCAATGTGGAGATGTTTTATTTCCCATTAGGTTTCATGTGTAGATTAGCTTACCTCACATTCTATTTACCAAGTATCTTGGTTGACCAGGGATGAGACAGTTCATCGGGTTATAAGCTCTCTTGAGGCTGGTCATTCATGGTGTGCAATGTGCATTCCCGTTGATTGTTTTGACAATTATTGTCTTTCAGTGCTGAGCATTGGTTATAGGCTATAGCTGTGTAGTTTTATTTTTGTACGTACATCACCGGGATATCCCAAGAAACTTCAAGGGTTTTCGGGTCCGGTTCTCTAATTGAAGAGTATTCTACCACTCATAAGTCTCATGGCAAGGTTACTATGTTAGTACTTGCTTAAGTACTGCATATGGAGTATACTTACTCCTTTAAGTTGTGATGGTTTGGAATGTCTTTTCCTTGTTTCATCGCCTCTTGGCAATGTCTATATTGGTAGGCTTAATTGTTGTAGCAGATGGAAGCCTTCCTATGGGTTCACATCTTTACCGCATTGGTGGTCTCCGGTTAACGTTCCTTTGGGTTCTCGTAGTGTCCAAGTGTGGACCAGGCCATTGTTGGCATTATAACTATTCATATGCCTTTGTGTTATCATTTCTACAGAAGGCATGAAGGGTAATTAAAAGCTTCATCAACTGTATATAGACTGATGCTCTAGTTACAGTGACATTGTTGTAGCCATTACTCCAAGCCACTCATCATGTTGAGTTTAATTTGGTGTTTCAGTTGTCGATCTGTTGTCGCACGAAGCAATATCTGTTGCAAGTCTTGTAATATTTGGTGTGGGTTTTGCAACCGTTAAAGTTACATAACGTAGTCGGTTTATGGCTTCTGAGCCTTATTGCTGCAAGCTATGCCCTTTGCAAGCTGCTTATACATGTTTCCACTCCTTGTATACCCCATAGGTTGGAGATATTACTAGGCTCCATGGCAAGTCGTGACATCACGCTTCCGTTCATAGGAGACCCTTTTGGCAACCTGGTGCTAATCAGTGCCTTCTTGTAGTTTAGGGTATTTCCTGTTAAGTGAAATCCCTTCGGTGTCTTAACCGAGTGTGCATTCCAGCTCCGTGCTTTTATTATGATGCTTCATTCAACTGCTGTTAATTTAGACACCCTTCAAGGATTGCTCCTGGGTGTTGTTGGTTATGCCGTTACATCCGGCTAATGTTTATGACATGTTGTGTCTACTATACCGCCTTGTGGTATTGTATTTGAGTTATCCCTTTTTGAGTTATAATGTCTCCGCTCTTGGGTAGACTGTTTATACTTTCTCCCAGTGTTCTAGGCTAGGTTTAATATCCTCTTTAATGATGGATTATACTTGGTGGTAATCTTGTGATTACTCTTGGGAGCTCTGTCCCATTGTTGTGCATCGTTGTGTTCATATTAGGCCTTCGCCTTACTGTGTTCAGGCTGGGTATTCTTTCCAGCTGTCAGGTGATTGTTTGAATTATTTGAGACATATCCAATGTCTATACTTACTGGTATGTGCTCTTCACACCTTCTAGTTCTTATTCCCTATCTTCAGATGGATTCTCTGAGTTCCTTTATACTTGATCGTCTGAGTTGTCCAGCTGTTCTGGTTTGAACTTACTTATGGTCCGTAGAATGGAGTTGACTACTCTCCCGTGTTTCTACACTACATGTATACATACGTGGGGTACCTTGTTGATACGTTTACCACTTACCTAATATGTGTCAGGCCCGCAAGCTCCTTCGGAGTGCGGTTGTCCCACATCCGTAATTGGGTACACTCGTAGTGTTCGTCACACGCCTAGGTGAAGTATTCTATTGTCAACTCCTCTTGTATCAATCTATGATACTCCCCGTAATTCTGTTGGTTTTGTTTTTAAAATCCAAGGTTTAAAAGAAAGGTTTGTGGTTTTGAAAGAAAGTTTCGGTTTTTAAAATCTTGGTACGGTGTTAAAAGAAAGTTCTTCATGGCATAGCCATGTTTGAAATCTTGACCAAGTCCAGCTTCCGCTGACTGGCGTGTTCTAAATGCAGTGGTCAGGTTGTCAGGCCTTTCCATGGTTTCATTCTTCCAGTTTTTAGGATGTGTATCCTGTAATCGCTTCAATTGCGTTCACATACATTACTATGTACTTGTGGTGTGCTAATGTTCCTCTACATTTCCTGTTCTTACTGCACTTGCTGTGGCAAGTGCGTGGTACTGGTAGTTTTTGGATTAACCGATACCGGTCACGGTATGGTTTCCTCTGGTACTTGATAGTCTTGTTGACTATCCCTTGATCTTATTGATCATCTACTTAGGTTAATTAATCTTCTGAGTAACTTCTCAGTAAGTTTGACATGGCTTTCATTGATCAGGGCACTTCTCTAACCCTTGGAGGTTCCCCTTTTGACTTGGTTGAGTCTTTCTTGTTGCTTGTTCCCAAACTTTGTTGTGGTTTATGAGCCAGGGTTGGTTTAGGCTATACGTTTGTAGTGTTGCATCAGATTATATCTTGTGAATGTTCTTGTAGCTGTCTGAGCTATGTTGGCCAGGTTTGTAACCTTTTTTGGCGTTATAGTTTTGAGTCAATCACTCCGACTATGTCCTTAGCCAGCTAGCATTCCGTTGGTGGTGTTGCTTGCTTGGCTATTACGGTTTGTCCCGCAGACTTGTGTCTCGGGTTCCGTTACTGCTCCTCTTCCATTTCGTTGCACGGTTAGTGCTTCTTTTCCTGCTGCTGCTGGTTGACTAGCCAGGTTTCACGACTGCTAAGCATGTCGCCCCATGCTGTTGTATGTGGTAGTCTCCTTATGGTTGTAGTTCTCATTCTACCCGCTATTAAGTGCGGGTATTGTTGTTCAACCGGATCCATCTCTGGGACTTCCAATTCTTGGAATCCACCATATGCCGGTTTTTGTTTACTATGTGATTGCTTCACAACTGCCAGATCGGGTTTTCCCGAGTATGAGAGGACTTTCCTTCTCTCTGCGTACTTTTCCAAGTTAACCAGGGTTTGTGGAGGGCGGTCTGGTATTGTAGGTATCCGGTACTCACCGGTAGTTCCTAACTAGCATACCTATAATGCTAACACTACAGCCCTTAGCCCTAAGCTTCTAATTCCTACTCGGTATTCCTAAACTCGGGTATTTCCAGTCATCAGAGCGATACTTCGCTCTGATACCACTTTTGTAACACCCCTACCATTAATACAGTGCTTACCGTCCAATCTCCTTACATATCAGATACACGCAGCGGATACATACTTACATACAATGGGTGATACAATGCCGTTAGTCACCCACGTGACTAACAAGGCTACTACTTCTACATACAGCATCGGTCTGATGGACCGGAATATCCGAGTACTACACACTTACAAACATACTCCAATTACCGAATCAAATACTAGAACTTTCCCATTCATTACAATACTCCATAAGTTCAATACAATATGATTCACATACCGAGTTTATTAGGTTCCAATCAAATGCAATACTCTCCCAATTCATACATACTCACTAAGAGTCTACATCTACCCATTCCTCACAACTACTTACTTCCTAAGTACAAGGGGTGTGCTGATTAGTACACCCTCTACATTCTGCTACTACTATCCAAATGTAGTCCCGGTCTTGTGCCTTGACCATATCCTCTTCGGGTACCTGCACCTAAAAAACGTTCCCCCGAAGGGGTCAGCTTTCGCTGAGCATGATAACCGCATACCCCGCGTACTAGTGAGGGTACGCCGACCACTTGGTCGAATACATGCGGTTGATTTCATCCAAACATACATGCATACATGCTCTTATACAAAAGGATACAATACATTACGCAAGGAATACATACATACACTTCAACACATACATGGTGATTCATACAAGCCATTAGAGACATACTCACCTTTCTGAAATCCACAAAATACACAGTACAAGATACAATGCATACGCAATTCATACACAATCCAACAAACTTGTAAGCTCATATTGTCCACCCGGGTTAATCGGGTGGAGATTACTCTTTTAACTCGTTCCACATTACTTACGCATACATACTTACGGATCCATACTTACTTACTCTTACTCTTCTCATGTTAAGTCGTCGGGACCTCCGGCCCGGGACTACTCCGTCCCACCACCGGGATTTACTTGACCACCAATCCGGGATGCTACCCATTAAGGGTTTGGGCCGCGGACCAGTTTAAGAGTCAGGAATCGGATCCAACCTCTTGTGTCTCCTCATCCTCACGCGTGGCCGAAGCTATATCGGACTTCTACTCATTCCAATTTACTCACTTAAGTTAGGAGTTAGGTAGTTAGGAATTAGTAGAAGTCATTCATTCAACCACATAAACAAATGCATTATTCATATATACATCCATACAAATACAATACAATATACAAGTACACTACAAGGTACAATTACACATCATCATCATCATTCATATATTTCATGAATTATACAAACTATTGTTCAAGACAAATATCGAGAACAATGTAAACAAGCCAAGTAAGTGCAATATAATCTGATTCATGCATTTATCTTATTAGGTGGTCAAATAAGCACACAAATCGGGGTAACCAGATTAGGATACAGGGCATGAAGAAATCATACCTTTCACCGTTGACTTTGGACTCACCGACTCCCTTCGGTGTTCAACTATTTGAATCCTATGACATACATACATTGGGTGGTTAATTATCCATAACTAACCTTACTTATTACTTTCCAAAAGTTTCCTAGTTCATACTTACTTACTCTTTGTTGTTCAAATACCTTTACTTATGTTACTTACTTAAAATTGTTTTCTAACTTGTTTATGGCCTTAATGACCTTTAAACATCATTAATATGTCTTAATCATCTTATAATATCATTACCCCTCATTACCCATCCTTACCTAAACATTAATACACATTCTGGAGGGTTTTTGTAACGGTCCGGGTTTTGGTGTCCGGGTTTACAAACCCGGACCACCACGTTAAACTTCTTCTCGGGTGGAATTAAGGCTTGGTCCGGGTTTCCTTCCTAGTATGCAAACCCGGACCACAATGTAATATGTTCTCGGGTGATTTTTTGCATCGTCCGGGTTTGTGTCCTACTTTGCAAACCCGGACCATGGTTTTAGTAACTTACGGGTGTATTTTTGGGGTGGTCCGGGTTAGCATCTTGGTTTGTAAACCCGGACCATCCCATTGTAAAACTTTCTTCGTCGGATTTAAGGCTAGTCCGGTTTGTGTTCTGGCTTGCAAACCCGGACTAGTTACAGTATTGCATTTTACATAAGTTTTTGAACTTGTTTCATTCCAATCTCTACCAATCTCTTCCATACTATTCCTACATATTTTTAGCATGTTTTAAGCTTGTTTAAGCATTTTAAACTAGCCTAAACCAACACTATAAAAATCTGTTACATACACCCATTTCACTGTAAGTTTTCTCCTCTGTTACAATTTCTACTCCTTCCAGAAATGCTACAGACTTTCCTTCTTCTTCCCACTCACAACCAAAGACTCTCAAACTATCCTAACTTAGTTTGACAACTCACGTTTTACCAGTTACAAATCCACCAACTCCACACAACTACACTCTTTCTTCTTGTTACAAACCAAAGTGAAATCTCTTATTCTTTCCTCTCTGTACAACAGCTTTGTTCTTTCTTTTCTAGCACACTCAAGTCTCTAAATTCCTGAACGAATTTGATAGAGTTTCCCCACATTTCTAACTGTTCTCACCACAAAATTTTGCACACTCAATATATTCACCACCTGTTCAACATATACATCCATATACAAGCTTTCATACACAATTTCCAAACACTAAACACTACTAAAATTCCTGCACTCTACATTACCTCACCATCTAGTTTGTAACAGTTTTTAATATGTCTTTTAAGGTTTAAAAAATTTATATTCTCCTACACATTACACTACTACACAATACCATTTTCATTACTAATTTCAACTTCTAAAAATCTGTCACATACATACATATACCAAGCTACACAAGTGAGCATCCTTACCTTGTTTTTTCTTCTAGTGTTTTTCTTTCTCCTTCTTTCTTCTTCCTTCCCCCCTTTCTCCACCGGTTATAGTACTTCACAAATCTAATATCATAACCCATACATACACACCATTTCAATACTAAAACCAATCCCCAAACATTACTTAATCTTAACGTAAGTTCTAGGGTTTAGAATTTCCTTTACCTTCCAAGGGTGTAAATAAAGCTTGGAGTGGCTCAAGAACAAAATTTCCAACTCCACCAACAAGCCAAAATCGGCCGAGTACAAAGGGACAACAAGAGCTTAGTTTCTAAATTTCGTTTTGCCCTTAAGAGCTAGAAAAAGATGGAGTTTCAGAAAAGATTTTTACCTTAGAAGAACAAGGAGAAGAAGGTGTGCTAATGGTAGTCTTGAAGCTCCAAATGGGGTATACCCATAAAAACGAAGTTCTCCTTTTTATTTTTGAAAAGAGAGAAATGTTCCTCTTGATGAGAGGAATCCAATGGTGTAGTTTTTGTAATTTTTGGAGAAGGTTCAGAGGGTTACAAGAGGAGAGAGAGAGTTTTTGTGTGGTTTGTTTACTCCTCCATGGCTGTCGCCTGCTTGGGGAAGAAGAGGGAACCAGAGAAAGAGAGGGAGTGGGTACGTGAGTGTTGTGAGGAGAATGAGAGATAGGAGAGAGAATAAAGGTGAGTGTTTACTTTATGCATTTTTATTGTATTTGTCTTTTGTGTGTAAAAAGAGAATTGAGGGTGTGTGTGAGTGAGGCTCCCAATCGGACAACATGCAGCCCATATGGGTTTTAAAATTCTATTTACAATATTGGACACATAAGTTTTGGTTACTTATGTTTCTACCCCACAACTTCCCGTTTTTGACAGTTTTACTAATTTCTCGTTTTTATTGATTTTATTGGTTCTAAAGCTCACTAATATTTATTAATGATGATTTAGTTGACCAAATTGTTACGAGTCTATTTGACCCGCTTAAAGACACGTTTTCCCGGGTTACCTCGAAAACGTGCTTTAAGGTCCGTTAGTGATTTTAATCCATTTTAAGGATCCGTTTTCTTCGGGATTTGTTCCCTCATATTTATTTAGACTTAATTAAGCCTTTAGAATCCTTATAATACGCTAACTGAGGTCTCATACCTCCTATGGTTTATTTAACGCTTATTTAGCGTTTTTCGCTTTTTAAGCGTTTCTTTATTTCTTTTGCATTGTTTTCCCTTACCAATTACTTAGGCGTCATTAGCCCTTAATTACATACTAGATTAATTTTAAATCCCTATATTTAAGTTCGGGGTATTTCAGAAACTAATGTGTATACATATATAAATGCTGGCGCAAATGATATGCATATAATATGGTTTACAAACCATATGGTAGTCAATAATAAATGTTTACATGTAAGTATAATTATATACCATAATGTCATAAGGTTTTAAATGAATACATGTTTTTATAAAATGAGAAGTTGAACCAATATAAGGTATATCGAGGAATAACAATCTATCGTGCATTACAACTAACGTTGCAAGAAATGCATGCAACCATAGGTTATAAACTATAACCATGCATGCAACTACAGGTTATAAAAATACCTATGCATGCAATATAACGATTGGATAAAAATTTGAGAGCGAACAAGTTATGTAAAGCGTAACGTTTCAAAATATTACGGGTTGGAACTGTAATCCCTAGGTTGAAAACGTTAACTATGACGTCCGTATAGAAACCGACGTCTTTGCTAAACCCGAGTACTAATACTCACTACAAGTAAGGAATTTTAAGATAACTATTCGTTAATTAGTAACAGTTGAAATCCGGGGGCGTAGTACCGGGATGACAGATGTTCTTCCGGAAATACCGAATCATACTGTCATGTGGATTCATATAACGTCTTTGTATTGTTTTATCGTCTGTCAGATGTGCGCGCTTGAGAAAGCTTAGTGCTCTACACTGCGCGACCTTGACACGGTGTACGGTATGTAAAGGGGTTTGATCCGAGTTATCCTGAGGAATTCCTCGGGCTCGGATTTGTTTGATAAATAACTTGTGTGGATGTATGTATGTGATTATGTGTGTGATGGATATCTGTGTTACTGCATTATTACTTTATGCACGAACATCCTACGGGACTAATACTACGTCGGCTATAGATCGACTTACATAAAAAACATATGCGAGACGTGTGATTGAAATTATCGTTGCCTGATCTAATACACTAAGTAATACAAGTATGTAGTTATAACCTAAGTAAAACACTTAGGGACGGGACACGACATTGTCGGTCCCTAGAGCTTAAACTCGAACGTAAATACTACCTAGAATCATTCTAGGCATGCGTAAGACCCACATGGCAGCCAACAAAATAAGTGATGTACTCCATAATTAAAACTGTAACTGACAACCTAACTAATGGAGTTAACAGTGGAGTGTGATGAATGTGATGATGTACCTTAATCCAGACAGTCACTGCTGCTGGTCGCGCATAGAGATCTCTTGGGTTATCCCATATCGGGTTTTCCCTAGTTAATCCTGAACGAACCTAGATAGATCGTCAGGCGGAGTGTGCTACCGTTGGCACCAGGACCTTGGCCACCTAAATGGACGCCTTTACAAAGGCAAGTGAAATAGTCCCAAAGTCTTCGGATGATCAGGGCAGTGAGCACCTCGTGTGTACGTGGGACTACTGTCCAAGTGAGTAATTTTCGGGTTGTCCTAATTGACGCCCGACAATGCTAACCAAAACAAATGATATGTGAGGGCCCGGGGGGCCGAATGTTGTAATACATGATGATGATAACATACGACGTATGATTACTAATGTCGTCGTATATGATGTGTGACTGTGCTGTGTATATTTATAAATGATTGTTTGGATTGGATGAATGGTTATATAATCATGCATGTTGTTACAGTATTTATTATACCTGTAAAATGATAAAGCATGAAATCAACCTAATATCAAGACGGTTAAAATGACAAGTGACCAATAGGGTCCAGGCCCGGCATACTCAGCGTCTATCGCTGAGACTACACTTATTGTGCAGGTTTTCATCTTCGTTGAAGCCGAAGTGCGGGAACAGGGTAGCTAGGGTTACTTTAATTATTGCGTAAGGAATTTGTTGTATAACGTTATCAGTCTGTCGGTGTATGACAGTACTGTTGTATTCATGTGGGATTTGGGTAGATGCTCACTTGTCGACTGTTATGGATGTGGACTTAGTATGATGTATAGGGATATCTCGTTGTCACACGGTTTTAGTAATGACGTGTATTTTGTTGTTGGATTTAATTTTTCTTCGTTACTCGCATAGGCGAGTAACGGTAGGTGACACCCGAGTGAGTATTATTGTTGTGTATTAATCTTCCGCTGTAGACGCTTTATTTATCTGTTAACGTGAGTGACTATTACGTGTTAATTTGAGAGGGGTGTTACATTCATTATCTACACATACCCACATTAAGCTATATACTGAAAACAGCAAAGAAATCTGGCAGCATTGGCATATGCCACATCCGAAAATCCTGCTGAACACAAGTAGTATTCATCTCTGTCCAAATTCTTGGGGATAGTCGTTGGCCACCATCCTTGTCAGTTTGAGCAACAAATCCCTATATACTCACACACTCATGGGCATGCAATGGAGCATTTAAAAAAAAATCTGTGTAACTCCACCAGAACATGTAGAACAGAAAGCAAACTGCAGACCATTCTCCCTTGGCTTGCAAGTGTTTAGCCCTTGAGATACACAGATGAGTTGATTGTAATATGGTGCTTTATTGAGAAGACAAACGGTAATACTGAAGTCTAGTGGTGGTGTGAGCTAGGAAGCTGGCCAAGGGCATAAAGGCCCGGGAATATTACCCCCGGTAAGGACCAGCTGAGAGCTCAGTTAGGGGAGACAAACGTCATGAGTACATTGGCGACGGTCCATTTCCATGTGGAAGTCCAGTACGGACACCGCCGACATACCCCCGTACCCCCTCCGCCACAACCCCAATATTAGAATAAACTGAACATATAACCCTGAATATAGGGAAGAGGACTACCAAGCCCAACAAACCGTCTAAACGCTCTCACACTGAATGAATAATTCCTACTTCTGTAACAGGAATAAAAACTCAATACCATACTACCCTTAACGACCAGCGTTATAGCAATGGACACCACCAGAGGCGAGTACGACTACTACCGTAACGTCGTGGAAAGGATTACCCAAGACATCAGGGCAAGTGGACCGGGAGCACTATGAGCTCCGCGAGACCCTCGCCCGTAATGGGACCTTTAACCACCATACTATTGTATCGTAACCAAACTGTAAAAAGAGATTTTATTGAAAACGTGGAAGAATTTTGTGAGAATACCATCTGTTTATGTTCAAACTCAAATCCTAAACTTGTGACGCTAGAACCTTTGGCGTGACGACACATTTGGTTTAAACAATTTCGAGCGTTTACGCTACTCTGAGTCTAACGTGAGGGAGGACTTGGATAATCTAATGACAATGTGGTGGTTAGAAAATTTTCAATCCAAAATATCGTCTTTTCATGAATAATCATTCTAACAGTACTTAGCAACCAATGCAGCAGTAAGACAAACAAGTCAAGAACCGACAACTCTACTTGCATGGCGCGCCTGCCACTGCAAGCGCTGATTTAAACAATGTACCAGTAATTTCGTCTACCCCGCGCACTTGCTACTGCAAGTGCTACAAACAACTACGACTGCAGTTACTACTGCTATTATTGTTACAAACAAATTGTTTAAACCATGGTACAACACCATGGCTACCAATAATCACCAAACAATTGTAACACCTCTAATATAAATTACAGAACTACAATTGTTGAAATAACCACTAAGATACGAGGCCTACAACCTCTGAAGGACCCGACGAGTCTGACTAACGCAATAAAAATGGCACACCAGCCCATAACAAATTATAACTACTACACAGAGAACGAATCAAATGACACTGGCTTAAGAGCCAAAATAACATAATTTAATTATCAAACCATTTGATGGCTGAATTGGAAGTGGACAGTGAAACCTGATTCCCGGGATCAAGGGAAAACCAACCCAATTGGGGTGGAAGGATAGTTCAACACCGGTGCTGATCACACCAGGGCCGGACTACTCCTGAGACTCTTCACAAGTTGCCACAATTAATTATAATCAGGATAAACGAACAACAGTATACTAGTGCAAACAACTAGCAACAACTTAGCAATAGATATTAAATAAGGAAACTTGTGACTATCAGTTTACGTTGCATATATTAAATCATACAAAATAAAATTATGAAGAGAATACGATCATATAACAATCAGTACCGACAAGACACACTACCAGTATACGCAACCTATGATGAACACAAGAGAATTAGCAGAACGTATCAGTCCACAGATTGACCAAGAGTGAAAAGAACAATTCTACCGTAATACGGCCATAATAATTACCACCTCTGAGCACCACCTTTACCAAGGAGTGCCATGTACGGTTATGTACAATTAAAAGTGATCAACGTCAAGATTAAGTTCTATATGTATTACCAAGATCACACTGATTATGAGACGAGTTCTAAGTAAAAAAAATGGCTACTGCCATTGGCGTTCTGCCATGTAAAAAATGATAAGTATCAATATGCGCTAAAGACATGTCGTTTACTCTTGTGACGACTGTCAGTGATAAGTGAATGCGTAAATTAAAGCAATGACAAACAACTAAATCGATATTACAAACGCTAAATAACGCAAGAAAGCAAGTACCTAATGTACTAATAAAGAGCATGAGCCCAAGAAACCGGGAAACATCGACTCCGATTACCTTTCGAGGTATAATACTACCAAACAATGTGTCTAAGTTAATATAATGAAGTAAGGGAGCTATGGCCCATACGTAAGCAATGTGAATAACAATGATCATAAACTAACAGGCGCCAAAACCGCGCACTTAGAATATAATAACCGCAGTTACAAATAACTAGCACTAAACAATAAGTAACAACAAAAATATTGCTTACTAGCCGAATACCAGAGTATATACCAGCATTCAATGCTAGTCACTAATAATGATAAATGTTTTAGTCCTAATGGACAAGCGTAATCTTGTGAAAAATGGCATACCCTCTATGGGCGCAGTACCGTCAATGAAGATGGTTGGAAGGGAAGAGCCGAGATGCTCAAGCTGTTATGCAATATGCAATACACCCAATTAAACAGAAGAGGGAACAAAGTGAATACCCAAGTAGGAGAACTCACCCTACGCAATATCGGGAATTATAGATGAGATGTAATAATGATTAAACTGGAGAAAAAAATAGGTATAGTACTCAAGGAAATCAAGATATGGAACCTGACATGTCTAACTCAACGCGAATGCTACATAAAACGATTACAACCATAAAGGCGAGTCAATATTTGATGTCTAACTGATTGGAAACCCAGAGTACTACCTTAAAAGGGAATGCCAAAAGAAACATATTACGAAAGGACATAAGTCCGAGGAGCAAAAATATAGATCTTCAAACCTTTACCATTCATACCACTAGGACATAACACCTACGACAAGATAACCACAATGCCAGCCAGTAACATCAACTACAACAAGGACATCCATCAAAAGAGGGATTGATAATAGAATACTTCACAATAGCCGTGTGACGGACGCGACCAGTTTACTAAACGAGACATGGGACTACCGCACTCCGATAGGAGCATGTGGGCCTGACAGACTTATTTATAAGTTAGTCAGGTAAGTAGTAAAGTACGGTACGGTACCCCATACAGGTAGACAAGTAGTGTTAAGAACACGAGAAGTAGTCAACCTCCGTACTACGGACAGTGATGCAAATCACCTCGAAGATGGACGAGAAGAACCGCAAATCAAACCAACGGGCTAGAGGAACCAGGAACCTACAACACAGAGTAGTAGACGATACACAGTGAAGACGAAGATGACGAGGCTAATGACAGAAACAGGAAACCCACAGTATGGACGGATAATACGTAGAACCCTCATAAGGATCATGCAAGTTCTTGCAATCCAGAGGAATCTACCAAATGATGTGAACTTAAACGCGTAACTACGCAATAATGGAAAAATAAAACTAGTATACTAACAGGTGCTTTAACGAGAACATAAACGTTATAATGACTAACAAACCATCGAATCGACTGAAATGTGATGCGCACGGAAGCGACAAACACGAACAGCTATCAATAATAAATACGTGGGCGAACTTAGACGAGTAAAACACGCAGAGAATAATATGAAATGGAAGATGAAGTTGCACAACTCTAATACGAGCACAACATATGGATTTCCCTGGCAGGAAGCAGGAAGAACATACCAACGTTGTTGCTAACCCGACACACGGGAAGAAGGTATAATATTTATCAACACGAAGAATGTGTTACTCCGGTACAAAACCACCAGAAGACATGGATGACAATCTTTATCTAAGTAGACATCTAGACTAGTACGTCTCAGTATTACCAAGAAAGGTGCAAAGAGCACTAAATACCAATAATAGCCAATGTCATATGACAACTCAAGCTAGAAGCCAATGAGATAAAATACGCGAAGATGCTAGTAATCCTAACGATGATATACGACAATACAAGGAATCAATCTGAGCCTATGTTCATGCTTCTACACCTCTGTATGGAGCGAGTGGGCCCATTAGAACGAATTCGGAAGAGAGCCCAAACACGTGCCTCACCCTTTACATGTTTTGGAGCTGGAGGGGCTAGAGTCATACTCGTCTCTCTAATATGAGAATAATCTACTCCAAAGGTGGAAGATACCACATGAGAGTTAGAGAACTCTATGAAGCCAAGTACCCAGCGCTCCCTGTTGAGCGGCTATTGTATACTTGTGGGGTATGGGGGCGTAACCCTTTTTAAGGGGGGTAAGCCTCTTGGATGTGCACATATTTGCACTGAATTTTGTTGTTAGGTATGCGGGGCATACGATGTTTGTTGGTTTGTTTAGTATGCGGGGCATACAGAGAGTGGTGGAATGCGGGGCATACGTTGTTTGTTATTGCTGTTAGTTGTTTTATCGTATTGTTGGTACGCGAGCCGTACGTTTGGTGATTTGTGTGTGTATGATGTGCCTTGTATGTAGGAATCTTATGAATTATTTGTTCGAATGATGTGGTTACATCCATGTGGGAGTACTTTTATGACGTTTATGATATACATAATTGTATTTCTGTAGATTGGTTACATACGGTTTCGCCTAGGTACGAAATGAATTATTAGACACAGAATGTGAAATGACGATATAGTATGGACACCTCGGGGAGGTTGTCAGGGTTGGTAGAACTGATAGGAAATAATGGTGCTGATGATCACCTACATCCATATGTTTGAATTAACGCCACAGATGATGGCTATGTGCGGTATAAGTGCAATACAATGTGTGTAAATGATATATCACACAGATATACATCATGGGATTATATGGTAGTTATTAATACACCTATTTAAGTAAAGCAACTTCGGGATGAAGTCTTTTTAAGGGGGGGTACATTGAAATACCTCTAGTTAATTAAACATCATTTAAAACATATAATTAATTACATTAAGGCATGTAACAACTTGTGAACGAACGAACAATTAAATTTTGTATGAGAATATACATGTCCGAAAATATGACGACGTTACATATTAATACGGTCACGTACATATATATGTACATATGCACCAACGTTACAATATTATAACGATGTACACATAACTAGTAACGCGACATTTTAATACCGTCGCATATATACAGGAAATAGGCCTAACATGCTGATACAAAAGAAAAGAAAAAGAGCAAACATGCTCTAGCCGGGATTCAAACCCGAGACCTTTTGTACCCTTCCTGAAGCCTTACCCGATTGAGCTGTGCTCGAATTCTGTAATTTATACCAACGAATCAAAACTAGTACTATGTCAATTAAGTAATGGGAGTACGTGTCTTTTACATAATATTAAGTAAGCTATCTATATCTTCTAATCTCATCGTCTGTCTAATGTACCCACTGTAGACACCAAAAATTCTCACCCCATAAAGCAAATTCCGAAATAATAAGAGGGGTCGTTGACTTTCTTTTTCAAAAACATATTAGCGTGCGTGCTAAGATGAAACCATCATTTTATAATCTTTTTCAAAGCATTTCAGAAAAAACACAATTCTTCGAAAATGAATTTCCATCGCAGTCCAGTTTCAACAGGTCGTCCCTTTTTGTTTATTCACTTATTTTACTATCTTATTTTTGTTTTGTTTATATTCTATTTATTTATTTTTATTTTATTCATCTATACACCTTTTCTTATATTTTATTTTATTCTACTATTAACATTGGTATTTTTATTATCATTTCAGTTCACTTCTATTTAGACACTTTTATTTTCATCTTACAAACCCAACCCACATTTAGTTGAACCCTGGCCCAGCTCAGGCCTTAACCCATTCCAACCCCTAGTATTGGACCTACCAAGCCCAAACCATAAAAAGCCCACCCAAGAAAAAACCCTAACCTTTCCCTCTCCATCAGCCGACCCCTTGACCTCCTTCCTCGATCGATCCCATCTACTTCACCCACTCCCCTCTCGACGATATTATCTTCTTCCTCGGGCATCACCCCTCTCCTTCGACCTTCTTCAAAATCAATGAGAAATACAGAAACCAGCCGCCCCCCTGACCTCTTCCTCGATCGATTTCTTACTTCACCCGCCTCCCCTCTCGACGATAGCCGACATTCAACTTCCAACCTAAAAGTTCCCTGAACACTTCTCTTCTCCGGCCGTCCCCTCACTCTGGAAAATTTTGCATCCTCACCGGCGACAAGGAACACCCATACTCTGCACTTTCTTCAACAACGGAACTTTTTCTTTCTTCCACCTCTTTCTTTCTGGAGCCGACATTCTTCATCCCACCTCTCTACTATAAAATCAAAACAAACTGGAAATAAGGACATCAGCCTGTACCACCATCTCTCCTTCATCTTCAATCTCCACCTTCACGCAGGTTTTGAACACCAACTAGAAAGCGTCGCACGCCCCAAATTTTTGCTCATCGAAGAATCTGTTTACATCGCCCTCTTTCTGGTTTTGTCGGTCCCAAATCGTAACAGTCCCGCGTCGGCGATGCCCTTTCCGGCCTTGGGGTGCCATCGTTGCAGTCCGATCATATTAGAGGACCTGTATGCCTTTTCTGGGTGCTCTCAAATGTGAAGAGATGTATTTTGTTTTTCTTCCTCTCGTTCTTACTTCTGTCGTGCTGTGCGGGTTCTTTGTGAGTAGCGACCACCGTATGAGCATCAGGTCTTGTTGTTTTCATCACTGTTTCTGGTTGCGGGCTAATTTAGGGTGCTTCGCCCTAGTCTTGTTCGTGGTAAACTCCTCGCTGGTTCGATTTATGGAGAATGCCATACTGGTAATCTGGATTAGATCAGGCTTTGGTAATACTCATCATACAAGAGTGTCCCTTGCAGGTTGTTTGTTTCGAGATCGGAACTTCACCTTTGAAATTCTTTTATTTGAGGTGTTTGTTTCTGTGATGACATGTTGAGATTGCAGGTTTTCTGGAAACCATTTTGTTCATTCGTGGCCTAACGTTTTGCTTACTCCTAACCCATTTCTAGACTGAACCTACGCGAGTAAGCCACCTCGATTCGACTGTATATCCTTGTGGTTTTCTCGTGGACCCCATTGAGACACCAGTGGGTGCTAATCTGTTTGCATTGACATCAGACTGATTCTTATACATCCTTCCTGTTGATGCATGTGTATGGCCTGGTTTAATATAGCTATTCGATGTCTCGTTGCGCGTTGAGTTTGGTGTGAAATTTGACACGATTCGAGTATATATACGTGGTTTGCTAACTATTTTTGCTTTATACCTTGACCTAGTTACATACAAAAATCGAGGCCTGCACATGTGGGTCATTTGGTTTTGACTTTGGGCTTTACATGTGGGCTGTACTTATACATTTTTGGCTTCATGGCTGCTCGTTGAGCTTGAAACCCCTTGGGAAACCCCTTGTCACTTCTCTTTCGCTGGTGAGATATGGGCTAGGTAGGCTCGGGATTGACCTCATCCTTTGCAATAGACCATGCTGGTGGACGTGGGGTACATTAATCGATTGGACATGGGCTGATCCTACTTGACCTAAGTTGTTGCTGACTATACTGGTGGGCTTTGAGCTTCAAGATGGACTGTATTGATGTGCTTTGGGCTTGGTACCTCATGGTTTTGAAAGCCCTATCGGTCAGCTTCCTCATCTCAAGCAATGTTGCTGAATTCTTTGTTTACGCCTAGAATTTGGTTTGGAAATTGAATTATCTCAGTCTTGAACTTGTCCCTTGCGCATGGATATTTGGTTTGGAAATTGTTTAAAACTAGCATAACTTGTCTCTTGCGCTTAGATAAGAACATAGATCGAGAGATAGTCGCCCTATGCTATAATTGTCAAATAAATCACTCATTGGCTGGATGGTCCTTATTAACTCTTCATCTTAGAGGGAAGTGATATAAACCCTTCTAGGTATGATCCCACATGACTCACAACCCCTATCTTTGATACTACACTTTGTTTGAGTCATAATCTAAGATGACGGATTAATTTGAGTAGCAACCCCAATGCTTGATTTATCTTACAATCTTTAGCATTTGTTGACAGTTCGAATCTCTTTTCTATGTTCTCGGTTGGGGTATGGGAGATGATTAGATTGCCCCCTTTCCTCCCATTGAGAGGGGTCGTATGATCCCATTGCACACACCCCAACCCTCTTACATTTCATTACTAACTACTCTCGTATATTTTTGTCTTTGTTCTTGACATGTACATAATGCTCGTGGAACGGGAATT
This sequence comes from Limonium bicolor, assembly GCA_023374045.1. NCBI lineage: Eukaryota > Viridiplantae > Streptophyta > Magnoliopsida > Caryophyllales > Plumbaginaceae > Limonium > Limonium bicolor. The sequence goes on along the minus strand of CM041779.1, from coordinate 145,183,616 downwards.
GCTATAAGACTGAAAAATGGGACTTTGGCTTGGACTACCAGGGTCTCCACTTCAAACACATGTAACAGTTGGTGTACTTCTTGCTGATCCTTTCAGCTCAAGTGAGGCGGCGTCGATGCGACCCCCCATAGCAGCTTTAGATTTAAACTTTTCACTTGTATTTGTATCAATTTGTAATTCGTTTGTTTTCACTTTCGGTTGTAGTGTTGTGACTTATTCATTTTTGTGACTTCATCCCATAACCGTTACATTATTCTCTTGCTTGCAACCTTTGATTGACTTTTGAAAGATAGTAAATAGGATAAGACTAACAATTGGTTAGCAACCCATACAGTAGGACTCATCTTGTTAGTTTTGAGAGTTTTAGATTTAAATAATTCTGATTCGTTACCTAGATAGCTTTGATGATTCGTTCTTGTATATACATTTCTCGTACTACCTCTGAAATTCATTTCATACGTACAATAGCTTAAATTTTTAAAACCCATGTCCACATGTATGTAATTACTATTCTGAATTCTTTTCTCACATATATTTGTTTTATTCGGATAGCTCTTGAAATCCATGTTTGTATGTATATTTGTTTATATAGCCTTGGAAATTCATCTCCACATATCATTTGCTCATCATTCTTTGCCTATGATTTTGTAAGTGTATGGACTGATCCTGTTTGGGCCCATGTAACTCTTGGCCCAAATATAATTTTGTTCAGTTTCGGTCCATAACCAGCCAAACGGGCGGGAACAGGTGGCCCTAGAAAGCCAATCAGGTTGCCCTCTTAGTGGCCTTTAAGGTCAATTTTAGAAAAGCCTTAGGTTTGGGGTATCCTCAATGCATACGGGTCCTAGACACGGTCCATGTGAGGAATACCCATTTCCCTTAAAATTTTCCAAATCATCCTCTAAAGTCAGAATAAATTCACAATCAATCATCCAATCCCAAATCAATTTAAAAATCCAATGAGGCAAACTCCACTTCAAAATCATTCTCTCTCACACCCTCTCACCAAACACACTTCAAATCATTCTCTCTCACACTCTCTCATCAAACACACTCCAAATCAATCTCTCTCACACTCTCTCATCAAACACACTCTAAAATCGATCCCTCTCATACTCACTCATCATACACTCTTCAAAATCAATCCTCTCATACTCCAAAACCAGATATTCTTCATGAATTTTTCGAAATCAAAGCTTTTTGCACCCAACATTAAATACTCTTCATACACTCATTAGACACACTTCAAACTCATAAAGCATTTGAAATGCTTCCAAAATTTCCAATATCAAACTTCAAACTCCGTCCAAACTCCAATTGTCTCATAGATTCAAATCATCTTCCAATTTCAATTTCAAGGCCCAATGTGCAAAGCCCAGTTCGACCCACTCTTTCAAGGCCCAGTCCATGTTCTAAGGCCCAATTTGGCCACATATTTCAAAGCCCACTTTGGTCAAATTTCTAAGGCCCGAGCCCAGCCCATATTTCAAGGCCCAAACCTGGCCCAATCCTAAGGCCCAAACTCGGCCCAAATCTGGCCCTCATCTCTAAGGCCCAAATCCGGCTCATTGCCTCGATTCGATCCCCCGATTTAGTTTCAAATCCAATTCAATCTCAATTCCAATTCAATTTCAATTCCGAATCAAATTCAATTTCAATCCAATTCAATTAAATTCAAACCAATCCAAAATCAATTCAATTTCAATCCAATACAATTCAAAATTCTTTTCATTCCCAATTGCATTCAATTTCATTTCAATCCCAAATAATTCCAAACATCATAAATCTCAAACTCCTTGGAATTCGCATTCCCGAATCTCTAAACGTCTTAGCAGCTCAACAGACTCAAACGTCTCAGCAGCTCAACAGACTCGAAGGTCTCAACAGCTCAGCAGACTCGACCGTCTCAACAGCTCAGCAGACTCGACTGTCTCAACAGCTCAACAGACTCGAACGTCTCAGCTCAACAGACTTGAACGTCTCAGCAGCTCCACAGACTTGAACGTCTCAGCAGCTCCACAGACTCGAACGTCTCAGCAGCTCCATAGACTCGAATGTCTCAGCAGCTCAACAGACTCGAATGTCTTAGCAGCTCCACAGACTCGAACGTCTCAGCAGCTCAATAGTCTTCAAGGTCTCAATAGCTCAACGGATTTGAAAGTCTCAACAGTTCAATAGACTCATCAAGTTCGAACACCTCGAAAACCCTCAGCTCCTCAAAAAGCCGAACCTCTTGAAATTTGATAACCCTTTCAAGCCTCAAACATCTCACAGACCCGAGCGTCTCATAGACTTCATCATTTCAAGAATCTAAATGTCCCACAGGGTTGAGCATCTCACAGACTCTCACACCTCAAACTCTAAAATGAACCAGACAATCTATCAAACCTCACGAAATGGCCACAAAACCCCATTGACCCCTCAAAGACCCAAAAGGTCAAAATCCTAATTCCTTCAAAAACCCTAAAACTCCCAAATCCCCAAAGGCAGTGAACTACGTAAGGTCTGATCTCAACATGGAGTTGAGTACGTAGGCAACCCACATAGGGTGCCCACCCCACACCAATCAAAATACCCTTTTGCACTCTACTGTCTCCCCTCCAGACAACCCTCTTCTAATCCTCGATAACCTCAAAAAGCCCAGCCATCCTAAAGGTCCCGGAACTACGTAAGGTCTGATCTCAACAGGGGTTGAGTACGTAGGCAGCCCATACAGGGTGCGACCCCATTCCAATCAAAAAACCCTTTTCCCACTCTAAGGCATTGTTTATAATTCTCAAAACACTTAAGGCTTCTTCGGTTTCCCATAAACTTCAAACCATCAGACTCCATATGTCTTGTCTATTCACTCAAAACCCGGTTTTCCCAAACCTTCATTCTATGCTCATCCAAATTCACCGATTCGTCTTCTTGATGCTAGCTTGGCAGAAAAGTTCGCTTCATCCACTCTTTCGTCCTAATCCGATCCTTGGCTTTTAAATGAATCTCTTTAAATAAGGTTTTGAAAGAAGGCAATCCCGACAATTGGAGACCGAGGTTTTCCTCGGGCACCAATCTGAAGTCGTGGTCGTTGCCACTTCTAAGAGGTGTAACCCAGTGCGAACCCACACAGAATCTTTGGTATGACCAGATAAGTCCAATCCATAGGCAACAATCTCAGAGTCAATTAACGGTTCTTAGAACCCTCATCTTTCCTTCCTAGTTCCTTAGGTCAAACTAGGTGGCGACTCTAGTCAATTCCGCCTTATAGAGGGATAAGTCCGCGTGGGGCCCATTGAGAGCGGGTGTAGTGTTCACTTGCACTCCCCTTTGTGCTTTCTGGAAAAACGGACGATTTAGTAGGTATTTGAGGAATGCCAGAATAACGGGTTTTCACCCTCCACAGAATGGCAATTTCTAGGATCTAGGCTTTTAGTCAGACCATATTAGATAGACCTCCCCCCCCCCCCCCTCATACCGAAAAATCACCCTCCACAGAATGGCGACTCTGCTGGGGAAAACTTGAGTATGTTTTTCTCATAAACTTGGTCAAGGAAGACTGAACTCCTTCCAAAATTGTCAGGATTCCCAACTTCTTTCAAAACCTTCAAGAGATTCATTCTAAAGCCGCTAGGACTACTCTACTCCACACTTAGAGTGTGCACTGAGAGGATAGTTAGGATGAGAGTTCAGAGTTCGAGATTGGCCTTGAGTGCCATATGTGTGCTTTACCATTTGCATGCTTCACTTTTGTGTGTTTATTGTTGTGTGTTTACTGTCTTATGTTTACTGCTCTTCATGCATGACATAATATTTATTTCTTATT
>CM041779.1:145147604-145179311 GCA_023374045.1 Limonium bicolor | reverse complement strand
GAATCTACAAGCTTGAGTATGAAAACCCAAGAGTGGGTGAGATAACGAGTATAAATAAACCGAGAGAAAGGGGCGAGTATATGTGAGAGTAACCCGAGAGAACGGGTATGTATAAGAATGAGTAGCCCAGAGAAATGGGTGTGTATACGAATGAGTAACCCGAGAGAACGGGGTAAGTATAAGAATAAGTAACCGAGAGAGAGGGTGAGGTATTGAATAAGTAAACAAGGCATAGTGAGGAATAACCCTCAATGCCTAAGAGTAACCAGTTACCACTAACAACATTGTTATGTTAGTTAGGAATCGTGTTCCGTGATTGGATGTAGATTCCTTGTGTGATATAATAATATTGTATTGACATGATGATGTTGTTTGTTAAAATGAACTCCATGTATATCCGACCCAAAGTAGTCGGCGTACCGCGGTAGCGCGGTATATGCGAATTTCATGCGCAGCGTAAGCTGACCCCCTAGGGGGAACGTTTTTAGTGTGCAGGTACTTGAAGCTGACCACCGTTCGGGAGAGTAGGACGGGGACTGCTGTGAGCATGGGTAGCTAGATTGTAATTACTTATGCGTTTGAATGAGGTGTAAGTCCGAGTATGTTATCGGCATCCGTATATTGTAGACTCGGTATGGTAGAGATATGAATTGAGTATTGTATTGTATGAAGTACTCGGTTGTTCCAGTTCATCAGACCGTTACGGTATGTAAGAAAGGCCTGGTTAGCCACATGGGTGGCTAACGGCGTTGTTTCACCCCTCGTTGTAATTCGAGTTCCGCTGCGTGAGTAGGAGTAATTAGTAACAGTTTAAGAGGTAATGACGAGATTAACGGTTGGGGTGTTACACAACACAACTCTCATAACCTAAAAATCTTTTCATAATCTGATTCAATTCCTCCTCTGTCCTGTGGGTCTCCATAAGAAAAATCATATCGGGGGATTTAGATCTATTAGATCTCTCACCCATATAACTACCTGAGGTCGACCCAGACCTCGGTAGTTATAACTTAGGCAAGTCATTTGGACTGGCAACCTTGCTTCAAAGCAAGGTCTGCCTGAGACTGAGATAGATCTTCCTCTTAGTTATCCCTTCTGAAGCAGAAGCTTTAACCACTGGAGACTTAAGAGTACTGCTTTTCCTCTTCTTGATCTTCAGAGTAAGTGACTTGTCCTTCTCACCTAACTTGAAAACTATTCCTTTCCCTTCTCTCTGTAACCAGTTATTGACTGAGAGCTTCTCTATTTTGCTAATTTGAATACTGCTCGATCTACCTTTCCCTTTTTTCTCAGCTTTTTCCATGATTTGTGCTATAGACATGTTGATATCAGATTGAGTTTTAAAACTAGCTCTAGATTTTTTTTGGGACTTGAGAACTAAAATTTTCCAAAGCTGAAGCCCAATCAAAAGCCTGATAGAAATCTCTTTTATTCCCTTCTTCATTACATTTGACTATGGACTCGAAACCAGGAGGGACCTTAGGATCCTTCTTCATATCGATCTTATCCTATCCTCCTTCAATCATAGCATTAAGCATGCCTTCCGATAAAATACCTCCTTTAAATTGAACCATGGTATTATAAAGATCAGAACCTGGCTGCCCGACAACCTGATCCTCATTTCCATCAGTAGCAAGAAAATCTGCATCTTTCTTCTTATCTGACCTGAGATCTCTCTCTGTCTGACCCATCAAAGGCTTCTCTGAAAGTTCCCTAACACTTCCTCCAGTAAGAGAATCAGTATCAGCCCCCAGAATGCTGCGCTAAACTTCTTGACCACTCTCCATTCCTATAACATCTTCACTTCCATCTTCAGATTGTATCAACGAGATAGAAGGAGATAGACTTTCTTTCATCTTCCTTTTACCTTCAGTAATATCTTCCCCACTCAGATCTAAAACTTTTATTCCATATTCAGTCTGAAAAGAACTCAATAGGTTCAAATTCTGCTTCATCAAGAACTTTTCCGTCAAAGCAGCAATCGACCCTGCATATTCAGCTCTCAGCCACGCACCGTACCTTTCAGGTTCTTCCTGCTTACTCTTCTTCATACAACACTCTACAAGCATATGATCAATCCTTCCACACCGGAAGCAGAAATGAGGTAAGTTCTCACAAGACAATCTACAACATCTGTCTTTTACTCCATCTTTTATCAAAATCATCCTACACAAAGGTTCTGTGATATCTATCTCTACTCTGACTTTTAGGACCTTAGCAATAAGAGGATTTAGCTTTTCCTAACAACTGAAAAATGCTCCTATCTTGTTACCCAGAATAACCGCTGAAGCTTTATTATAAAACATAATCGGGAGATTGTGTATCCCACCCAAATCTTTATCTTTATCGGATCATGCTCATCTATATGTATTGAATGATCTATTGGCATAACCACCAGTAGTCTATTATGGAAGTGCCAAGGACCCTGAGCTAAAACATTTCTCATATCTCTTCCAGAGGTAAATATGAAAGTAAATCTATTATGACCCATATCACTTACTCTAAAAGGAGCCTTCTGTTTCCATATGTGGAATAAGAAGCTCTGTAGGACCTTTGCTTGTATTCTACTAGGGTGCCATATCTTGCCAGACAACGAGTTAGCCAACTCAGAACTACATGCTTCTTGTCGCAGGAGATCTCCTTCAACTTTCTCTAATTCTCCTGGATGGATCTTCAGTTCCGTCCACTTAGTCAGCATTCCATCCATGTTACTGCAGCGTTTTTTCTTAAACTTTCTTGCACCTCGACTACCTTGACTCGACTTACACTCTTGCCCACCGTAATCTACTGTTTTAAACCAACTCCAAGCACTAGCAAAACCACACTACACAATCCAGCATATAATAACTGAACTTAGATTTCCAAAGGCAACTTTCTGTTCTTTATCCCATAGACTTTCAACCTCGTCTATACTGGTAGACGATGATCTCTCTGTAGCACTATTGCCATAATGAAGGTAGATATGCTTTGCTTGAGATTTTGACACATAAGCTAGCAGTCTACGTGTTTCCTTATCTCACCCCTCGGATCAGAAAATCTATTAGGAGTAATCCTATCTCCTTTACTCTCTTTCTTGACTTTAATACTATAGTTGCATGGTATTATTATGGTTGTAAATTACTGATAGCCCCCTTGAGGTTTCGGGTAATTACAATTTACCCCCTTGACGTTTTCATAATTACTTTCAACCACCTCGAGTTACCAGTTTCTTGACTTCTTGCCCCCAAATGGTAACTACCGAGACGTTTAAGATTTGCTGACATGTAATATCTTTTATATTAAAACAGCCATCTTCTTCATAAACGCCATTGACGAGTTGAACCTGATTTCCTCGTAAGGCAGATATCAGTAGTAGTAAGCTATCTTACTCATCAAACACAGCTCCTGAAACCGCCACACTTTCTACCTCCGTCACGACGACTTCGACTTCCGCTAGATCCATTCGACATTTCCTCAACAGAACATCTAAACCATCACTAAACCTCTCGATTTCCTCCTCCGATCCAACAAATCTCAACCTTCCACTCCTCAAGGTCCCATCCTCATCCACCGACTGCTGTGAGCCAGTATCCATTTCATCCTCCCGTCACTCTCTCTCATCTTCCTCTACTTCCAGCCACGACCATGATGACATCCCTATACGTCTCTCTCTTGACACAACAGCCCCCACCCCTACCGATAACAACAGCAACAACAAAATCATCTCTCACGTACACCAAACAATCCCTGTCCATAGATCTACTTCAACCGTCAACAATAACCACCACGTTCACCCTCACCCTCGTATGAGACAAGTTAAACCGAGGTCTGTTCCACTTACCACATCCGATAACCAGAAACCTCTAATAGACCATCCGTCCGCTCCAGTCATTACGTCCAGAGCCAGTGGGGTGGGTGTATCATTGGACAGCCCTAGGATGAATTCTTCGGGAAAAGTTGTGTTTCAGAGTCTGGAGAGAAGTTGTAGTAGTCCAAGCAGCTTTAATGGTGGCCCGAGGTACAAACATAGAGGAGTTGAGAGATCTTACTCTGCTAACGTTAGGATCACTCCGGTACTTAATGTACCCCGGAAGTGGGGTTAAGGCAAGGGAATCAGAGGATCCCATCACCAAGGCGAAGATGAAGGCAATGGCTGCGGAAGCTCTATGGCATCTAGCAAGCGGAAACGTGTCAATCTGTAGGAGTATATGTGAGTCGAGGGCGTTACTCTGTTTTGCGGTGTTGATGGAGAACGCAGCAAACGAGGAAATCAGGTTCAACTCGTCAATGGCGTTTATGAAGAAGATGGCTGTTTTACTATAAAAGATATTACAGGTCAGCAAATCTTAAACGTCTCTGTAGAGTTACCATTTGGGGGCAAGAAGTCAAGAAACGGATAACTCCAGGTGGTTGAAAGTAATTATGAAAACGTCAAGGGGTAAATTGTAATTACCCAAAACCAAGGGGGTTGTCAGTAATTTTCTCTTTAATTTTCAATCACTGAAATAAACCATGTGACAAGTAAAAATGTAATGCTACTTTTTAACATCGATGTACAAACAAATTCGAGATGTTTGATTTCATTCTTTAGCTCGTTTCTGTGCAAAGCATGGTGAAAGTAATGACAATTTCAAAACTTACAGTGAACATTTCTTAAAAGAGCAGAATGTGATATTACCATAACCAACTACAATTACACGATAACACAGCTGCATTTGGTGATAACCATGAAGAAGGGAGCTTACAAACCAGCGCAGTTCCACAGAGCAAAACCATAAAATTAAACGTGGGTACATAGTTAATGACAAACCTAAACATCATTAAATAGGGGTAATTCCTCCCTAGATTAAGGTAGTATCCAAAACATGGTGAGACCGCATGACACATAAAGCAGTTTACAACAAATGGACGCAAATTGTTATTTTAAACCACCACTAAAACTCCCTCTGCAAAGATTATATAGAGCCTCAAGAGAACGCTGTCGGATTTCTTAACCGGCAGGCCATGACATCGTTGACATTCGTTTAACATGGTTCTGTTCGTAGAGACATCAGTTGCAACATTGCCTAGAGTGCTCATTAGTTCATCAAGCCTTGTGCCATTGCGCCTTACTAACGACAGTGAACTAGGTTGGGTTGATGCAGAAGGTGGGATATTAGATCTTGCAGGTGAATTGTTTGTGAGTCGGTGGTTCACCTCATCCCACCAAGAAAAAAAATCACAAACGTTGCAACGGTAAAACAGACGGCTAAAGTTCTCTGCTTTATAGGCAATCAATAACATACATTACCTGATGAGGTGGTTGACTATCACAAACGGCAAGGATTCAACAAAAAGTTAGCATCGAAAGCCATTGATCCAGAGGTATAAAAACGAGTGCTGCACAATTAAAAGACGAAGAACTTACATTTCTTGAGTTCTTGGACATCCTTCGTATGTTTTTGGGAGGGTTGAAGATTCTTGCTTTGTGCTTTTGTTCTCTTGTCTAGTGAGAACGGTTAGAAATATATTCGGGTGACGGTTGGAGCTTGGAAGAAAAGAGCTTACGCGGTTGAGGGCAGATCCGTAACTGGCCATGGTCCAAATTCTTAAAAAAAATTCGCCGAAATGCAATTTGTCAAAAAATTACTTGCGGTGGTATTTTTTCAAAAAATTTACGCGGAAGTACCAAAACATTGCAAATAAACCGCATCAGGTCAATCCATCTTGCGGTAAACTGCATCGGAAGAACGCAGTTATTGGTTATTTTTGTCATAAAACGCACCAGTCAAACACATCTTTGCCCTAAAATGCATTGGCGTGATGCGGTTTATTTGCAAAACGGTGCAATCATAAAAAATCTCGGAATTCATCCTAGCCATCCGTACTCCGCGATTTCCTTGATTTTGTTGGAAAAAATTAATGTTGGTAGTGTTAGCTGCTTAATTATTATTTTAATTCGTAATTAATTAATGCACTAATTTTACAACTTGTTTTTAATTTAAAATGGTGTATAAATTAACCAAATACGTAAGTAGGCATTAATCTTAGTAGTTTTAGTTGTTTAATTATTATTTTAATTCATAATTATTTAATGCACTAATTTTATAACATGTTTTTAATTTGAAATGGTGTACAAATTAGCCAAATAATTAAGTAAGTATTATTATGTTATAGGAAAAAATTAATCTTGGTAGTTTTAGTTGTTAATTATTATTTAAATTTGTAATTAATTAATTCACTAATTTTCTAACTATTTTTTAATTTAAAATGGTGTACAAATTAGCCAAATAAATAAATAGGTATTATTATGTTATAGGAAAAATTTAATCTTGGTAGTTTTAGTTGTTTAATTATCGTTTTAATTCGTAATTAATTAATACACTAATTTTAAAACTTGTTTTTAATTCAAAACGGTGTACAAATTAAACAAATAATTAAGTAGGTATTATTATGTTATAGGAAAAAATTATTCTTGGTAGTTTTAATTGTTTAAATATTATTTTATTTCATAATTAATTAATGCACTAATTTTGTAACTTGTTTTTTATTTAAAATGGTGTACAAAATATCCAAATAATTAAGTAGGTAATATTATGTCATAGAAAAAAATTAATCTTCGTAGTTTTAGTTGTTTAATTATTATTTTAATTCGTAATTAATTAATGCACTAATTTTATAGCTTGTTTTAAATTTAAAATGGTTTACAAATTAGCCAAATAATTAAGTAGGTATTATTATGTCATAGAAAAAAATTAACCTTGGTAGTTTTACTTGTTTAATTATTATTTAATTCGTCATTATTTAATGCACTAATTTTATAACTTGTTTTTAATTTAAAATGGTGTACAAATTAGCCAAATAATTAAGTATGTATTATTATGTTATAGGAAAAAATTAATCTTGGCAGTTTTAGTTTTTTAATTATTATTTTAATTCCTAATTAATTAATTCACTAATTTTATAATTTTTTTTAATTTAAAATGGTATACAAATTAGCCAAATAATTAAGTAGGTATTATTATGTTATAGGAAAAAATTAATCTTGGTAGTTTTAGTTGTTTAATTATCATTTTAATTCATAATTAATTAATACACTAATTTTATAACTTGTTTTTAATTCAAAATGGTGTACAAATTAAACAAATAATTAAGTAGGTATTATTATGTTATAGGAAAAAATTATTCTTGGTAGTTTTAGTTGTTTAATTATTATTTTAATTCGTAATTAATTAATTCACTAATTTTATAGCTTGTTTTTAATTTAAAATGGTGTACAAATTAACCAAATAATTAAGTAGTTATTATTATGTCGTGGAAAAAAATTAATATTGGTAGTTTTAGTCTTTTAATTATTATTTTGATTCGTAATTAATTAACGCACTAATTTTATAGCTTGTTTTTCATTTAAAATGGTGTACAAATTAGTCAAATAATTAAGTAGGTATTATTATGTCATAGAAAAAAATTAATCTTGGTAGTTTTAGTTGTTTAATTATTATTTTAATTCTTAATTAATTAATGCACTAATTTTATAGCTTATTTTGAATTTAAAATGGTGTACAAATTAGCCAAATAATTAAGTAGGTATTATTATGTCATAGAAAAAAAATTAACCTTGAAAGTTTCATTTGTTTAATTATTATTTTAATCCATAATTATTTAATGCACTTATGTCATAACTTGTTTTAAATATAAAATGGTGTTACAAATTAGCCAAATTCAAGATTAATTTTTGGGAAAATTACATCCCCCACCCATGACGTTTGGCGAAATTACACACCCCACCCACGAGGTTTTAAAAATTACTTTACCCACCCATGTGTTTTCCAGAATTTTATATCCAGCAACTTTTCTAATATTGATCAACTTAAAAGATGGTTAAATTTGTCCAAAATTGATGAAATTTGCATGACGATACTAAAGTGTTATATTTTGGAAAACGTGAAATCCAAAGTTTTTTAAGCTCATATATGCTGTGGGACCCGTTGAACGTATCTCAGTTTCATTGGGTCCCACGGGTCCTATATGACCTTAAAAAACTTTGGATTTGGCATTGAACAAAAATATAGCACCTTAGCATCGTCCGTTGTAAAGTTTCATCAATTTTGGATAACATTTAACCATCTTTTAAGTTGATCAAATATAGAAAAGTTGCTGGATGTAAAATTGTGGAAACCACATGGGTGGGCAAAGTAATTTTTGAAACCTCGTGGATGGGGTGTGTAATTTCCCAAACGTCATGGGTGGGGGATGTAATTTTCCCTTAATTTTTTCCTATAACATAATAATACCTACTTAATTATTTGGCTAATTTGTACACCATTTTAAATTAAAAACAAGTTATAAAATTAGTGCATTAATTAATTATGAATTAAAATAATAATTAAACAATTAAAACTACTAAGATTATTTTTTTTCTATAACATAATAATACCTACTTACTTATTTGGCTAATTTATACACCATTTTAAATTAAAAACAAGTTGTAAAATTAGTGCATTAGTTAATTACGAATAAAAATAATAATTAAACAACTAAAACTACCAGGATTAATTTTTTCCGACAAAATCACGGAAATCGCGGAGTACGGACGGCTAGGATTAATTCCGAGATTTTTTATGATCGCATCGGTTTGCAAATAAACTGCATCACGCCAATGCATTTTATGGCAAAGATGTGTTTGATTGATGCGTTTTATGACAAAAATAACCAATAACTGCGTTATTCCGATACGGTTTACCGCAAGATGGATTGACCTGATGCGGTTTATTTGTAATGTTTTGGTACTTCCGTGTAATTTTTTTACAAATAGCACTTCGGCAAAAATTTTCTCTAAATTGTCATCCGTAAAGGCTAATATCGAATGGGAACATTTCTTCAGCCCCGCACTGTAGCTATTAATGTCGCATGCATAAATATCCAAAAAAGCCCCAACAATTTAGAACAACCGTTATCGAACGAAACCTAAATTGAGGTTGTTATTTTTTACTCCTTCCGTTCTGAATTGACCGTTCTATTTACTATTTGGACATATCGTTTGACTTCAAATTTTAACATATAAGATAAATTAATTTTGAAAATTTAAGTTTTGCATATGAATCCTTACATAATAAACTATATGTTACAAAATTTAGTTTTATAAAATTATTTTATCTTATATACTTAATATTAAAATGGAAAAACGTGCCATAAAGCAAACAGACCGTCAATTCAGGACGGAGGGAGTATGATACTTGCGATAAAAGTGATACATGTGCTGCAACTGCGCCTCCTTTTATGTGGGACAACAAGCGTCTACAATGATTGCAGGATCTCCTTTACCTAATACAACGTGAAGATAAGGATGCTCATCCTATAACGAAACGGTTAAACCATTGTCCTCCATCCATGTGGCTGTTGACCGGGATGTGGCAGATTTGTTAGAGTAAAATATATATAAATTTTAAATTATTGTTATTTTTGAAATATAAATCTATAAATTCAACATCTTTAAAATAAGACCAATTATTGATATGTTTTAACAAATTTTTAAAATTTATATTAATTATATGTATAAATCTCAACATATCATCTAGATTTATTATTCATCACATACAGTTTAAAATAAACCTTAGAACAATAATACACTACAAAACAGGAATGATCTATTAACTATTATGAAATTGGTATGTTAAAAATATATAATTCACCATACAAAGCTTAAAAAATATCAGATAATTAATAATAATATACCACAAAAGAAATACATCACAAAACAATAATCATCCATCATTTAGTTCTGAAGTTTGTTCTCTAATTCATCATTTATTATTTAAAAATCACTACTAATCCAATTTATTGTAACAACAAAAATCATTACAGTTGGTTACACGAGAAGGCATAAATAAAGAACAATTTATTTCCTATAATGTTAACTGAGCAGTGTTTAATATGCTAGAACACTGAAAAGTATCGACAAAACCAAAAAACTGTAAAAGATAGTGGTTTTTACATTAATGGATCGATATTGTCATACATATAATATTGTACATTATATATTTATTCGAGTTCTTGAATCATCCGCTGACATCCCTTCAAATCTAAAAGTTACGTACATGATTTAATTAAGGAGGGTAATATGTAATTTGACAGTACTAGAAAGACAACAAACAAAGGCAAGCCTGCAGCACTAACAATAGCTACTCCGACAACCTAAGGATGAGTCAACAGGGGTTAGAGGTCCCTTGATCAGTACTGCAAGGTTCATTTATCTGATTAGTATCTACACCCTCTTTACCCTTCCACTTCCTCCACCCCCACCTAAAGACCTCTGTCCCAACTCTAGCAACCAGTGGAGCAGCAATCGTGAACAATATATACTTAATTCCATTCGATTCACGCGGACATATAGCAAAGATAGACGCCCCGTAAGTGTCCATCATGGACCCTGTAGCCATCCAGATTTGAAGGAAGAAGGGAAACCCGCAAGTGAGGCTAATAATAGCCATTATAGAGGCAGAGAGGTGTTACTGATTAGGAAGACATAGAAGGCCCCTTTATCAGCAGAGTAGATTGCTTGCCCAGCCGTGTGATTTTTTGCAGGTAAAGTGGCGTTGTTCACGGCATCCTGCCAAACACCACCTGGTGGGTTAACACCTGCCTGGAATGTTACAGCAGCTATCAAGGCGGCAACTATGAGGACGGTGTTGCGCCTCTCGCTTATGGATTCTACTTTCCTGTCACATTTGTAGCGCTCAAACCAGTTTGTGGATTTCATGAAATCGTAGATTACCTTGTATGCATCTTCGTCTGCCTTGGTATTTGTGGGTTTATCGGGGTTCTGTAGGTGAGAATGATCAGTTGATATTGCCATTGAAGGTTGGCAGATACTCCCTCCGTCCCTGATTGACCTTCCTGTTCACTATTTGGACTTGTCGTTTGACTTTAATATTTAACATGTAAGATAATATAATTTTATAAATCTAAGTATTACAATGGAATCTATATGTGAAAAACTATATGTTGTATAAATTTGTTTTATAAAATTATTTTATCTTATATGTTAAATATTGAGTTGGAAAAACGTGCCAAAAAGTAACAAGAAAGTCAATTAGGGACGGAGGGAGTATTTTCTTTTTTAGGTTGTAGTGAAACTAGAAGTAGAAGAGCTATTTGAAAAAAGAACACTGAAAGGATATTGGATGCGAAGGTGAGATGACTGCGTGCACATCTGCTAATAACGCCAAAACTTACTTATATAATTGTACGCTGAATGAAAGTATAGCCAGCTGTTTTTTCTTTTCTTTTTCAAACAAAAACAGGTACGAAAAAATTAAGTATTACTATTATATAAAGTTGAAAGAAACAACACACAAACTGGATCCCACCTTACTATTAGGGCATGAGCCGGAAACCCTACAAGGACTGAGACATCTCAAGGAATTTGATTTATATTGTCCCCATCCAACTGATCAGAACATTACATCACAGCAAAAGATAAAGCTATTCCACAGAAAAAGAATTAAGGTGTGTTTAATTGGGGTATTTAAAAGGGAAAGAGAATCATTTCTTTGTAAACTTTGTTTATAATTTTTATTGTTTATCTTTCCTCTTTTGTTTAATTTTTTCAGTTTTAAAAATCCTTAAAACCCTCCTCACCCATTCTCTCTAAAATGATGAGGAATAAATAATATTGGTTTTCTTTCCTTTTTCATTTTTCTCCCACCACCTAATCTAACATCATTATTTCAAATAATTTTAATTTATAAAATATTTTAAGAATTAAAAAATATATATAAATATGATCTTTATTCAAGTGTCAAATATAAAATTAATAATAAATATATAATCTATAAATTATTATGAAAAACATATACTTTAATAAAATTAAAAGTAAACAATTTATTATGAGCAAACATGTTAGATGTTTTTTTTGGAATAAAAGATTATGTATATATATAAATGGTAAAGAGTTACATAAAAGTTAGATACATAGAACACCTATATATCTGACAATTAGAAGGGCCTATCACAGCTAGGGTTGTCAATCTTGACACGAACCCGAAATCCGACCCGAAACCGACATGCTATAACATGGGTTTGGGTTGCAATTTTCAACCCGAAAACATTTTTGGGTCGGGTTCGGGCTGGGTTGCTAAAAACCCGGGTCGGTTTTGGGTTTGACCTGTCAACCTGATTTCAACCCGCAACTCGAAAATATTTTTAATAAAGAATATATATATTCTTATAGTTATGCGACATAACCCTAAATATATCAATCATGTAATCATTTATTTTTGATGGTTTTATATGTTATGTTATAGTATCTTGGTGATTTTGTGTAAAATTTATATTGATAGTACAATATTTTCAATTTTGGGTTGATTTCAGGTCAATTTCGGGTCAATTTTGGGTCAATTTCGGGTTGATTTCAGATTGATTTCAGGTTGATTTCGGATCATCGGGTCAGTTTTGGGTTGATTTCGGGTTGGCAGGTCGGGTTCGGGTTGACAAATCATAACCCGTTTTGGGTTCGGGTCGGTTTCGGGTTAGGGTGAAACATGAGCAGGTCGGGTTCGAGTGAAGTCAACCCGACCCAAAACCCGAAATTGACAACCCTGCTAAGGGGAGGGCAGATATCCAAAATCCTCCTTAGCCCTGAACAAAAACAGCATAGCGCTGACAAAAACCAATATAAGGGGACAAAAATTCCCTAGGCCAACTGCCAAAATACAACCACCAGGATATACAAAAGGGGACGCCAACCATACAAGGAGCTCCTAAGAGCAAAGTACCCTATCAAGCCAATCAAAATCTATGGTGGATGACTTCATCTTTGTCCAAGTGATAGCTTTCGTGGCCGTCTTGATATCAGCAATAATGAGCGAGGGGACTCTAGCTTGGCTGGTCGTGGCACGTTTACATCTTTCTATCCAGATGTGATAGACAACGTTAGCTACACCAGCTCTTTTCACTAAATCAATCAGACGGAGCCTCTTACAATAGCAGTTGATCTAGGAAGAGCAGCTGCGAAGGCTTCTCCGATTTGTAGGGATACCCAACCAGTCACAAGTGGCCCACCAAATCTTGCTAGAGAACCTGCAATGGAAAAATAAAAGGTCGCTAGTCTCTTGAGCATGCTCACAGAGCCAGCACCTGTTAGCTAGCAAGACTAATGCCCCATGATTGGAGCTTATAACAAGTTTTAAGTCTACCTTTAAGGGTTACCCACATGATAAATTTGACCTTTGGGACAGCCCAAGTATCCCAGCAGACATTGAACTAGGGAAAGGGCTGGGAAGGGATAGAGACATCATTATAGAATGAGCTGACCCTAGGACGGGTAGGATAGGAGTGGAATAAAGAATATGCATTGTTTGATGACCTGCATTGCTCAATCCACTAGTCCTTGGCGTGAAGAAGAGCTTTCCAGGTCCAAGGATCATTCCCTTTAGCAGTAGTTGTCCATATGGCAAGATTGGGCAGAAAGAGCTTGTGGATCCATTAGATCTAGAGGCGCTCCAGGTTGTGGATAATGGCGGAGATAGTCTTGAGCATGAAGCACATGTTCCATTTGTGGATGTCCTTCACACTAGTATAAATCAGATTTTTTATTACAAAGGTTCTGGTAGTGATTTAAAATCGTTACCATAGTTGTTATTAGTAACAAGTATTTTGTTACCAAAGATAGTATTAAAGATTTTAAAAAAATTGAGACTACAGTAACGATATATTCGTTATAAAATCATATTTTTAGTAACGATATAATTTTTAGTAACGAATAAAAGTCGTTACAATAAATAAATTGATCTTTAATTACGGCATCACGTGTAACGACATGTAACGGCTTTTGTCGTTACAATAACTCAAATTAGTAATGATTTATATTTTTGGTAATGATTTTTTGTTGTTACCTAAAAAACTACATTCTACTAGTGTCAGCCCAAGGCCACCATTTTTCTTAGTGTTTGTGATAGAGCTCCATGTCACGGGAGGAGCAACGCTGCTGTCTGCCTCACCTGACCAAAGGAAGGACCGAAAGCATTTTATGACCCGTTTGATGACAAACTTAGGGATAGCGATACAGGAGGCCCAGAAGCCTACAATACCAAAGAGGGTACTTTGGATGAGAGAGTCGGCTTGCGAAGGAGAGGGATTTTGTAACGCCCCTATTTAACATATTTATAGCGGAAATAAAATACTAAAGGCGTACAGATCATCGGGTTCCAAATACCCGGCACCAAACCTCACCAATTACAACCTACAGATTACAATTGTCACGGCCTGAACCTCGAGAAAACTTAACAAAAATAAAGCAGTAATAGAACAAATAAACTCTCCACAACACCTAAATCCCATCCCAATCACTCATTCTCTTTGTGGCCACCTGTAAAATAACTCGTACCTGCAAGATAAAACCAAGCAGCCCACCCCGAGAGGGGTGGGTCAGTTCCCTGGAATGGAACTGGTACGATCCTCCAAAAACAAACTTATAATACAAGTCTTAAATAAATAATAGCTTTAATACAATCACGTAAACCACACAGAGGAACAAGGCATTTCACAAATCACCAAATCAAGATAACAAGTTAAGAATAAAGATAAATAACAGAAAGGTAAAGTTAGTGAAACAAAACCACACCATGTGTTAGTGAACATCCAATGCCTTAGTTAAATCCCATTTCCAGTTAGGAGTAGAAAGACCCAGATAGTCACAAAGGACTAGGAATGAAAAGATAGATCCAAGAACCAATAACTCAGGAGTGGAATAAATCAACTGGGAGAGATGGCCCCCACCGCCAAGTACGTCCTTTTAGGACAGGGGATATACAGCCCCTCACTGTCTACTACGTCCCTTTTGGGATAGGGGATATACAGCCCCTTACTGTTACCATTGAAGACGCGCGCACGTCGAAAACAACAAGATCCAGCTCATGGATGAAACGATATCCAGAGTCAAAAGAAGAATTTACCAAAATTGACCTTCTCCACATTCCCACTAGATCACTAACTACCTAGAGCAATACCAAACCACTCAGTCCTACAGAGTGCAGAAGCGTAAACCCTAAGCAGTTAATGTCTAACGGAATAACCAAATAGAAGGAACCAAAAACCATGTAAGTTTCACATTCAAGGCTCAGTTAGTCACACAAGCTGAGTTAGTCACACAACCACTTCCTTTTTAGAAATTCCACTTAGCACAATTAGCGTTTGTCAAAAACATCCTTTAAGTCTTGTTAGCAAAGCATAAGAGTACGAGAAATCGTACCTGGTATGTGAAGAACAGTAATTAACTTGAATGAGTGATTCCCCAATAGTAACCTATAATTAAGGTGTCCCAAGTGTCGATTAGTTAAGGGACTCATGAACTAAACAACCTTCTTTCCTTACTGATTAATAGTTCCAGGTTTACCATTATTCTCTCACAAAGATTTGGGCTTGACTTGTTAACTAAATCCTTTGTTAGGCCCATTTCGTTTAGTTTGGAATGATTTAGAATTTATCCCTGAGAGTGGCCCAAACTCTCTTTGAATTGTTTAAGTGCGCTTTTGGAGTTCATAGACTTGGGCTTAGTAGGTTAACCCAAGACCGTGTTACGTTTATGTTGTGTAATTAAACCCTTAAGTTACTAATGACTATTTAATTACACACCGATTAAAATCCTAAGGTTAAATATATATATTTCTTCTTATTATAACTAGCACAAGGAATGTTATTCCCCTCATCTATTTTAATGTATTTATATACATATATATATATATCTTTATGTATTAAGATCTATCCATAACATTTTAAAGAAATTTTATTGTAGTTAATTATGTTTAATAACTTTTAGGCATAACCATAACCGTTATACGGTTTATAAAATAAAGTGTTTTCCTTTATTTATTATATATATACGTATACCTGTATTAGAATTTAATTAAGACATCCCCTATGTAACTTATGGTATTTAAACTATCTTATTACTACAACATTTATCTGCATTCCATACATGTTTCATAAAGTATTTCTTTTACTATATCTTAGGATACTAGCTCCTATAGTATTAAGTTAATATAAGTGTTAATTTATTAGCTCCCTGTTTTACCCTAAGTTAAGTATTTTATTTCCTTTTTATATATGTGTAAATATATATATTTTCCTTAGTTTGATTAAGAATATTAACTCCCATAATAAATAAGGTGTTGAATAATTAAATTCCTTGATTTAACATAAGTTTCTATTTTAATAAGTATATATACATATATGTAAATAATTTCACCTCTCTCAAAAGATATTGCCCAAAACATTTATAAACATACTGTTATAAAATGTTAATTTAGTTTTCCTTATCTTACCCAGCTTAAAAGTTTATTAACAAACCATACTTTAATTTTTGTTACATTAAAAACCATATTATAAGTTATTCTTATGAAAAACTCATAAACACAATTTTTAAACCCATTTACCATAGTCCAAAAATTCCCAAATTTAATATACAGTAACTATAACATTTATACATATTATAAAATTTTTATTTCATAAAAATATCTTTTAAATTAACCAAATAATTCCATAATACCCGAAATTTGCAAAAATCATAACTTACGTTTAAAAACTCCAAAACCATATTAATTTACATAAAAATAAACTAGATTTTATAAGGAATCTATGGTTAAAATTTCAAGCCAAAATAAATTCGGGAAGGCCATAAACTAAATTCAACAAGTTAGAGTTAAAACCTGAAAT
Source organism: Limonium bicolor (assembly GCA_023374045.1). Taxonomy (NCBI): domain Eukaryota; kingdom Viridiplantae; phylum Streptophyta; class Magnoliopsida; order Caryophyllales; family Plumbaginaceae; genus Limonium; species Limonium bicolor. The sequence continues at coordinate 145,162,640 of CM041779.1, read as the reverse complement.
ATTTTAAATCAGAAAATACACTTTATAATCCACGATCTAATCCCGACCGTCCACTTCTTCAAAACCCGATCGGACGGTCCCTGAACCTCTAGTTCATCAGCGAATTCCTTTCTATACCCGACTACTAATTCGACAATTTCTCCTAATCCACAGAACGAAATTGAGTGATTCTTGTTTCTATGGTTTCGAAATTCAATTCCGGTTCCAATGATACCAAATTCGCTAGCTAACATGCAGAATTCAATGGTTTTCGATTCTGGTTCGAGGTTAGGGTTCAGTTTGGGTTTCCGAATTTGAATCTCACAAATTCACTCAATCTAATGCGTAATTGATGCAATTGGAACATGAGTTTGACCGATAATGTAATATAGATTAGCAAGGACGAAAGAATTTGAAGAAAAACTTACAGGAATTGCTCGAATCGAAAGGATTCGATTTCGGTTTTCTGGGAAAAGTTTCGAACTTGTCTGTTCAGGGTGCCAACTTTGCAACACTATAATTTCCAGTACATAACGAGTTAGAACTAGTTCTTGGGCTTAATCTAAAGAGGAAACTTAACTCTACACAAAGATAGCAAGAACTCACCCTAACTTGCACTACACAGAAAGAAATCGGAGCTGAAAGTTACGAGTTTATACCTTGCGTTTTCTGGAAAAATCTATGATTTTATGTGGTGACGAATCCGAAACTTTAGACACCTCGCGCTTCCAACGGTTGGGAATTGGCTTTGGTCATCAACATGAAAGTTGTAGAGGGATTAGAGCTCTTCAAAACAACTAAAGAACACGAAATTTGGCTGAGAAACGAAGAAGTTATGGCGAGACGAAGTTACCTGAAATCGAAGGAAAACTAGAATCTGCAGTTTTGGATTTGCAGGGTGGCTACTTTGGATCAAATTTCCGGTTGACTTAGGACGAACTAGGTTTAGTGTGAGTATGGTTGTCAAGAGGGAGTGTAGGAGAAAACAACAAAGAAGACGGCACTAAAAAATTCCAAAAAATGAGAAAGTTATGAAGTCACAAGTTAGGGCAAAAACTGGTTACGGTTTTCCGGAAAATAGGAGATAAAATTGACTAAGTGTTGGGCGCGTATCCCGAGGCGCGCGGGTGAGTCAGACTTGCCACATCAGCATTTTTTCAAAATTTGGCTCTAAACTTCATTTGATCATAACTTTGGCTAGGATGATCCGTTTTTTTCGTTCTTTTTATCGATCTTCATGGTTTTCCATAACCTACTTTATTGGTATAGGTTTCATGGGCTGGTTTGACCATTCTCAAAAAGTCAACCCCAGCAAGGCTTGAAGGCTTTAAGGTTTCTAGAATTTTATATTGACTTTTATGTTTCAAAACATGTTCCACTCTTTCTAAAATCTTTATAATATACTTGGAGTGTTTATAAATTTTTCCAAGACTTATTGACTTATAATCTTATTATTAATTCATAATACTATATAATAATATATGGTAATCCAATATTTAATAGTTTTCTTTAGGATTAAATGGGAGAAATCCCATGATTTAATTTTTGTTATACCCCATATTTTTTTTTCTATTTCCTTCTATTCGCAAAGGGAGTTGTGCTATTTTCTAATCTTATATTAGAAAGTCTATGACATTCTTCTAATGTTAATATGTTAGCTTGAGGAAGGAGGGTTACAATTGTCTTCTTCCTTGTTGTTATTTATTAATTCCATAAGAGAGAGATTATTAAACTATTTTATTCTCTCTCTCTCTTATTCTATTTCACGTTCAATTTTTTCCCCTTCCTTCATCTCTCTCTCATTGACGGTTCTCTCGACAGTTTCATCGCTCTCAAACCCTCATCCCTTTGCTCATCCTCTTCTTCAATTTCTTTCAATTGAAATCGCTAGAGGTCTATAGAGGGAATTGTGTTCGTCCGTCGGTCGTCAATCAGGTTGGATTGTAGATTGGTTCTCTTCTCCATTAAGGCTTCCTCTTCTCTTTTCTAATTCTGATTTTGTATTTTGGGAGCGGTTCAATTCGAGGGGTTGTCATTCGATTGGAGGTTCGGGAAGGCGATTCGTAGAGTCCGCAGAGATGGCTTAGCTACGGATGTCAGGTAGGTGGTAGATGGATTCGGTTGTGTGCGTTCACCCACGGGGGTTTTGGTTTCGTTGTTTTCCGTATGTGTTTGTATGGCTTCTGATTTGTGTAACTTTGTGTGTGTTCCGGATTTGTGTTTTGATGTGTTACAACCCCGTGGGAATCGTTTGTGTTTTGCGTATGTTGATATAAGTATATTTTGACAATGGCGAATCTACCTTTGTGATTCCCTTCTGTTTTGCAAACTCTGAGTGCTTCTGATTTAAGGGTTTCGTTCTGTAAAATTAAATCGTTTGATTGACTTCGAGTGTGTGTTTATTCTGTCTGTTTTGCTGCCGTTCAATGGCTTAAATCCCCAAAGTTGATTGCTGCAATCATATGTTAATTTGGCTTTATTTTGTGCTTTTGTTCGTGTGAAAACCGCCTCTGTAAATTGAACTTTTCGGCGCGTCCGAACTTCCGTCCGAACTTGGAAGTTCGGACACGCTCTGTTGCGTCTGGATTTTCTGAAAATTTCTCTGTGTCCGAACTTCCGTCCGAACTTGGAAGTTCGGACACACCCTGTTTTGCGCCTCTGATTTTCTCTTCGACATGTGTCCGAACTGTGAAGCTCGGACACATGTTCGGACTTTCCTCGAGTTGTTTTCCGAAGGTCCGAACATCCGTCCGAACTTGGATGTTCGGACACCTTGAAATTTTCTGCGGATTTGAGTTCGACTTGCGTCCGAACTTCGACGTCCGGACACAAGTTCGGACACCCCTCTGTTTTCACCATAACTTCTTCGTTCGAGCTCCGTTTTGAGTGCCGTTTGCGGCGTTGGATTCCTCTTTCCGAGTACTATCTGTTTTCAGGTGTTTTAGCTTGGGTCTAAGTGTTTTCTGATTTTAAGGTCTCCGTTAATTTTGAACTCTGTTTGCTCTGAAAATATGATTCAACCTCTGACTTCAGTTTGTTCGTATTTACTAATCGGGTTCGACTTCTGTTTTGCTAAGGCTTTCCATTGGTAAGCTCCTTCTCTGATTTTGCTAGGCTTTCGCTTTCTGTTCTGATCTGGTTAAGACTTCCGCTCTGCTCTTGTATTAAGCTTCGATCTGTTTGGATTAAGCCTCTGTTTTGGGACCTAGTTACTCTGCTTCTGACCGTGAATGGCTGGGTCGAGCTATTCCGTGGTATACCATGTAGACGTCATTCTGAGTGTGGGTCATGCCCAATCTGTTCTGTGGGGTTGACGAACCCTTTGGCCTTCGGTCGGTCATTTCTGCGTTGTCGAGGGATCTGTTAGATCCATGGGTCTTCGACCCTTTCTGAGTGTTATGCTTGGTGCTAGTGTCCCACTTCTGATTGCTAAGTGTTCTGTTTTCTGTTAGCTCTGACCGTTTCTGATTTCTGACAGACTGCTATGTGCTTTCTGTCTTCTGAAAGCCTCTGGTTTACTAAGTGATCTGTTTCTGTCTGCTCTGTCTGTTTTCAAACATCGACGGACTGCTGTGTGCTTTCTGTCTGCTGGGTATTTCTGCTTTATAAGTGCTCTGCTTCGTCTGCTCTCTTTCTGTATTTGATTTGAGGCGGTCTGCTGTGTGCTTACCGCCTTCTGATAAGTTCCGGATTTTTGCTAAGCTTCTGATTTTGCTAAGCTTCTGATTGTGTTTAAGCTTCTGAGTTTCTTAAACTTCTGATTTCGTCAGGCTTTCAGCCTCAGTTTACCTTACGCTATTAAGTGTATGTTTTGACCACTGCTTAGCCTCTTCTGTTTTAGACATCTGCCTATCTGAAGGTCTCCTGCTTTGACTTTGGTTTCGCTCTAGCTAAGCGCTTCTGTATATGTATAAGTATGTATGTTCAGATTATGTTTTGAGCGTGCTCAGCTGATGAAGTTTATCACCTGCTGAGCAATAGTTTTGCTCACCCCTATCTCCGTCTGATTTGCAGGTTTTAGTTCGTGCTTGGAGATTCAGCTCTTACTTATCGTTTTGGCTTTTGAGTTTTGTATTTAGTTTGTTTGGCCTTAGGGCCCAGTTGTATTTAGATTATGCTTTGTAATTCAGTTTGGCTTCCGCCTGTGTATTGTAAAGACGTTTTGTAATCGTTTATCTGGTAATATATGAGCATTAGTTCTATTTTGGAGTTTCGATAGAGTAGCCTTGCGTGTCTTAGGTAATAAGCGCGCGGCGTGTAACGGTCTCTCAACCAGGGTGGTTTTGGGGTCGTTACAATTTTCATAACTCCATATAAGGATATAATGATTTATTATTCACCATGCCATACTATAATATAATAATTAATGGTATTATTACGGTTTTAATAAAGGAAATCACCTAAATTAATTTAAATTAATTTAGGGGTATTTCAGTATATCCCCCTTAAAAGAAACTTCACCTCGAAGTTTAAACCTCAACTATACCAATCCAATCCTCCTTAACTACCATACATAACATTCCAATATTCCACCCGAGATTACTCAGAATCAAATCAAACTGAATCAAAATATAAACTGAATCAAGATATACTAAATCAAACGTCACATACTACTGTGCCATAATGTAAAACTACGTACATACATACACCTATCACTCTACTAATAATGTTCTCCCTCTACTAATAATGCAACAGTGCATAATCCGGATGAGATAACGAAGGAGGAGTATGCCGGTATATCCCCCTTAAAAGAGCTAAGGTACGCCCTCGTACCGCTACTAACGTGAACCACAGCAGGATAGCAGAATATCATGTAAATAGATGTGGGTACTTTACTCTCATGGAGTCCTCAGTCTCCCAAGTAGCTTCCTCAACCCCATGATGCTCCCAAAGAACTTTCACCAATTGACTGATCTGCCTCTCGTTTCTCGGACCTTCGTGTCAAGATCCGAATAGGAGTCTCCTCATACTCAGTGTAGGCTCAATCTCCAATCTCTCTGGCTGCAGTACGTGAGAAGGGTCAGGCATATACTTCTTCAACTGAGATACATGAAACACATCGTGTACCTTCCCCAACTCCGCTGGTAGCTCTAGTCTGTAAGCGACTGGGCCCACTCGCTCCGTAATCCTGTACGGACCGACATACTTAGGGCTTAGTTTCCCCCTCATCCCAAATCTGAATATCCCTTTCATCGGTGACACCCGTAAGAAAACCATGTCACCCAACTGAAACTCGAGCTCTCTGGTGCGCTGATCCCTATAGGATTTCTGTCTAGACTGCGCTGCCCTCTGTGGAGGGTGATTTTTCGGTATGAGGGGGTCTATCTAAATATGGTCCTAGCTGAGAAGTCTAGATCCTAGAAATGTCATTCTGTGGAGGGTGAAAACCCGTTATTCTGGCATCCCTCAAATACCTACTAAATCGTCCATCTTTCCCAGAAAGCATAAAGGGGAGTGCAAGTGTACACCACACCCGCTCTCGATGGGCTCCACGCGGACTTATGCCTCTATAAGGCGGAGTTGACTAGAGTCGCCACCTAGTTTGACCTATGATAACTAGGAAGGAAGAGAGGGAGGGTTCTAAGAACCATTGGTTGACTCTGAATGTGTTGCCTATGGATAGGGACTTATCTGATCATACTAGAGATTCTGTGTGGGTTCGCACTGGGTTACACCCCTTAGAAGTGGAAACGACCACGACTTCGGATTGGTGCCCGAGGAAACCTCGGTCTCCAATTGTCAGGATTGCCTTCTTTCAAAACCTTATTAGAGAGATTCAGTTAAAGCCAAAGGACAAGATCGAATGAGGAGTGAGGAAGATTTCGAAGAGTTGAGGAATAGGCTGGTCTTGGAGTTGGTCTGGTTGAAGTGCTTTGAGAGGTTTTAATTGTTCTGAGAGATTTGAGGTCGTTTTGGGCCTTCACGGGATTAAGAGGATGATGGGAGTTTTGAGGAGTAAAAGGGCATTTTGGTCATTTTTGGTGGAGTCAAGGGGTATTTGCATCATTTGGCTGATTTGAGGAGTTTTTTGTGTCTGTGAAGTTCGGATTTTGAAATGGTCGGGTTCTTGAGGTGTTTTGGGCAGTTGAATGTGTTGAGGTGCGATTCGGGTTTTAAGGATGGTTGGGTGTGGAAGAGGATATTTGGTTTGCAGGTATTCGGGTTTTGAAGATGTTTCAGGTTTCTGGGAGCCTTCAGGAATTGGAGGTCCTATGTGACTTAGAGTTGGTTCAGAGGAGGATTGAGAAGTATTTATGGGTCCTAGAGCTCTAATGGAAATGTTGGATTGGTTTATTCAGAATTGTCTCTCTAAAAGTTTTTAAAGCTGGAAAATTATTTTTTGTTGTAAAAAGGGCGGATAATCCCGAGGGATTACCCTATGTACCCCCTCAAACACGACACTTAATTAATGGTAAGTGCCGAGGCTCGAAAGATGGGTAATGAATTTATGTCGAAAAATAGGATTCAGAGAGAAACACCATGAATGAGATGTTCTCGGTCGAACCCTAACAACGTCTCTAACTCCCGGGTTTTAAAACATTAAAAACTGAAAAACATTGAAATCAAGTGGAAGGGAGTTAGACGATTCTGAAATCCCGGCTGCAACTAGGAAGGTCGTTACTTCCCTAGCACCCCGCCTTGTAAAAATCTAGGCTGCAATTAGGGGAGGTTTGTCACCCTAATGCCCCGCCTAAGGAGATCCAGACTGCGACAAGGGAGGTTATGACCCCAGTGCCCCGCCTTGGATTTTTATTTTAGAAGGGAGACAAGTGATGTCTAACTAGGGAGAAAACATTTTGAAAGTGTTAGACATTTCCTGTTCCCCGAAAACGGTTTTATTTTGAGTCATGAAAACTGAGTTGGGAAACTTTTGAAGTTGTTCGGAATTCTCGATAAAGAAACACTGATTTTGAGAAATGTTTTAGGAGAAAACTTTCTGTATATGTGAGAAGAACTTTCTGCGTTTGAGAAGAGTTTTCTGTGATGTGAGAAGAGTTTTTCCTTTAAAATTCCACAAAATGGTTTATTTTTGAATAAAATGGTGATTTGAAATTCTTTTTTTTTTTGGTTTTGGGAGTTTGAATGAAATTTACAAGTTGAGTGTGGATTGGATTAAATGAATTTGGGTTTGAATTGGAATGAAGTTCGGGTTGGGTCAAAGTCAGGCTGGGTCAAAGTCGGATTGGGCCAAAGTTGGGTCAAGGTCAAAGTTTGGTCAAGGTAAATATTTAGATTGGTCAAAGCTAGACCGGGTCAAAGCTAGGTCAAGATCAAAGTTTGGATTGGGTCAAAGTTCGGGTCAAAGGTCAAAGTTCGGGTCAAGGTCAAAGTTCGGGTCAAAGGTCAAAGTTTGGGTCAATGGTCAAAGTTCAGGTCAAAGGTCAAAGTTCAGGTCAAAGGTCAAAGTTCGGCATTTTGTGGACTTGATTTGGGTTGGCGGGCTAATGGGCCGAGTTTGGCTGATGGGCCGAGTTGGGCTGATGGGCCGAGTTAGGCTGATGGGCCGAGTTGGGCTGATGGGCCGAGTTGGGCTGATGGGCCGAGTTGGGCTGATGGGCCGAGTTAGGCTGATGGGCCGAGTTGGGCTGATGGGCCGAGTTGGGATGATGGGCCGAGTTGGGCTGATGGGCTGAGTTGGGCCGAGATTGTGTTTGGGTCATGGGCTTTGGGCCAAGAATGGTGCGGTTTGGGCCATGGCTTTGGGCCAATTGTGGGTATTTGGGCTGAGAGTGGTTTGGGCCGAGATTTGGGTTGGGTTGTGGACTTGGGCCGAGATTGGGTTGTTGGTCTGAGATGGTTTTGGGCCGAGTTTTGGACTTGGGCCGAAGTGTGGACTTGGGCCGAAATGTGGATTTGGGCCGAAATGATTTGGACCGAGGTTGGATCGTTGGGCCAGGGCTGTGGGCTCTTATTTTAGTTGGTGGGCTTTGGGCCGGGCTAAGCATTCGGGCCGGGTTACGAGACAGGCCGGCTTTGGGCTTCAGGTTTGGGCGTTGTTGGCTCGGGTTTAGGCCTTATTGGCTCGGTTTGGGCCTTGTTGGCTCGGGCTGATTATGGAGCTAGGGTCATGGACTTGGGCTTTGGGCGGCTTTGGGCTTTGGGCCGATTTGGGATGGGCTGATTTTGGGGACGGGCCAAGTTTGGATGAGAAAAAATTGGAGAATCAGATTGGAGATGAGTTTACTACTAAAAAGTTAAAATATGAATTTACAAAATGGTTGTGGAAATGAGAGACAATTTCTGGATTTGAGGATGGAGAGTGAGAAGATGAAAAGTTAGTGACAAAATTTTGAATTAAAGAGCTGCAGGTCTTAAACGGAAGTGAGATTTAATTACATATATATACGTGTATTAGGTGCATTTTAGGGTTTAGAATGTTACCACCATGAGATAGGCCAATGGTCTATCAGGCCAGGGGAACACTCTCTATCCTAAGGGGATTATTTTTTGCTTATACATAGTGTGTGTTTTAAGGTTTAGGATGTCACCACCATGAGATATGCCAATGGTCTATCAGGCTAGGGGGACCCCACTATCCTAATGGCTTGGGCCTAAGGACATAACTAGGGCTTAGAAATAGTTAGAAAAACAAAGAGATGAACTAGCAACAGTTAAGCAAGGAAATAATCAGGAATGATGACAGCAATTAATCAAGGAAACACATCTGCTCAATGATATTGAGGAAGTGGAGATTACAGATGGAGAATAAAGGATCCCAGGTTATTAAACGAATTTCAAACAAAATTAAAGTCCAACGGTTGGTTTTCATTGCCGCTTTATTTACAGGTGATCAGATCAGAATGAAAGCTCAAGTCACAAGGAGGGGAGTCAAACACTTAAAATCTGTTGTTGCTACTCTTAAACAAATTTAAATCTAGACTGCTAGTTCAAATCATTTCGGTTTCTAATCGTTTTCTAATGCCTTTCTGCTTCTTTTGGTGATTGTATTTCACTAAAGCATAAGAGATGAAGTTGCCAGCCGACTAGAAGTGCTCTTTATCAGATTAACCAAATGTAACCACGAGCTTCAATCTAAATGAGATATACGTAAAGTCATCACAGATTAACACGTCTCCCTTTACTACTTTTAGGGTCATATTATACACAGGGAATAAACAGATGATAAAACAAAATCAACTCCCCATGCTTAAGAAATCAGGAACTCAACATCAGAAACGCAGGTGTATTGCAACAAACTACCGCAGATGAAACAGGCAAATCAATACACTCATTCAGCAGTTTTAGAGATTGCTAGGGTGCAGATGAAATACCAGGGGAAAATTCTCAATGTTTTTCCTGTCAAAACACTACAAAACAAGAGGACCCAGCAGCATATACACAGTTAATGCCAGATTACATCTTAATATGTGAACAAGAACAATAAAAAAAACCTGAGAGTAATGTAACCGAATGAAAATGTCACAAGTCGATTAGGCCATGACAAGGAATGGTCCCTTTTTAATCCGAGATAGGGAATCTCCTGTAGGAAGACTTACAACAAACACAAAATAGATCAGAAAGAAAAGATAGAATCCACGTTAGCCCCTGATTCATAAACAATCTGATAAATCAACTAAGGGAGGAATGTCATTGCCAGATCGAGATACACTTAAGCACATGGTAGAGTACAGACAGAGCAAAAGTTAGACGGCAAAGTAATATGCAAAAGTGGGATAAAGAGCTAGCTTAGCGATTGGCTTTCCACAGAGCCTGCTACCCCAAACCAGTCTCGATGTCAAACTGAAACGGAGTTTATACAGACAGACTCATTTGCTTAACAGGTAAAAGAAGGATCCCAGATTGGGATTGATATACAGTCGGAGAGTTTATTTTGGATACAATAACAGCACAGCCGTGGACTTGGTAATCGAGCGGTATGTATGAGATAGAAAAAAGAGATGGCAACAGATAAATAAAGAGTACCAGTCACACTAATGTCACAGAGGCCTCGACTAGTATCAACAAGAAACAGAGGCACCAGAACATATGTAGTACAATATCTGAGGTTTTGAGGTCAGTTCTCACAGAGGGGATCGAACGCTTCACATTTCAAAGAGGCAAAATAAGGATGTAGTGCTATTTCTTACATCTTCGAACCCATGGACCCATTTTGGGGGTTTGGTGTTCACTATGATGCATGCATCCGAACGATGAAAGTACAAATAAACCGGAGGAAACGAAATTCGTGCGCATCTTACGTACCCAGAAATCCATGAGGTGTTCAGTTTTCTTTCAAAATCGGCATTCAAGAATTTTAAAACAGAGACAAAGAGTTGAACGAGGCGAAAAAACTGGGGCTAATTCGAGAGCGTGGGAGTTGGTGTTAACATCGGAAACATACTTCCGGAAAAAAAAACCAATGCTCCTCATGCTTACTCGAATCGCCACTAGTCGTTCATTTGGCAAAACCAGAAAAAAGAAAGAAAGATATGAGGAGGACCTCCGAGGTGAGAGAGAGATGAATTCAGGAGGATTACTCACGCTTTGAGAATCAAAGACCGGTGAGGTGGGATGAAGTGGTTGTAGATGGCGATTTGAGGGTGGAGGAAGATGAAGAAATTTTTTGGGTTGGCGTTGTGTTCGAACTTGAACTGGGAAGAGCAAGGTATACTGGGGATCAGACAATGAGAATAATGGGGATTAGAGCCGGCTGAGAAAAAAAAACGTGTGTATACTGTAGGGTTTTGAGGTTGTTTTATAATAGAAGGGTAGACAGATGTCCATTTAGGGTTTCTTTTAGATAGTTGTGGGCCTCAGTAAGGAGTAAAATTGGACCCAAATCGGGGCCTGGGTTGCTGGGCGAGTCCACCATTGGCAAAGAAAGAAAGAAAATGAGAGTTTAGCACAAAAACACCTCCACCGAGTTTCGAACTCGGTACCCCAGCATCCTCCTCCCGCACACTCTACCAGTTGAGCCATGACAGTTTTCGGTATATTACCGTAACTAGTGAAACAAAAGCCCCGTTGCAAGCCAGGACAAGAGAAAAAATAAAACGCCACTCACTCCTTACCAGGGATTGAACTCAGGACCGGAAGAAATGCGTGGTAAATACTTTACCAGTTATGCTGGGTCGGATTTCAGTATATTCTTGGGAGAAATAATACAAGAGCTCTAAATTCGACTGGATAACTCTTCTAAAATGCGACGAATCCAGAAGGAAGTATATATAATAAAATGAGATGGTTAATCTAATGACATGAAAGAATGGAATACAATTGAAAATAAGATTCAAAAACACAATGGGATATAAATAAAAGAATAGCATATGTACATGAAATAATACAAGGTAATAATAAAACTGTGAAATATTTTAAAACAAAACCTACAAAATAGGTTTACAAAATGAAGTTGGTTAAAACGGATAAATAAAAGGCTCGCGCTCCTTTTCTCATAAGGAATGTGAGATTTTAAAGATTAGTAAAAGGAAATCCTTTTGATCGAAAGCGGGGACGACCACCTTGTTTGTTTTTTTTTGTTGAATAATAAATAAGAGGGGTGAGAATTTTTGGTGTCTATAGATGGCTCCCCTTGATTCAATTCTGCAATAGAAGGCTTGCAGAATTGGATCAAGGTTGACGGGACGCCAAAAATTCTCACTGCGGCTTGGGGCATTCCCAAGTGTGAGATATGAGTACCATACGAGTGGGGACTTATGACGGGCCCCGACTAGACTTCGGCGTCTAGCGCTAGGACTTATGACGGGCCTAGAATGTGATAGTCGATGGTATGAGGGCTAACGACGGGCCTCAACTAGATCTCGGTGTCTAGCTCTAGGTCTAAAGAGTAGAATACGATCAATCTACCTATGCATGAGGGCTAAAGACGGGCCTCAACTAGATCTGGGTGTCTAGCTCTAGGACTGATGACGGGCCTAGAATGCATCTTCGAATTGCATGAGGACTAACGACGGGCCTCAAATAGATCTCGATGTCTAGCTCTAGGACTAAAGATGGGCCCAGAATACAACCGGTACATAAGTTATGCATGAGGGCTAACGACGGGCCTCAACTAGATCTCGGTGTCTAGCTCTAGGACTGATGACGGGCCTAGAATGCATCTTCGAATTGTATGAGGACTAACGACGGGCCTCAACTAGATCTCGATGTCTAGCTCTAGGACTAAAGACGGGCCTAGAATACAACCGGTATATAAGTTATGCATGAGGGCTAACGACGGGCCTCAACTAGATCTCGGTGTCTAGCTCTAGGACTGATGACGGGCCTAGAATGCATCTTCGAATTGTATGAGGACTAACGACGGGCCTCAACTAGATCTCGATGTCTAGCTCTAGGACTAAAGACGGGCCTAGAATACAACCGGTATATAAGTTATGCATGAGGGCTAAACGGGCCTCAACTAGATCTCGGTGTCTAGCTCTAGGACTGATGACGGGCCTAGAATGCATCTTCGAATTGTATGAGGACTAACGATGGGCCTCAACTAGATCTCGATGTCTAGCTCTAGGACTAAAGACGGGCCTAGAATACAACCGGTATATAAGTTATGCATGAGGGCTAACGACGGGCCTCAACTAGATCTCGTTGTCTAGCTCTAGGACTGACGACGGGCCTAGAATGCATTGAAGGAGTTGTACGAAACTCACTACAGTAAGTGGTTAATCTGAAGTTGTTTCTGGCTGTAGGTTGATTCGAGGTCGGGCGCTCTCTGTGGGCCATTTGATCCCTCATGAGGGATTTGAGGGTTGGAAATCTACCTTAGGTGTTGTCGTATTCGACTGTATGAGTGCAGGGTTTGACGGGATCGGGTGATTCCGAGATGATCAGATGGCTCCAGCACGGAGGGTAGCCTTGGTGTGAATAGTAGATTTGTGGTTTGACTGCAATGGTCAGGTGTGATTTTTGAGGTCGAGAGAGGGTTTCGGTCGATGGCTCCGGCATGATTCGGGGATGGCTCCGATAATGACTCTAGAGAAGAGTTTTGGAATGATCCTGGGGAGTTCTAGAATGACTCTGGTATAACGCTGAGAATGGCTCCAGTATAGCACTGAGATGGCTCCGGTGTAGCACTGAGATGGCTCCGGTATATCACTAAGATGGCTCCGGGCTCCAGTATAGCATTGAGATGGCTCCGGTGTAGCACTGAGATGGCTCCGGTATAGCATTTAGATGGCTCCGGTGTAGCACTGAGATGGCTCCGGTAATGCACTGAGATGGCTCCGGTATAGCTTTGAGGTTACCACCTCGATCGAGATGGGTTTCTTCACGATATAGTGGCGAAGACCTTGAGGTCAAAGGGGTGAAGGTTTTTATTTGGAATGGGGTCGCACCCTGAGCGGGTTGCCTACGTACTCAACTCCCTGCTGAGATCAGACCTTACGTAGTTCATGTTTTTCAGAGGATGGGGAATTTGATGGCGACGAAGGGATGTCTTACGGGGATGTTTCCCAGATCAGCGCCCGAAGGTCTTTAATTTTCTAATCCATTGACTGCGCGGTTCCCCATGTGATAGGGCAGCTATTCAATCGGGCTTGCCCTTAACTGGTAGATGCAAAAAGCTGAATGTTATGGTGCAATCTCTGTTGCTGTTGTGCGACGACATTATGTCTGAACCAATGAAATGAGTTGAATGCAAATCTATTCCTACATGCATTTTTTGGAATTGGATATGATTGAATGCGAATGGGATGTCGTGTCAAGGTGAGCTCAACCAAAAATTCTAGTTAAGTCAGATTAGTCATCTCTAAGCCACTTCCTTCTTGAAAAATCTTCCCGAAAGAGGTCTCTCGGGATCTCCTATACCTTTCCGTTTCCTCTCTTACGGTCAGTTAGGCTTTCTTTGATCGAGGTGATAAACACTCGTTTTTGCTCTTTCTTCCTGATTTCTCTGACACTCGTTTGTGCACGATTGTATTGTCAAGAAATGACGTGTTGCTGCCATTCATATTTCAAATTTGGTACTCTTCGATTCAATCAATCCTCGTCTCTAGGTCAGAGGTATTTCATTGGGTTATAACAGGGCTGCAGGGCATTAAGTATGTCGCACGGGACAGGAGGACTTGTTTGGGAGTTGTGGAGCTTTTGTGCAAATTAGGATGTGCTTCGCCTTTGTCATGGGTGGAATGGTTTCGGACTTCTTTCGCATTTGTGCGGATCATGATGTGTTTCCATTTTGATTTACTACTTTCCTAGAGTAGTTTATTTGCACTTTTTGTGTTTGACATCTTCGTTCTTCTCTATTCCTCGAGAGTGACTGTTTCACGTGACGTGAGGCTTTCATTTCCTCTCCTTACTTTTTGGGTGTTTTGTGTTTCATTTCTTTCATTTTCATCTTCTTTGGGTATTTCTCTTTCAATTTTTCTTTCATGCTTTAGATTGTGGGGAAGAGACCATGGCTCCGACTCTTTTATCCTCTTTGCAGGGGTGGGTCATTGTGTGATGTGGGGTGGCATGTTGTGGAGCTATTTCCGAAAAGATTTTCAATGAAAGGCTCAGCGGGGCTCACTAAGGGATCTTTTTTAGGGTTAATAAGGCTTTTTGGCCTTGTCTGTGGAGGTTTTCTTCGATCCTAGGTGCCTCGTCATCCCTATTGACAGATAATTGTTTCCTCTACTATTCCCAAATTTTGACATGAATGGTAACACGCTTTTCTCGTCAACATTTGGTTCCGTGAAGTGGGATCCTTACATGGTGCTTCGAAATTTAAATGCATCAAGCGCTCTGGGTTTTACACGCTCTGTGTTTCTCTCATGCACTCGACTCTCACGGGAGGTTGGAGATCCTTCAATGACCTCTTCGGGGAAAAGATACAAAAGTTCGGCGACCTTTGTGATGACTCATGTGACCTTCCTAGAATTAAAGACCGAGATACACCTCAAAACCGGGGATATGCAAACGCAAATGCAGTTAAGCTAAACCTAATGCAGATGATAACGATAAATTTTGTGTGGATACGTTTTTTTTTTTGAATGGACACATTTTTTTGTGGATGCATTTTTTAGATTTTGAATGGATGCATTTTTTGTGGATGCATTTTTGCGACGGTTCAGACGTAATATCGTTTCAACCGATCGAGATTGACAAGACTTTCACTAGTAA